>CM041776.1:373562596-373932616 GCA_023374045.1 Limonium bicolor
TCTAAAGCTGAAAGCCAAAATACAAAGCAGAGAATGCTTGAAAAAGTTGATAAGCCAAACGCAATTTCAATAACACAAAAATGAGAAGAAAGTTCAAATCGTACGCCAAGAGATGCAAGAAGGAGAAATCCAAACCAAAAGGACCAATGATGTCCCGTAGAAACCGACAACGGGTTATCAAAACCCGCCTAATCATTCCACCCATGGCAAGGCGAAAAATGTCCTCTATTGCACAAAAGCTCCACAATTCCTAAACAAATCCTCCAGTCCCATGTGACATACATCATACCCCTCAACCCCGTTATAACCCAATGAAAGACCTCTGACTCGTTAGTTGGTGAGCGTTAACTGAAAGTATCGGATCTGAAACATGAATCATAAGCTTTGTGCTTGTTATCAACATGTCCCACATCACAATACAGGGACTATGAGTGAATGAGTGCGACCTTACTTCACAAGGTCTTTAGAGTGCGAGTGACTCTTCGACTAAACCACCAAATCATAATCAGCCTACCCCATTGCAAGAGAGCAATTTGTGAGGAACGGAAAGTCCATAACCTCAAAAAAGGAAATTCTCAGGAAAATACTTCTCAAGCATCGAGAGTATCATCACCCGCTTTGCACACACAGCCAAACTCACGAGAGATTGACCCGTATCCCCTCCATGAGAGGAAAATGATTCACGCCTTCCAATTCAAACAATCATTCAAGATCGAATTGAAGATGTCTTATATTCGTAAACCTCATATTAATAGAGATAGGACCGTACCTTCTCTACAAAACTGCATATGCATTTTGCATCGTATCTAGCATTTAATATTTGCATGCATCATAAGCACTCCATCGTCAACATCTGATTGGTAAGAACTCTGCCTAGTCTCGCTGAGAGTCGACTTCAGTTGCTGCAGTTGAAGTAAAACTTTCTATCAAAGGAAATCAAGTTGAAGCCATTCGGGCTATGTTTGAGCTACGTTGAATCATTATGAAGCCACCCGGGGCCATCCTCGAACTACATCGAAGCATTCAGAGCCATCCCAGGCTACCTTTGAGCTACATCGAACCAAAATAAGGCCATCCTAAGCCGTACGAAGACAATCTCAGAGCCATCCACTGTCATACTTGAGTCTCATCGACACCCCTCCCAAAGCCAAATTGGAGCCATACGGGAGCCGTCCTCAGACATTGTGACCATCTTTAGAGCTACACAGGAGCCATATCAACAGTTCGAGAACAATATAGGAGCCATCTAACATCCCTGTTAGAGCCATTTCATCACCAGGGTCTTGCCTACACAGTTTTGAACTACGTATGGTCTGATCTCAATACAAAATTGAGTACGTAGGCAGCCCCCAGGGTGCGACCACCTCAAAGGAAAAATGCCCCTTTCTTCCTCGCTATCACCAAATAGAGCCATCTCGTAGCCCTTCCCGGAGCCATCCCGAGCTATCCTGGAGCCATCATGAGAGAACCCTGAAGTCATAACCGGGCCGAAGCCATCTATCCATGACCAAGAATTTATCTACCACATCAAAATACGTCAAACACAACACAGTCCACCAATCACATCAACCCCCCCATTCGACTCAAAATCTCAATCCAAATCGAAACCCACCAACCACCCCAGAGCCGTTGCTCATATTGGGGTCATGAATCATGTTGGAGCCATCCGACCACACTAGAGCCACCCGACCGCACCGGAGCCATCAACGTAATCCGGAGCCATCAGTCCATATCGGAGCCATCACCACATGCCAAAGTCATCTCAAAATTTCAAACAACTCTGGAGCCGTCTGCTCACACAAAAACCTACATCCACAAACAGGGAGTTTAATTCAATTAATACATTGGTTAATCACCTCGCATCACATATCATCTGCATATACCCACAAAATTTGCTCACTGTCTGACGCATCTTCACACCCGCTAGGCAGCTATTGCGCTACTAGCGCGGTCGATTTTTTCTCATTTTACACCCGCTAGACAGCTATTGCGCTACTAGTGCGGTCAAATTTTCGTTTTACACCCGCTAGACAGCTATTGCGCTACTAGTGCGGTCAAATTTTCATTTTACACCTGCTAGACAGCTATTGCGCTACTAGTGCGGTCAAATTTTCGTTTTACACCCGCTAGACAGCTATTGCGCTACTAGTGCGGTCAAATTTTCATTTTACACCTGCTAGACAGCTATTGCGCTACTAGTACGGTCGACTTTTCATTTTACACCTGCTAGACAGCTATTGCGCTACTAGTACGGTCGCCTTTCGTTTTACACCCGCTAGGCAGCTATTGCGCTACTAGTGTGGTCGACTTCTCATTTTACACCTGCTAGACAGCTATTGCGCTACTAGTGCGGTCGACTTTTCATTTTACACCTGCTAGACAGCTATTGCGCTACTAGTACGGTCGCCTTTCGTTTTACACCCGCTAGGCAGCTATTGCGCTACTAGTGCGGTCGACTTCTCATTTTACACCTGCTAGACAGCTATTGCGCTACTAGTACGGTCGCCTTTCGTTTTACACCCGCTAGGCAGCTATTGCGCTACTAGTGCGGTCGACTTTTCGTTTTACACCCGCTAGGCAGCTATTGCGCTACTAGTGCGGTCGACTTCTCATTTTACACCTGCTAGACAGCTATTGCGCTACTAGTACGGTCGCCTTTCGTTTTACACCCGCTAGGCAGCTATTGCGCTACTAGTGCGGTCAAATTTTCGTTTTACACCCGCTAGACAGCTATTGCGCTACTAGTGCGGTCAACTTTTCATTTTACACCTGCTAGACAGCTATTGCGCTACTAGTACGGTCGCCTTTCGTTTTACACCTGCTAGACAGCTATTGCGCTACTAGTATGGTACCGAACTTGCATTCTAGGCTCGTCATAAGCCCTAGGGCTGGATATCAAGAGGTCCAGTTGAGGCACTCCTAAGTCCTCGTGCACTCTAAACCAAAACATTGTTAGTATCGTAGACTCGTCATAAGTCCTATGGCTAGATATCAAGAGGTCTAGTTGAGGCTCGTCATAAGTCCTCGTACTTTCGATTGCATTATAGGCTTGTCATGAGTCCTATAGTTAGATGTCAAGAGGTCTAACCGAGGCTCGTCATAAGTCCTCGTACTTTTAATCACATTCATACACTCACGATCGCATCCCATCAAATCACAAACCGTAGTGAGAATTTTTGGCGCCCCGTCAACCTTGATCCAATTATGCAAAGGTTTGCAGAATTGAATCAAGGGGAGCCATCTGTAGACACCAAAAATTCTCACCCCATAAAGCAAATTCCGAAATAATAAACACAATAAGAGGGGTCGTCGCCTTTCTTTGTCAACACGTATTGACGTGCATGCCAAAATGAAACCATCGTTTTATAGTATTTTTCAAAGCATTTCATAAAAACACGATTTTGCTAAAACGAATTTTCAAACGACAATACGGTTTTAAACTCATCACGTTTTGAATCTTATTTTTAATTGTATCCCATAATTTCATCTCACTATATTATTGTTTTCATTTGTATTGTATACTTTCCTTCTGAAACGGTAACATTTTTTAGATGAATTATCCGGTCAGAATTAAGGCTTTTGTATTATTTCCTCCATCTATGTGTTAAGATCTGAGTTAGCTTAGTCGGTTAGCATGTCCACTGGAAAATCAACAGGTAGGGGGTTCGAATCTGGCGAACAATTGGACGCGTTCTATTTTCATCCCCGCCCGCAGAAGAACTCTTGTTTTTATTTCGTATGCTAATATACTGAGTTCTGTCATAGCTTAACCGGTAGAAGCATGCAAGGGGTACGCTAGAGGTCACGAGTTCGAGACTGGGAAGCTGCTGAAACCTGTTTTTTTGCTTCTTCTATCCTCCCTGGTCCGATTTTTTCCCTCAGATAAAGCCCATTTCTCTTGTCAGCCCAAATAAAAAATCAGTTCATAAGCCCATGACTCAGCAAAAACCCTAAATGAACATCTGTCTACCTCTCTGTTATAAAACATTCAAAAAACCCTACAGTAGACCCAGGTTCTTACCAGCCGACACACTCACACATTCTCATTCTTCTCAACTCTACAGAACACGATCGGGTCCCGATTTTCCTCATCTTCTCAGAAACCTTCTCCAACCTTGCCCATGGTTTTGTCCTTCAAACCGATTGAAGCTCTCTTCTACCAGAAAACACCCCGATCTTCTTTTGCTTCCCGTTGGAAAAATCTTGCAGACACCCCATCATCCTTATTCCTCCGCCAAAAATCTTTCCCACGTTCCACCCTTTTCGAAGCTGAAGAATAAAAAATGTCAGAAGTTCATCCACTTTGAACCATCCCCACTCGTCTTCCTCTTCTCGATTTTCCTTCGAAGAGGCTAAAATCCCACACAGACCGAGAAGAAAACAGAAACCAAACCTACATTTTCTCCCAATTCCCCTCGTCATTGTCCTCAAATTTTCACTGGAAAACTCAGTTGAAACTCCTGTTAGTTTCCCTTTGTTCGACCGTCGGTAGAGTAAGTATCGTCTTGTCTTTTCTCACTTCGTATGATTCTTTTTATTCGATTCCTTCTGCTATTTTTCTCTTCCTGATTTTGCCAAGAGAGCCGAATCGGTGATGGCTGTGAGAAGAATATGGTTCTGTCCAAAACTAGTTTCTGAAGCCCGAACCAGTTTCTCGCCCTCTTCCATGTAATAAAAAAATCAAGTTCGGCGGTTCGAATTATCCTTCCCGTGCCGATTTGTTCATGGAACCATGTCGATTCTTACTTTTTTTTTAATAAACCTGAAACATCAGCGGTTTGAGACACTTTGATTTCGTCGGAGACATCTCTGATGTCCATACTAAGCTACGACTTTATCCTTTTTTTTATACTGGCGATCTTTCAATGGTTCGAGTGATACCTGACCCATGATGGGTTCATGGGTCCTCGGGATTGTGTGAACTCAGTTTCGTTTGTTCTGTGTATTTTGAATCTTCGGTAGTTCGAGCCTCGGTAAAATGTTCTTAGCCACTCTTTTATTCTCGTTACTGTTTGGAATCTATCTGCTGCGTATCTCCATTTTGAGTATTTGGAATATTGGTAACAGCTTACTGATTGTGCACCTCAAGCCTTACTGATTGTGCACCTCAAGCCTTTATTGATTGTCCACTCTAATGTTTCTGATTTGGGCCAAGTCTCTGTAATCTGAACCGTATTCTGTTCGAAGTATCGTGTCTCATTTCAGCGACTCATTTCATTGGAAATGGAGCTGGTGCCTCTGCAAGCAGTTTGGGGTGTGATCTCTTCAACCGCAAGGACTCGTGGACATTTCTTTTCATTTCTGCTACGATCTATTCGATTATACTCCTGGACTAATACGTTTGTTCATGTTGTCTTACTTTTGTTTCTGATTTGTTCATTGCAGAGAACACTCTATCTTCGTTTCTGGTATTTATTCCTTGCTCGAGTCGGTTTGGTCCTTTTAAGTTGTATGTTTATGGACTGTCCAATGTACGGAAAATTTGTTTAGATTTGGATGAGCATGTATATTTTGTGTCCTACTTTGATGTCTTCGTCTTCGATCTGAAGTTTTGCTTGCCTCTCTGTAATAACTTCTTGTTAAAAAGAAAAGAACGATGGTCTGGACTGAACTTTACTTGAAGTCCGTTTGTTTGTTAATGACGTTTCAGTATATTTGGTATAGTTCAGTAATCTAACCACATCACCATTTCGCTATGGATAAATTCGATTGATAATGGAGGTCTAAGTGGAGTGTGAGGGGTTTGAGAATTAACTACCGCTGAGTGTTCCGGTTCTAACCGTAGAAATAGGGGGAGTTGATACGCATGTCCTTTGGCGTTCACGCCTCAAGCTTGGTTAGAAATTCTGGTGTAGGGTTCACCCTTTCATTAGTAAAATCTGAAGCTGATAAAAATGCAATTTGGAGTTAAATTCTGCTTGAATTGGGCGAGTAATCAAAAGGGGATTTTGTTGGTTTCTTTACCTTTTGGAATACTGTAACTTCGGAATTTGGGGCTTTCTTTTCACTCTTTCTTCCGTCATATTTGTTACGAATTTGGTGTTGTATTTATTGATCGTTTATCTTCTATTTTAATTTCATGATTATTTGTTAATATTGTATAGTTTAGCTTCTCAATTGTTGGGCTCAGCCCAATATAGAGGGAAACCCTAGATAGCCCATAGGTCACCCATTTATTGTACTCAAGTCTTGGAAGGTATCCCACAGCTAGCTTATTTCTGATTTGCTTTGTGGGGAATAATACCATCCAAACTTTGAGCATCTCTTAAGCCTTGAGGGTACCCCACAGCTAGCTTATTTCTGATTTGCTTTGTGGGGAACAATACCCTCCAAACTTGTAAAGCCTATCCCAAACCATCCCTAATTTCATTAAAAAACTTTACCCAAAAAAAAAAAAACACAAAGAATGAATTCAAATCCAAATTCAACTTGAAGTTTCATTTCACCTTCAACCCAAATAAAGTCCAACATCCAAAAAAAAAAGCCCGAGGTCAAGATTGGGCCCAAGAATCAAGTCAAGCCCAACATTCAAATTCAAATGCCCACTCGGCCCAATCAAAAATCCATTTCAGCCCAAATCAATAAGGCCCAAATGTGCTCAATTTCCAAGGTTCAAATTCAAACCCACTTCAAGGCCCAATCCCATTTCAAGGCCCAAAGCCCAAATCAGCCCAAAGCCCAAGTCAAACCCAATACCCAAATCGGCCCAAAGCCCAAATCAAACCCAATACCCAATCAAGCCCAATACCCAATCAAGCCCAATACCCAATCAAGCCTACCAAAGTCAAATTGATTTGACCAACTCCGAACCTTGACCTACTCCCAACATTGACTGAACCCAAGTTTAACCTAAAACTTTGACTTTGACCAGAATGTTTACCTTTGACCAAAACGTTGACTTTGACCAAACATTGACCTTGACCCAATTCTGAGGCCCAAGCCCATTCCGAGGCCCAAGCCCAACTCGATCCAATCCAATTCCATTCAATTCAAACCATCTCATCTTTAATTCAATTCGGTCCGATTCAATTCGACCAATTCGACCCAACTCAAACCCAACTTATAAATCCCATTCAAAAATCCAAAAACATTCCTCTTTATTTGGCTTTAATCACAAAAATCTTCTTTCTCATATTTCAAACAATCATTTTATCACGTTTTCAAAGAAACCATTTTGTGGAATTTTAAAGGAAAAACTCTTCTCACATCACAGAAAACTTTTCTCTATTGCAGAAAGTTCTTCTCACATATACAGAAAGTTTCTCCTAAAAACATTTCTCAAAATCAGTGTTTCTTTACCGAGAATTCCGAACAACTTTCAGAGTTTTCTAACTTAGTTTTTAACTCAAATAAACAGTTTTCAGGGAGCAGGTAATGTCTAACCCTTTCAAAACATTTCCTCCATGGTTAGGACATCACTTGTCTTCCTTCCCAAAAATAAAAATCCGAGGCGGGGCACTGGGGTCATAACTCCCTTGTCGCAGTCTGGATCTCTTTAGGCGGGGCATTAGGGTGACAAACCTCCCCTAAGTGTAGCCTAGATTTTTACAAGGCGGGGTGCTAGGGAAGTAACGACCTTCCTAGTTGCAGCCGGGATTTTAGAATCGTCTAACTCCCTTCCGCTCGATTTCAATGTTTTCGGTTTTTAACGTTTTAAAACCTGGGAGTTAGAGACGTTATTAGGGTTTGACCGAGAACATCTCATTGATGGTGTTTCTCTCTAAATCCTATTTTCGACATAAATTCATTGCCCCATCTTTCGAGCCTCGGCACTTACCATTAATTAAGCGTCGTGTTCGAGGGGGTACATAGGGTAATCCATCGGGATTATCCGCCCTTTTACAACAAAAAATGATTTTTCGGTTTTAAAAACTTTAAGAGAGACGATTTTGACAATCATTCCTCCAAACAATTCAGTCCACCATCATCTCACTCTAAATGTCGAAATATCCCAAAACCTCAACCCCTTTTGAATCTCAAATCTGAAAAACCCGGGATCTCTACTCAAACTTCAATTGCCTCACACATACTCAAATCATCTTCAGAACCCCAAAACACTTCATACTCAAATCACCATTCAAACTCCTAATTGCCTCAAACTCGAATCATCTCCCTAATCCAAACTCCTCTCTAACTTCTAACGTCTCACAGGCCCGAGCGCCTCACAGACTCGAACATCTCAATTTCTCCACCATTTTAAGATTCAAGCGTCTCACAGACCCGAGCGTCTCACAGGCCTTGACATCCCATCCCAACCGTCTCATAGACCCGAGCGTCTCACAGACTAATCTCTCACACCCAAAACTTCAAACCCTTCAAAACTTCAAAAACCCCAAAACCGTGAACTACGTAAGGTCTGATCTCAACAGGGAGCTGAGTACGTAGGCAGCCCATCTAGGGTGCGACCCCATTCCAATCCAAAAAACCCTTTTCCTAACTCCCACAAACCCTCGACTTCTTCAACTCTCAAAATCAGATTCCAAATCTTTCAGTCTATACTCATTCGAATTCATCAATTCTTCTTCTTGGCGTTAGCTTGGCAGAAAAGCTTGCCTCATCCACTCGTTTTCTCTCCACCTGTCTCAATCCTATCCTTGGCTTTTACAATGAATCTCTTTAATAAGGTTTTGAAAGAAGGCAATCCCGACAATTGGAGACCGAGGTTTCCTCGGGCACCAATCCGAAGTCGTGGTCGTTGCCACTTCTGAGGGGTGTAACCCAGTGCGAACCCATAGTAGAATCTTTGATCTGACCAGATAAGTCCCTATCTATAGGCAACACATGCAGAGTCAACCAATGGTTCTTAGAACCCTCCCTCTCTTCCTTCCTAGTTATCATAGGTCAAACTAGGTGGCGACTCTAGTCAATTCCGCCTTATAAGAGGCATAAGTCCGCGTGGGGCCCATTGAGAGCGGGTGTAGTGCTCACTAGCATTCCCCTTATGCTTTCTGGGAAAGACGGACGATAGAGTAGGTATTTGAGGGATGCCAAGGTGACAGGTTTTCACCCCCCACAGAATGGCATTTTAGGATCTAGGCTTTTCAGTCAGACCATATTTAGATAGACCCCCCTCATACCGAAAAATCACCCTCCACAGAATGGCGACTCCGCTGGGGAAAACTTGAGTAAGTTTTTCTCAAACTCAAGGAAGACTGAACTCCATTCAAATTGTCGGGACTTCCCACTTCTTTCAAAACCTTCAAGAGATTCTTTTCAAAGCCTTCAGGATTATTCTACTCCACACTTAGAGTGTGTATCTGATGAGGACAGATAGGATTTATTAGATCCTCAACAAACATTGCAACAATTGGGTTAATAATTAGCTCACACTTAGAAAGAGACACTTAGGACTGAATGAAGCTAACTTCCCTTTAGGTTAATAAACAACCAATTTGGTGTCACTAATCTCAAGATAAAACCCTTAGTAAATAGGTCGGTGCTAACTTCGTTTGTTTCATTTACTGCTTTCATATTTATGTTACAATTGTGGAGTAAATGGGGTGGGTAGCTTAGGACATGCATTCCTCTGTGTCACCCGATTTACCCACGATGTCACGGGATCCCCAACCGGTCCACGGTTGATTCCCCATGAGCTAGGGTCACTTTATGAGTGAACAAACCCACAGGGCGGTAAGGTTTCTGACCGACGCCTTGAGCTCGTGATCCAAAATTATCCTCCATATCCGAGTCAAAGCCAGCATATAGTGAACTCTGAGCCTTCAGTGTCCAGCTGCCTAATCCGGTGTCTAGGACGGGTTTTACGGGTAGTCACCCCCTTGTATGCCGCCTGTCTGACCACCCTCTGCCTTACCCTGAAGATTGCATGGGCTCAGTTCTCCATGATTCCTCTGCACCACGGGTGTCTTTAAAGCCCAATGTCACGCTACACGTCCATAGAGGATCCCGTATTTACCGGATACCCATACATGGCACAACGTAGTCAGTGAATAATTTGGACTTTAGACACACCTTATCGTGTAGACGAGGGGAGATCGGACCCCATGCAGTGCTTCCCCAAGTTTTCCAATAGTGAGTATGTTGTGATAATCCCCGGCCGTGGCTCGTGTGACTGTACCACTTCGGGTATCCTGACCTTTCGAACTTAAGCACTCCGGACTCTCTTAATGACGTGCCCCACAAGGCACAACAGAGATAAATCCCGAGAGATGAACAGTGAAGGGACGACGGTTCCCCCGGTGGTATGGAAACATTGATTGACCTGGAAGGTGATTATCCCAATCATTCGCACTCAGCTCCACATAAAAACTAGCCACGATTTTACTTCTTGCTATACATGTGTGCAAACCGCTTTCTTCGAACCAAATTGTTTTAAATTTTGCAAAATGTTCGGAATTCTCTTTTGCATGTCTCTTAAAGCTGTTTTACGAGCTCGTCTAATTTAGAATCCCACTTATATTTTACTCAAAAACATTTGGGTTTTAAAACCTGACACTTACTTCATTTCACAAAAATGTTATTTCCAAAAAATAGATTTCAAAAAACCTACTTTCTACAAATGAATTTCCGACAACATCCTTCACCAACATTATTTCTTAATAGTTTTTCGAAAACAGTTTTCAAAGTTGGTTTTCACAAACGTATTCCAAAATAAATGATTTAGTCCCCATGTTGCGACCCGCTATTTTTGAAGCTCAACCCACCTTCAAGAGCAGCGGTCATTACTGTGGAGCGTACTAATCATTTCGTGTTTTCACAACAGTGGTGGATTTTCGCATATGATTTTGTGCTCGATCATTCACTTTTCCTTTCTCAAAAATATCCTTCATTCCCCTCGTCGAAGCAAGTGAAGCAGCATGAAGATCGAGTACGCGGTGTGAGCCAAAAGCCAGAAGCACACCAATCCGTGCAGCTAGCCGAGCGACATGAAGATTAGCAACACCTATTTGAGTTCGAACTGTTGAAAATCAGAGGAACACCAGACCCGTTTTTTTAGGTCATGGTACTGCTTTACCGCAAACGCCCAAAGACGAGTAAGCTGCCAACTGGAAGCCCGAAGGCGAGCTGAGCAGCCAATCAGGAGCCCGAGTGTGAGTGAGCAGTCAGTTAGAAGCCTGAAGACGGACTAGAAGAGTTCAAGAGAAGTTTGACTCAAAATTCCCCTTTAATGACTTTTTAGGATTATGATGTATAGGTTTTCCCCTATGATTCTTTTCTTTCTTGTCCATTTCTGAATAGATTACATGTATAGGTTTATACTTCCCTCTGAATTTATTTAGATCAATGTGTATAGGGTCCCCAATCCCTATGTTATTTGCGAATGATCGAGCGTCAATATTCATATTGTTCAACCACCACTTTGAAAACACGTGTTTTCAAAACCGTCTTTAAAAAACTCGGTTTCTTTTGTCATGCACGTCCTGTTTAAAAGAAAGACATACGAGACGACCCTTCACGTTTTATCTACCACTCTTAAAACTTGCTTTATGGGGTGAAATTTACGGTGTCTATGGATATATCCCCTTTTTTTTAAAAAAAAAAATTGATGATATAAAGTGACGCTTATCATACGAATACTTCATGAATCTCACAACTTTTTCAAGATAAATAAAAATCATTTTTGCACCAACAATCATTCACATTCATCGCAGTAATTTTTGTTTAACAAACATGCTAATATTACCTCTTCTCTTTTATTCTAATCCTTGTGCGTGCAGGTGTTCGTGACTGTTGGCAACTGAAAGAAAGAAGACCAGTCTGCCTATAGCACGGCAGAAAAGATGGAGCAGCCCCTCGGCATGATCAAGCAGTCGAAGGCCAATTGTTCTGAAAGGTTGATCCATGACCTTGCTGATGACTTGGAGAAAAACCTGAGATAGAAAGTTTGTCCAAAGAAGAATAACTAGGGTATACGCGGGGTCGGATAGCAGTTACAAGGAGTCTCCAACTTACTCTGCATATGATGCCTATAGTTTCAAACAATGGACCCTCACGCTCCCTCTGTCCAAGTTCGAACAACACACAAACATGCCTTTTCACCTATGTACAGTTCAACTCTGAGAACCCCACCCGCACCGAGAGAATTGGAAACCACAAATGGTCTGTGATAAGGGAAAGGCACAAGCCCCACCTTCCCCCATGGTGTATTCTGGCTTAAACCTCTCCTTGCCCACACAAGAATTGTTGCCATCCTTGGCAAGTACCTCCTCACCTGTCAAATTCTAGCCAACATCCTCACCCAGGAACAACACTGCCCTCTCAACCTCTTGACACCGGCTACCCTGAGACAACGTATATTTCAATCCAAAATCTTGATCTCAAAGCGAGTCCAATGAAAGAATTAGTGAAAGAACTGAAAGCGGAACTAGAGCTAGCCCGACGCTTTAAGTCTGCAGGTTGGGAGCCAACTAACCCGTATCCGGATGCTCGTCTACAAAAGGGCATGAGTCTGCCTGAGATGGAGAAGTATGAGGGAATTGGAGACCCGAGACATCATGTCGACAAATATGATAAACTCATGAATCTCCATGGCCTCTCCGACGAGCTGAAAGCCGCATGCTTTAGATTCTATCTACAAGGACCCGCTTACTCATGGATTATGAGCATAGATCTAAACGGAAAGTCAAGCCAGGACCTGTATTTAGATTTCCTCTCTCAATACGGCGACAACTTTCATCATGAAGTTACACGTAGAGATTTAGAGGTCACATGCCAAAATTCTAACGAACCCGTGAGGGAATTCATAAAACGATGGAGGGTGAAGGCCGGACAAATGAATAACCGACCCAATGAGGAAGAGCAAGTGCGAATGGTAATTTCCGGGCTGAAAGATGTGTACCGACATCAGCTGAAATATCTAGGGATATGCGACTTCAGACGACTGATGGCGGTTGTGACTGCTTTGGAAGATGCTGAAATCAAAGATCCAAAGCCAACAATCATGCAAAGAGAATACCACCAACCCGGGCAGGACTCTCAAAGACAGAATTCGGGTCTAGGAATGTCACTCGGTGAAGCCTGGAGAATTTTAACCGAGGGAGGCTACCTAGCACCTTACAACACCAGTTCAAGGGTAAAGAAGCTTGGGCCACAATTACATGAGTATTGTGACTATCATCGGATTCGCGGGCACGCCACCGACGAGTGCACCACACTGAGAAACGCAATCCAAGAGCTGATAGACAGAGGAGATGTCTCTTCTTTAGAGATAAGACGTCCATCCTAAGCCACGAAGGTGCATTTTCCTAAGGCCTCACCAAGCTAGGCATGATCATGTACTAATCCATGACGATAGTGGCAGAAAGTTGTTGAGTCATGTTTTCATTTACAACTGTCATGAAAGCGCATGAAGGGTTGCATCCCATCCCTCTCCCCTTTCTATTCGACCTATCCAAGAATCATGGGAAGAGCAAGACGATTTTATCATGTTGACTGATGCAATGTAGGAATTACCACTCCTTAAGCGGTCAAGGTTCGAATAACAGCTAAAACATGTGGGATCATATTTCTTCCGGGACCCACTCAGTAACTGACCATCTAAAGAGCCATTGGTGGCGAGGTGAACTTCGTGGATCCTCAACCAGAACCGACGCAAGCGAGACTAGGTGTAATCTTATCATTCATGCATTGTATCCAAAACAAAAACATTCAACCAAAATCCAAAATTCAATCATTTTCATTGTCAATACATCATGCATCATATGTACGTAGTAATTCCATATTACCACAACATAATGCATTGTAGATAGTTGCATCTTCATACTCCCGTATCGAAACAACATCTTTGGCAAAAATCTTGAGAGATTGATTGAACAGAATGCGTGAACCACTAAACTCTCGACCCGTCGATGAACATAAGGGTCTAATCAAAATCAGCACCACAATCAAGTGAGTGGTGTGCAAAGAGCGGTATTTTCTCTTGAATTTCAAGTGAGCGTTTTTGGACAATCCACTGAGCGACGAGGGAAGGTAGAGAGAGCCAATCGAGGTAAAACCATGAGCGATTTGTGCTTTCCTTCAGCACATGGAGAGGCATAATTTAGAGTGAGATTAATGTCGATAGCAAAACACGAACTGTGATTCATGCAAAGATCCGAGAAATAGTAAGAAAACAATCATTGACTAATGAGGATGACAAGGCACTTAGGAATAAAAATCTCCACAAAACCAGAAAGCCTTGACTGCCCTGTACATAATCCCTTAGTGAGCCGCGCTGAGCCTTTCGCAATGCCCCTTTTTTCAGCGAACTCCACAACATGCCAACCCATGTACATATACTTGTTTGCCCTTGCAATAGAGGATCTCAAAAGAGTCGGAGCCATGGCCACTCCCCACCATCTTTCACACAACAGCAAATAAGAATGTTTGAAGGAATCAGTGAGTCAATGCAACTTCAAAGCCAAACACCAAAAAAGAACACTGAAAATGTTCAAGAAGATTAGCGAGTCAATAAAACTCTAAAGCTGAAAGCCAAAATACAAAGCAGAGAATGCTTGAAAAAGTTGAGGAGCCAAACGCAATTTCAATAACACAAAAATGAGAAGAAAGTTCAAATCGTACGCCAAGAGAGGCAAGAAGGAGAAATCCAAACCAAAAGGACCAATGATGTCCCGCAGAAACCGACAACGGGTTATCAAAACCCGCCTAATCATTCCACCCATGGCAAAGGCGAAAAATGTCCTCTATTGCACAAAAGCTCCACAATTCCTAAACAAATCCTCCAGTCCCATGTGACATACATCATACCCCTCAACCCCGTTATAACCCAATGAAAGACCTCTGACTCGTTAGTTGGTGAGCGTTAACTGAAAGTATCGGATCTGAAACATGAATCATAAGCTTCGTGCTTGTTATCAACATGTCCCACCTCACAATACAGGGACTATGAGTGAATGAGTGCGACCTTACTTCACAAGGTCTTTAGAGTGCGAGTGACTCTTCGACTAAACCACCAATCATAATCAGCCTACCCCATTGCAAGAGAGCAATTTGTGAGGAACGGAAAGTCCATAACCTCAAAAAAGGAAATTCTCAGGAAAATACTGCTCTAAGCATCGAGAGTATCATCACACCGCTTTGCACACACAGCCAAACTCACGAGAGATTGACCCGTATCCCTCCATGAGAGGAAAATGATTCACGCCTTCCAATTCAACAATCATTCAAGATCGAATCGAAGATGTCTTATATTCGTAAACCTCATATTAATAGAGATAGGACCGTACCTTCTCTACAAAACTGCATATGCATTTTGCATCGTATCTAGCATTTAATATTTGCATGCATCATAAGCACTCCATCGTCAACATCTGATTGGTAAGAACTCTGCCTAGTCTCGCTGAGAGTCGACTTCAGTTGCTGCAGTTGAAGTAAAACTTTCTATCAAAGGAAATCAAGTTGAAGCCATTCCGGGCTATGTTTGAGCTACGTTGAATCATTATGAAGCCACCCGGGGCCATCCTCGAACTACATCGAAGCATTCAGAGCCATCCCAGGCTACCTTTGAGCTACATCGAACCAAAATAAGGCCATCCTAAGCCGTACGAAGACAATCTCAGAGCCATCCACTGTCATACTTGAGTCTCATCGACACCCCTCCCAAAGCCAAATTGGAGCCATACGGGAGCCGTCCTCAGACATTGTGACCATCTTTAGAGCTACACAGGAGCCATATCAACAGTTCGAGAACAATATAGGAGCCATCTAACATCCCTGTTAGAGCCATTTCATCACCAGGGTCTTGCCTACACAGTTTTGAACTACGTATGGTCTGATCTCAATACAAAATTGAGTACGTAGGCAGCCCGCCCAGGGTGCGACCACCTCAAAGGAAAAATGCCCCTTTCTTCCTCGCTATCACCAAATAGAGCCATCTCGTAGCCCTTCCCGGAGCCATCCCGAGCTATCCTGGAGCCATCATGAGAGAACCCTGAAGTCATAACCGGGCCGAAGCCATCCATCCATGACCAAGAATTTATCTACCACATCAAAATACGTCAAACACAACACAGTCCACCAATCACATCAACCCCCCATTCGACTCAAAATCTCAATCCAAATCGAAACCCACCAACCACCCCAGAGCCGTTGCTCATATTGGGGTCATGAATCATGTTGGAGCCATCCGACCACACTAGAGCCACCCGACCGCACCGGAGCCATCAACGTAATCCGGAGCCATCAGTCCATACCGGAGCCATCACCACATGCCAAAGTCATCTCAAAATTTCAAACAACTCTGGAGCCGTCTGCTCACACAAAAACCTACATCCACAAACAGGGAGTTTAATTCAATTAATACATTGGTTAATCACCTCGCATCACATATCATCTGCATATACCCACAAAATTTGCTCACTGTCTGACGCATCTTCACACCCGCTAGGCAGCTATTGCGCTACTAGCGCGGTCGATTTTTTCTCATTTTACACCCGCTAGACAGCTATTGCGCTACTAGTGCGGTCAAATTTTCGTTTTACACCCGCTAGACAGCTATTGCGCTACTAGTGCGGTCAAATTTTCATTTTACACCTGCTAGACAGCTATTGCGCTACTAGTGCGGTCAAATTTTCGTTTTACCCGCTAGACAGCTATTGCGCTACTAGTGCGGTCAAATTTTCATTTTACACCTGCTAGACAGCTATTGCGCTACTAGTACGGTCGACTTTTCATTTTACACCTGCTAGACAGCTATTGCGCTACTAGTACGGTCGCCTTTCGTTTTACACCCGCTAGGCAGCTATTGCGCTACTAGTGGTCGACTTCTCATTTTACACCTGCTAGACAGCTATTGCGCTACTAGTGCGGTCGACTTTTCATTTTACACCTGCTAGACAGCTATTGCGCTACTAGTACGGTCGCCTTTCGTTTTACACCCGCTAGGCAGCTATTGCGCTACTAGTGCGGTCGACTTCTCATTTTACACCTGCTAGACAGCTATTGCGCTACTAGTACGGTCGCCTTTCGTTTTACACCCGCTAGGCAGCTATTGCGCTACTAGTGCGGTCAAATTTTCGTTTTACACCGCTAGACAGCTATTGCGCTACTAGTGCGGTCAAATTTTCATTTTACACCTGCTAGACAGCTATTGCGCTACTAGTGCGGTCAAATTTTCGTTTTACACCCGCTAGACAGCTATTGCGCTACTAGTGCGGTCAAATTTTCATTTTACACCTGCTAGACAGCTATTGCGCTACTAGTACGGTCGACTTTTCATTTTACACCTGCTAGACAGCTATTGCGCTACTAGTACGGTCGCCTTTCGTTTTACACCCGCTAGGCAGCTATTGCGCTACTAGTGTGGTCGACTTCTCATTTTACACCTGCTAGACAGCTATTGCGCTACTAGTGCGGTCGACTTTTCATTTTACACCTGCTAGACAGCTATTGCGCTACTAGTACGGTCGCCTTTCGTTTTACACCCGCTAGGCAGCTATTGCGCTACTAGTGCGGTCGACTTCTCATTTTACACCTGCTAGACAGCTATTGCGCTACTAGTACGGTCGCCTTTCGTTTTACACCCGCTAGGCAGCTATTGCGCTACTAGTGCGGTCGACTTTTCGTTTTACACCCGCTAGGCAGCTATTGCGCTACTAGTGCGGTCGACTTCTCATTTTACACCTGCTAGACAGCTATTGCGCTACTAGTACGGTCGCCTTTCGTTTTACACCCGCTAGGCAGCTATTGCGCTACTAGTGCGGTCAAATTTTCGTTTTACACCCGCTAGACAGCTATTGCGCTACTAGTGCGGTCAACTTTTCATTTTACACCTGCTAGACAGCTATTGCGCTACTAGTACGGTCGCCTTTCGTTTTACACCTGCTAGACAGCTATTGCGCTACTAGTATGGTACCGAACTTGCATTCTAGGCTCGTCATAAGCCCTAGGGCTGGATATCAAGAGGTCCAGTTGAGGCACTCCTAAGTCCTCGTGCACTCTAAACCAAAACATTGTTAGTATCGTAGACTCGTCATAAGTCCTATGGCTAGATATCAAGAGGTCTAGTTGAGGCTCGTCATAAGTCCTCGTACTTTCGATTGCATTATAGGCTTGTCATGAGTCCTATAGTTAGATGTCAAGAGGTCTAACCGAGGCTCGTCATAAGTCCTCGTACTTTTAATCACATTCATACACTCACGATCGCATCCCATCAAATCACAAACCGTAGTGAGAATTTTTGGCGCCCCGTCAACCTTGATCCAATTATGCAAAGGTTTGCAGAATTGAATCAAGGGGAGCCATCTGTAGACACCAAAAATTCTCACCCCATAAAGCAAATTCCGAAATAATAAACACAATAAGAGGGGTCGTCGCCTTTCTTTGTCAACACGTATTGACGTGCATGCCAAAATGAAACCATCGTTTTATAGTATTTTTCAAAGCATTTCATAAAAACACGATTTTGCTAAAACGAATTTTCAAACGACAATACGGTTTTAAACTCATCACGTTTTGAATCTTATTTTTAATTGTATCCCATAATTTCATCTCACTATATTATTGTTTTCATTTGTATTGTATACTTTCCTTCTGAAACGGTAACATTTTTTAGATGAATTATCCGGTCAGAATTAAGGCTTTTGTATTATTTCCTCCATCTATGTGTTAAGATCTGAGTTAGCTTAGTCGGTTAGCATGTCCACTGGAAAATCAACAGGTAGGGGGTTCGAATCTGGCGAACAATTGGACGCGTTCTATTTTCATCCCCGCCCGCAGAAGAACTCTTGTTTTTATTTCGTATGCTAATATACTGAGTTCTGTCATAGCTTAACCGGTAGAAGCATGCAAGGGGTACGCTAGAGGTCACGAGTTCGAGACTGGGAAGCTGCTGAAACCTGTTTTTTTGCTTCTTCTATCCTCCCTGGTCCGATTTTTTCCCTCAGATAAAGCCCATTTCTCTTGTCAGCCCAAATAAAAAATCAGTTCATAAGCCCATGACTCAGCAAAAACCCTAAATGAACATCTGTCTACCTCTCTGTTATAAAACATTCAAAAAACCCTACAGTAGACCCAGGTTCTTACCAGCCGACACACTCACTACATTCTCATTCTTCTCAACTCTACAGAACACGATCGGGTCCCGATTTTCCTCATCTTCTCAGAAACCTTCTCCAACCTTGCCCATGGTTTTGTTCCTTCAAACCGATTGAAGCTCTCTTCTACCAGAAAACACCCCGATCTTCTTTTGCTTCCCGTTGGAAAAATCTTGCAGACACCCCATCATCCTTATTCCTCCGCCAAAAATCTTTCCCACGTTCCACCCTTTTCGAAGCTGAAGAATAAAAAATGTCAGAAGTTCATCCACTTTGAACCATCCCCACTCGTCTTCCTCTTCTCGATTTTCCTTCGAAGAGGCTAAAATCCCACACAGACCGAGAAGAAAACAGAAACCAAACCTACATTTTCTCCCAATTCCCCTCGTCATTGTCCTCAAATTTTCACTGGAAAACTCAGTTGAAACTCCTGTTAGTTTCCCTTTGTTCGACCGTCGGTAGAGTAAGTATCGTCTTGTCTTTTCTCACTTCGTATGATTCTTTTTATTCGATTCCTTCTGCTATTTTTCTCTTCCTAATTTTGCCAAGAGAGCCGAATCGGTGATGGCTGTGAGAAGAATATGGTTCTGTCCAAAACTAGTTTCTGAAGCCCGAACCAGTTTCTCGCCCTCTTCCATGTAATAAAAAAATCAAGTTCGGCGGTTCGAATTATCCTTCCCGTGCCGATTTGTTCATGGAACTATGTCGATTCTTACTTTTTTTTAATAAACCTGAAACATCAGCGGTTTGAGACACTTTGATTTCGTCGGAGACATCTCTGATGTCCATACTAAGCTACGACTTTATCCTTTTTTTTATACTGGCGATCTTTCAATGGTTCGAGTGATACCTGACCCATGATGGGTTCATGGGTCCTCGGGATTGTGTGAACTCAGTTTCGTTTGTTATGTGTATTTTGAATCTTCGGTAGTTCGAGCCTCGGTAAAATGTTCTTAGCCACTCTTTTATTCTCGTTACTGTTTGGAATCTATCTGCTGCGTATCTCCATTTTGAGTATTTGGAATATTGGTAACAGCTTACTGATTGTGCACCTCAAGCCTTACTGATTGTGCACCTCAAGCCTTTATTGATTGTCCACTCTAATGTTTCTGATTTGGGCCAAGTCTCTGTAATCTGAACCGTATTCTGTTCGAAGTATCGTGTCTCATTTCAGCGACTCATTTCATTGGAAATGGAGCTGGTGCCTCTGCAAGCAGTTTGGGGTGTGATCTCTTCAACCGCAAGGACTCGTGGACATTTCTTTTCATTTCTGCTACGATCTATTCGATTATACTCCTGGACTAATACGTTTGTTCATGCTGTGTCTTACTTTTGTTTCTGATTTGTTCATTGCAGAGAACACTCTATCTTCGTTTCTGGTATTTATTCCTTGCTCGAGTCGGTTTGGTCCTTTTAAGTTGTATGTTTATGGACTGTCCAATGTACGGAAAATTTGTTTAGATTTGGATGAGCATGTATATTTTGTGTCCTACTTTGATGTCTTCGTCTTCGATCTGAAGTTTTGCTTGCCTCTCTGTAATAACTTCTTGTTAAAAAGAAAAGAACGATGGTCTGGACTGAACTTTACTTGAAGTCCGTTTGTTTGTTAATGACGTTTCAGTATATTTGGTATAGTTCAGTAATCTAACCACATCACCATTTCGCTATGGATAAATTCGATTGATAATGGAGGTCTAAGTGGAGTGTGAGGGGTTTGAGAATTAACTACCGCTGAGTGTTCCGGTTCTAACCGTAGAAATAGGGGGAGTTGATACGCATGTCCTTTGGCGTTCACGCCTCAAGCTTGGTTAGAAATTCTGGTGTAGGGTTCACCCTTTCATTAGTAAAATCTGAAGCTGATAAAAATGCAATTTGGAGTTAAATTCTGCTTGAATTGGGCGAGTAATCAAAAGGGGATTTTGTTGGTTTCTTTACCTTTTGGAATACTGTAACTTCGGAATTTGGGGCTTTCTTTTCACTCTTTCTTCCGTCATATTTGTTACGAATTTGGTGTTGTATTTATTGATCGTTTATCTTCTATTTTAATTTCATGATTATTTGTTAATATTGTATAGTTTAGCTTCTCAATTGTTGGGCTCAGCCCAATATAGAGGGAAACCCTAGATAGCCCATAGGTCACCCATTTATTGTACTCAAGTCTTGGAAGGTATCCCACAGCTAGCTTATTTCTGATTTGCTTTGTGGGGAATAATACCATCCAAACTTTGAGCATCTCTTAAGCCTTGAGGGTACCCCACAGCTAGCTTATTTCTGATTTGCTTTGTGGGGAACAATACCCTCCAAACTTGTAAAGCCTATCCCAAACCATCCCTAATTTCATTAAAAAACTTTACCCAAAAAAAAAAAACACAAAGAATGAATTCAAATCCAAATTCAACTTGAAGTTTCATTTCACCTTCAACCCAAATAAAGTCCAACATCCAAAAAAAAAAAGCCCGAGGTCAAGATTGGGCCCAAGAATCAAGTCAAGCCCAACATTCAAATTCAAATGCCCACTCGGCCCAATCAAAAATCCATTTCAGCCCAAATCAATAAGGCCCAAATGTGCTCAATTTCCAAGGTTCAAATTCAAACCCACTTCAAGGCCCAATCCCATTTCAAGGCCCAAAGCCCAAATCGGCCCAAAGCCCAAGTCAAACCCAATACCCAAATCGGCCCAAAGCCCAAATCAAACCCAATACCCAATCAAGCCCAATACCCAATCAAGCCCAATACCCAATCAAGCCTACCAAAGTCAAATTGATTTGACCAACTCCGAACCTTGACCTACTCCCAACATTGACTGAACCCAAGTTTAACCTAAAACTTTGACTTTGACCAGAATGTTTACCTTTGACCAAAACGTTGACTTTGACCAAACATTGACCTTGACCCAATTCTGAGGCCCAAGCCCAACTCGATCCAATCCAATTCCATTCAATTCAAACCATCTCATCTTTAATTCAATTCGGTCCGATTCAATTCGACCAATTCGACCCAACTCAAACCCAACTTATAAATCCCATTCAAAAATCCAAAAACATTCCTCTTTATTTGGCTTTAATCACAAAAATCTTCTTTCTCATATTTCAAACAATCATTTTATCACGTTTTCAAAGAAACCATTTTGTGGAATTTTAAAGGAAAAACTCTTCTCACATCACAGAAAACTTTTCTCTATTGCAGAAAGTTCTTCTCACATATACAGAAAGTTTCTCCTAAAAACATTTCTCAAAATCAGTGTTTCTTTACCGAGAATTCCGAACAACTTTCAGAGTTTTCTAACTTAGTTTTTAACTCAAATAAACAGTTTTCAGGGAGCAGGTAATGTCTAACCCTTTCAAAACATTTCCTCCATGGTTAGGACATCACTTGTCTTCCTTCCCAAAAATAAAAATCCGAGGCGGGGCACTGGGGTCATAACTCCCTTGTCGCAGTCTGGATCTCTTTAGGCGGGGCATTAGGGTGACAAACCTCCCCTAAGTGTAGCCTAGATTTTTACAAGGCGGGGTGCTAGGGAAGTAACGACCTTCCTAGTTGCAGCCGGGATTTTAGAATCGTCTAACTCCCTTCCGCTCGATTTCAATGTTTTCGGTTTTTAACGTTTTAAAACCTGGGAGTTAGAGACGTTATTAGGGTTTGACCGAGAACATCTCATTGATGGTGTTTCTCTCTAAATCCTATTTTCGACATAAATTCATTGCCCCATCTTTCGAGCCTCGGCACTTACCATTAATTAAGCGTCGTGTTCGAGGGGGTACATAGGGTAATCCATCGGGATTATCCGCCCTTTTACAACAAAAAATGATTTTTCGGTTTTAAAAACTTTAAGAGAGACGATTTTGACAATCATTCCTCCAAACAATTCAGTCCACCATCATCTCACTCTAAATGTCGAAATATCCCAAAACCTCAACCCCTTTTGAATCTCAAATCTGAAAAACCCGGGATCTCTACTCAAACTTCAATTGCCTCACACATACTCAAATCATCTTCAGAACCCCAAAACACTTCATACTCAAATCACCATTCAAACTCCTAATTGCCTCAAACTCGAATCATCTCCCTAATCCAAACTCCTCTCTAACTTCTAACGTCTCACAGGCCCGAGCGCCTCACAGACTCGAACATCTCAATTTCTCCACCATTTTAAGATTCAAGCGTCTCACAGACCCGAGCGTCTCACAGGCCTTGACATCCCATCCCAACCGTCTCATAGACCCGAGCGTCTCACAGACTAATCTCTCACACCCAAAACTTCAAACCCTTCAAAACTTCAAAAACCCCAAAACCGTGAACTACGTAAGGTCTGATCTCAACAGGGAGCTGAGTACGTAGGCAGCCCATCTAGGGTGCGACCCCATTCCAATCCAAAAAACCCTTTTCCTAACTCCCACAAACCCTCGACTTCTTCAACTCTCAAAATCAGATTCCAAATCTTTCAGTCTATACTCATTCGAATTCATCAATTCTTCTTCTTGGCGTTAGCTTGGCAGAAAAGCTTGCCTCATCCACTCGTTTCTCTCCACCTGTCTCAATCCTATCCTTGGCTTTTACAATGAATCTTTAATAAGGTTTTGAAAGAAGGCAATCCCGACAATTGGAGACCGAGGTTTCCTCGGGCACCAATCCGAAGTCGTGGTCGTTGCCACTTCTGAGGGGTGTAACCCAGTGCGAACCCATAGTAGAATCTTTGATCTGACCAGATAAGTCCCTATCTATAGGCAACACATGCAGAGTCAACCAATGGTTCTTAGAACCCTCCCTCTCTTCCTTCCTAGTTATCATAGGTCAAACTAGGTGGCGACTCTAGTCAATTCCGCCTTATAAGAGGCATAAGTCCGCGTGGGGCCCATTGAGAGCGGGTGTAGTGCTCACTAGCATTCCCCTTATGCTTTCTGGGAAAGACGGACGATAGAGTAGGTATTTGAGGGATGCCAAGGTGACAGGTTTTCACCCCCCACAGAATGGCATTTTAGGATCTAGGCTTTTCAGTCAGACCATATTTAGATAGACCCCCCTCATACCGAAAAATCACCCTCCACAAGATGATCTTAAGCTAATATAAGTACTCATAGGGTATGAGGGAATACCCCTTTTAAGGGGGTAGAGCGATTTCGCGCTTTAGTTTACGTATATTGTACGTACGTATGTGTGTTGTACTTATTGTACAGTTGTGTGTGTTTAGGGATGACACTGATAGTGTTGTGATCTTGATAACATGTTTATTTTTATATTTGTGATAATTTAACACTTATTTCAATGATATCTGTTCTTACGCTTTGGCTGGGTATCTTCATCTACATACTTGTAAAAACATGTGTTGTATTGGATCAGCACAACCGCTGAATATGATAGTGTGCAGCCCACCTGCATCGTTGGGCTACACTTAGATTACTTGGTCAGGTGAATATGCAATTCATTTAATATTCCATAAGGATCAAACTAATGAACCATGCAATATAAACATTTCACATATGTAATAAAATAGCAAACTTAAATAAATACACAATGGGGATATATCACAAAACAATAAGTTCCAATAAGGAAATATTTCTTTTATGGAGTATTTAGGTGTGTGGGAATCCTCTTGCCTTCAGGGCATATTCAACCTCCCTTATGAGATTTATGAATCTCGATAACTGTTATATAGTATCTGCAATAATCCTTATTCTTAAGGGCTATTCTTTTATTCTTGTGAGTTTATAAATGTTCTTAGATTCCTCTTAGAGGACGTTTGTTTCAAGTGGGGGAAATGGAATGGAATCAGGAAAGAGAATGTAACATCCCAACTCGTAATACCGGGATTATCTCATAAACCTCCAATCACTTATATTAACATTGTAGCGGAAATTTCTACAAAGTTGGTATTACCGCCGTTAGTCACCCACATGACTAACTAGGCATACTAAATTCTCCAAGATCTAGCTACGGTTTGATGGACCTGAATATACTGAACATAAGTGTATACAAAGACTTGACTAAATATATATCCCGAGTACAAATATCTCATATCCTAATACGTCTTACTACAGCTTATACCATTTATAAACGAGTGTACAGACACATCTCGTATAACAAAAGGAAAAACATCCCAAAGTACTTCTACCCGCTCCTACTCTCAGGTCGGGTCGTCTTCTGTTGTTTACCTGAAAAATATAAAATGGATGCCCCGAGGGGCTCAACACCTTTGCTGGTACGGTTAACCTGTAGCCCCCAAGCTAACGGGACTACACACGACTATTTTGTCGTATACATGCGATTGATTATTCATACAACAACAATAAGAAGTATAATAAAACACAACACAATCATGTGAACAATCATAGCTCAAACACATTGAACGACTTAATAAGCATTCCTTAAGTAAGTGAGTTAGCTTTTTAACTTCTTAGGTTGAGAATTCTTTGATTCTCTCATTCATCCATATCTCAAATATATCAACCGTTCTTTAATTAGATTTGGTTGTTCCTTAATTCATTGTTTATCTTTGTCGGGTCAAAAGTAACCCTAGCCAATGAGCTATTAACTCCATTGGGTTGAATAAACAATATTTCTTAGAATTAGTTAGGATTTAGGTAGATCCCACCACACCATCTTAATCTGGCCTCCCACCTTGAATCAAAACTCAAGGTGACCGAGTCTGTTTGTCGACTCTAGGCGACAAGTCCGAAGACAAGTCTCATTTGGAAGTCAGATCTGATACAGATACCAACCTCCTCCAATACACATGTGCCGACACCATTCCGGTTTCTCTCTCCCCCCCAAGTTCCAATTAGTAAAAGTCTCGAAGACATTGTTTGTTAGTTAAACCTCTTTCGGTTATTAACCAACTAATATTAGGGATTGTTCCTTGTTCTCATACAATTGTTTACTAAACATAGTTAGTAAGTCCTCAATGGTAAGTTGTGTTAGTTTCATACAACACACAACAAATACAATAAACCAGTTGCATGCTTTATCTTGTTTAGTCGGAACATATAAACAAATATCACACAAGCCGAGGGACACCTCGTTAGCAAGCAAGCTACAAGAAAACCATACTGTTCACCGTTGTCGTCGGTTGTCTACTCTCTCCGGAGTCCACTTACTCAAACCCTATAACATTCATCGAATTGGGTGGTTAATTTCTTTCAATTAACTTAACTCATACCATCACTAACGATTCCCGACTAGTAACTACTAGTTCGTTGTAGTTCAAGCTTAATCACATAAGTTAATCATTTCTCATTATTTCTCATACTTGTTCACACCCCTAATGACCATTAAATGTCACCAAACAACCCCTAACAATCACATAATAACATTACCAAACAAGCCCCCTTCATTCCCCTTCAAAAACTAACGTTTTATGTACATTTTTTGCTGGTCCGGGACATGGTCCGGATCTAAGGTCCCGGACCAGCATAAAATGTCAGAACAATGTCTAGGGTGACTTTCGGCAATTAAAATGAGGTGGTCCGGGACTTGGTACCTATCCTAGGTCCCGGACCAATGCTAGAGTGAATTTTTGGCATATTTTTGGTGCTGGTTCTGGACTTTATCCAAGGACCAAGTCCCGGACCATACATTAAACTGTTAAATTTTATAGTTTTTAACTTCATTCTCCACTTGTTTTTTTCCCAATCTTCTAATCTTTCCTCATGTATAATAACATGTTCTAACATCATTTTAGCCCCTTAAACCCTCTCATCCTTGGGTTACAACTCCATTACACATTAACCCAAATATTGTAATTTGTTTACACTTAAAACCTTGAACATTCTTGCATTATTTCCTTGCAACTCATCTCTAACCTCATCTCAAGTGGTACTACTTACCAATTCTCTTCACAACTCTTCCTAGAGTGTGTTAACCTCAATTCTTCAAGTCTAACTTCTTAACTCATTGTTTACCACCTAGTTATACAAGACTTAGTCATATTGCATTTCCATGCACAATTTCCTTTCCTTTACTCTTTATACTCATCATTCCCAAGCTTGTACATACTCATGCATCTCTAGTCATACTCTTAACACCTTACATTGTTTTCACCCCACCTTATACAATCACTTAACCTTTTACACATCTTTTACTCCCTTCCTCAAGCCTAGTCATCACTTCCAAAGTTATACTCATTAATGCACCACTAGACAAACTCTTAACATCTTACATCTTACTCTCCATCATCTTAACCATACCACATCATCCTTAGACAGTTTTCACCTCCATCACCCAATTCCACCCATTATTAACCAGGTTATACTTATTAATTCACTACTAGACAATCTCTTAACATCTCACAACATTTTTCCTTAAGTTTCACATTAACCTTAACAATTCTTACCTTGTAGCTTAAAGGTGATTATCACTCCCATTTAACCTCTAATTCCTTCTAATAAACTCTAGGTCATTCCTTCTCATAAGAATACCTTAGTTAACTCATTTGTACTCAAATCTCCTTTAATGACTACTTGTAAGGCCTAGGTCTTATTAATTCACCTAACACTCAAAACACTTGGTTTCTACACTAATTTTGCCATAGCTTCTCTACTATATTATCATGCCCAAATGCATAGCCTTTCTCCTCTAATCAATATAAGTTAACTAAATCCTTTGTGGATGTTCTCAAAACACCATTTGCACTCAAATACATCAATCCACAATACTTTGCATTAATCTTAAATTGCATAGCACTAAGGCTCTTAAATGACATGGATCTTAGGCCCTTAAATGACATAATTTAAACACTGAATTTCCCTTAGCCTCCTGCACTCAACAATAATCTCATGTCAAGACATAAAAGCTCTTGTAATTCACCTTATGATTGTTCTTCTAACTCATAAGTCATTAGCTCCTTAGTCACAAGTTCATAAGCTTGTTTATATCATTTCTTAGGTTAATATAACCCATGTTTATAATGTAAGCTCTAGGCTACATTTTGTATCAACATAGACACAATTCCTTAAGGCATTAAACTACGTTAAGGGAAGTTATTTACCTTACGATTTCAAACCTTTTCCTTCCTCCTTTCCTCCTTGTTTCTTGATTGAAATTCGGCCAAGAGTTTGTTCCCTTGCTAAAGTTATAACCAAGATTAAATTAAGCTAATAAGTGCTAGGTACCACCCTTAAACTCATTGAAACAACCTTAGAATTCAAAGAGAGTACTAAATGCACCAAAATGAATGATTACCTTATGAAACCTAAGAAGGTTTTTCTGTAGAGAATCAAAGCAAGGCTTGAAATAAGCTCTTGAAGATTGAATTAATGCTAAAACAAGGAATATAACAAGGCCTCACGAGAAGTCAAAATCAGCCATATATAAAAATGGAGGAAACTTGAGTTTTTCGGAGCTTTTCTTACCTTAAACCAAAGAGAATACCAACTAGCTCTTGAAACTGAATTTTTCCCTTCAAATGAAGCTCCTTCAATGGAGTCCAACTTCAGATTTTTGGATTTTGAAAAGAGGGATAGCAAGGTCTTGATCTAACTAGCAATAATCTATGCTTGGTTTTTGATTTGGAGCTATATAGCAACTTAGGTGAGCAAGGAAAGATCAAGGAGAATGAGGGCTGGAACTTACGTAAGGGGAGAAGAAGAGAATAATGAAGAAAACGCTGGAAGAGGAAGAAAATGAAAAGAGAGGAGAGAGGTATTAAAAGAAGATATTTGTTAAAAGTGGTGAATAGTTATTCTTTCCCTTTTCCTCTTCTTTCCTAGCAAGTGCTGCCACTTTAAGTGGTGGCTTACCCCTTACAAAACCGGCCACCTTAGATACTTAGGGGGTCATTTTGACCATTGACCAACTAAAGGACATTTAAGTCTTAATTTGGCACTATTTGGTCACTATTCATAATTAGTGTGTGAAATTTTTGTATTCTCATTGATTTAGGCTTCCTAATGTGATACTAAATAGCACACATGTTGATTAAGGTATAAACTTTGTCATTTAGCCACTCAAAACTCATTTCTAAGACAATTTCTCAAAAAGGTGCTTTAAGGAGTCTTAAAGCACATTTTGTGTTTTAACTTGTTTTTGAGCTTGGTTTTCTTTGATAATTGTTTTAACATGTTCTTTAACATTTTAATAAGGTCTAGGAATGACCTTTGGGTCCTAGCCAAGGTTACACCAAGTCTTGAGCAAGTATTTGCTTAAATTGTCTTTATGGTGTTTTCTTGTGTTTTCTATGGTTTAAATTGTCTACCAATGTTTCTAAGGCATTTTTTAGCCTTATTGCATCATAAATTGATGTTTAATTACCATAGATAGGTTTGGGGTATTTCAGAGAATGAAGGGGAATAGAAAAGAATTCTCTTTGATTTACCTGGTTGTTTGTTTGAGCTAGGGAAATGAAATAAATAACCGGTCAACGGTCACCGGTTAATGGTCAAAAGCTGACGCTACCAGTCAACGGCCATTAATTTCTGGTCAACATTCACCAGTCACCAGTCAATGGTCATAGTCATCGGTCAATAGTCATATGTCGCCGGTCAAAGTGTACTAGGGAAATGGAATCTCATTTCCTAGTGGGAGGGGGGGGGGAATCTAGATAGAGGGTTTTGGGGGTAATCTCATTCCTTTTCCCTTTCCTGAAAATAGGAAAAACTAGCAAAACAAACAGTAGGAAAAGGAATCATTTCGATTCTCTTTCCTGATTACCCCAAAACAGATGCACCCTTAGTTTATACGTGTATTGGTATTAGACCTGACAATTTTGACCCAACCCGAACCCAACCCATACTTTTGCGGGTTAGGGTCTTGATTATTGGCCCATCTGTTTTTTGGGTTGGGTTAGGGTAATAAGCTAATTTTGTGGGTTGGGTTAGGGTAGAGATCTTAACCCATGATCCAACCCGAAACCTGAAAATATATATGTTAATAATAAAAAATAGAGTAAATTACTCAGAACCCCCTTGAGGATTTGGGATATTATAGTTAACCCCCTTGTGTTTATCATAATTATTGGTAACCACCTCAAGGTTAAGGTATCTTTGACTACGAGCCCCCGAACTATAACTTTGTGATAAAAATGTTAACTATGTGTTGACCTATCAACTTAATCACATTAATAATGCTAGGCAAGACAACAAAACAGGTTAATCAACATCATCTAACACTCTCTCATCCCACTTTATATGGATTTTCAAGGATCGGTTGACATTTTTAGGAAAAAAACAATGCAAATTAAGTAGTGTTTTTTGTCCAGCATGACCTTATTAATATGAGTAAACTGATAGGTTAACACATAGTTGACTTCCTGATAACAGAGTTATAGTTCGGGGCTCGTATCAAAGATACCTAAACCTCGAGGTGGTTACCAATATTATGATAAACCAAGGGGGTTAACTGTAATATCCCAAATCCTCAAGGGGGTTCTGAGTAATTTAATCTAAAAAATAAAAATATTAATTCATATATATATATATATTATTTTCAGATCAAACGATACCTTAGCCTTAAGTCCAAGTGCAGTTGGACTATTCCACCTTTGATAATATCACATTATCTTAACTAAACAAACGACCCAACCAGCTGCATATCAAATAAAGGGCCCAACCAGACCTTAACATAATGTTGAAAACCCAAATGCTCTCGTCTTGCAGACTGTTGGAACATGAAGATGTTGCTGAGATAGTGAATCACTACAACAGAGTCCATCGCCCGCTGTAAAACACAACCGAGTTTGTGCAAATCGAGAAACAAGAAAGACTTCCTCGAGTTGTTGCAACATTTAAGGAATGAAGGTGTCACCTCTAAAAACGCCTCAACGGTCAGAAGTGCACCCTAAGCACTTCTGAAGTTTTCGCCTGAAGACTGGCGCGTCTCAACGTAGTCTACGCTCCACTAAGTTAGTTTCAAAAATTCAGGAACTAACTCTCTGCAATGGTTAACTAAGAGTTGTATAAATAGGGCTGTAATCACCAGTTAAGATTTGTGCTTTCTGAGAGATCTTTTGTTTATAGAATTTGTGTAAGAGAGCTGCATCCGCTTTTTGAGAAAAGTACCAAAGTTAGTTAGCGCGCATAAATATACTCATTCTAGGTGGGTCCTAGTTTCACTACACTTGTCATTGAGCTGATAAGAGATTGTATTGGATGAATGAGTGAAAACAACGAAGTATGTCTCATCTACCGAGCGGGCATTGTAAGCTGTTTTGTTTGACCAGGAAATCAAATAACTTATATGTGTATCTTGCTGAGTTCTACTGAGTCTTTCCATCTTTCAAGTATTCTCTCAATTAGTTCCATTGCGTCCTTTCACGTTTTAAGTTCGTGTAACTGCTTCCGCGCAATTAGTTCAATAGAGTGTTTCCACATCATCAGTGCTTCCGCATACTAAGCATGATTGAGTTAAACCATCTCATAGACTAACACCTTGAGTTGATTTGAGTCAGTTGTTCGATCCTACACAGACTCACATCCATTTTTATTCTCTACGTCGTTGTTCATGTCTATGTCGCTCCTCATCTCTGTCCAAGGTTTGTTTTTCTTATTCTCACTGCTATAGTTGTTCTTGAGAACATAGGTATGTTTAGATTATCTAGAAGGGTGAACAAAATTAGGTGATATGTATTTTTTGTAAGTACGATCTTGATTATAGACCTTTTAGTGAATTCTAAAGCCAACAATGCGGATAGCGTGCTGCATAAAATTTCTTCAATTGTTGGTGATGATTAAGTGATTGTGATTGTACTTTTCTCAGGCATGAGCGCTCAATTTAAATATGTGTAATTATTTTAAAACTACTAGTCATAGTTTGAGGCTTTGAGCTCTTAGTATATAAATTATTTCTAACTTTAGAAGATTTGTCTTTAGTATATTTCTCTAATGCGTAATGAAGATTTCATTTTCGTTCCCCTTTTTAATAAGGGCACTAGGATCATGTGCATATCTAGATAGGATTCCTCCTCAGCAGCGGTAGAGCTTTAGGCTCAGATTGATAAATATAAACTTATGGAAAAAGTACGTGCTATTCTATTCATGGGAAATTGGTGTAGAACTATTGGAGTATGAAGGTGTTGCTGAGATAGTCAACCAGATCAAACGAGTCAATCACACTTCTCAAAACAAGACAGAGTCAGTCAACCTTGAAAGATCAAATGAGTCTCTCTGTCCTTACCGAAAGAGCGAGAGAGTCCATCCATGTGAATTCATTAATCAGTTACGAAATTCAAGGAGCAACGTCCACTAAACCATAACAGTCATCAACTATCATCCTTGGGCCGAAATTCATGCAAAATGTGAGCAAAATCCAAAGCCTTGACTTTCTGATAATTCGAGAGTTGTCGGTCAGTTGCAAAAATTAAGGAGCAAGTACAACAACTACATTGACTTACAACGGTCATCAACGTTCAGACTTGGACCAAAATTCTCTCAACATGGCACTAATCAGAAGACTTGGCTCCAGCTTCCGAAATTTGGCTCCAGCTTCCGAAATTCAAGGAAAGAGTCGTTGGTCCCTAAAATTTCGAAAACAGACTCTCTCCAACGTTCAGATCCAAACAACTATATAAGAGACTTATCATTTCCTTTCTTATTGCAGCTTTCCAGAGAGATTTATTCAGAGCATTTGTTTAGAGAAAGCTTTGCCTATTTTAGAGAGGGAGAGAGAAAAAGAGGGAGAGAAGTACTAGATTCGTTTGTGCATATCGATAGAGTCATTCTAGGTATGACCTAGTTTTTACTACACTTATCATTAAGCTGATTAGAGATTGTATTGGGTGAGTGAGTGAAAACCACAAAGTAGATCTCATCTACTGAGTGGGCATTATAAGTTGTTTTGTTTTGACCAGGAAATAAAATAACTTATATTGTGTATCCTGCTGAGTTCGACAGAGTCCCTCTACCTTTCGAGTGTTAATCCATTTAGCTCCTCTAAGTCTCTCTCACTTTACTACCTTGAGCAACTGCTTCCGCGCACTTAGTTCGACTAAGTGTTTCTACGTCTCAAGTGTAAGTTCGATTGAGTCAAACCATCTCACAAACTAACACCTTGAGTTGGTTTGAGTCAGCCGTCCGATCCTACATGTGGTATCAGAGCCTTGTTTAGGCTGACAGTCAGTCAACTAGCAATGGCAGACCTCTTCGCCAATCAAAACAAAAAAATGCACTTCGAGCATCCTAGACTCACCTCCACAAACTACGATCATTGGAAAAATGAGATCGAGCAACACATTGAGTCAGTCAACTCTGAACTTTGGGAGATAGTCACTGGAGGAGATCTCACAGTCAATCTAGATCGATCCACATGGACTGCTGCAGATCACAAAAGGTATGAGCTAAATCGACAAGCATCCCGCGTAATCTACACCTGCCTGTCCATTCCAGAACAAAGAAGAGTCAATCACTGTAAGTCTGCAAATGAGATATGGACACTCCTTCAAGCTACCCACGAAGGAGTCACTGAACTCAAGAAATGCAAAGCTCAAGAACATCGAATGGACTATGAGAATTTTCTGCAAAAACCAGGCGAGTCTCTGGAAGAAGTGCTTGATCGTTTTTATTTACTAACCACTACTATGCAGGAAGTTAACATCTTACCGGATAGAGAGAGTTTCTTGCACAAGCTGCTTGACAGTCTCAGAGAAGAGTGGGCAGAGACGGTAATCTCCACCAAAGCATGCAAGGACTTATCCAAATGGAGCTGTCAAGACCTAGGTTCCTATCTACAATCTGTAGATAAGTACAAGAAGAACGTTCGAAAGAAGTGTGGTAATACATCTTCTTCTTCTCCTAGTAAAATTACTACTTTGAGTGACCAAGCCTTGCAAGTTAATTCGAATCCGTACACTCAAGAAGGAGCCTATGTCGCTGATACTAAAATCAAACAAGCTAAGGCGGAGTTGGTGGATATTATTGTTGAAGAAAGTGAGGCTGAGACTATGGAAGACTTTGTCTTCATAGTAAAGAACTTCCGAAAATTCATGCGTAACTAACCAAACCGACAGAGTCGGTCGTTCTCAAATACCTCCAAACAAGTCTTCAACACTGTCACCTGTTTTAACTGCAATAAACCCGGTCATTTCAAGAAGGACTGCCTGTTACTCAAAAACTAGTATGAAAAATCCCAAGGGAGGTCACTGATGGCAGCCGTTGGTTGGGGTGACTCAGACTTCGATGATCAAGACACAGAGTCAAGCGGTCTAGTATGTCTTATGGCACATGATCCAACGGAGTCCATGATCCCCGACAATGAGGTAACACGTTCTCATTTAGAGACAAACCTTTACCGTATATCTCCTATGGGTTTTATGATTTTGATTGCTAAAATGGTTTCTGAAACTAACTCTCTTAAAGCTGATCTTAACAGAAAAATCTCCGAGTTAACTGAGGAACTTGAGATCTCAAAAAGTCTTATGTATGCCCTAAGAGATGAACCTGAGGAGCATAAGACTATTTCCTGCTCACTTAGATTGGATCTACAAGACTCTCGGCATCATGTTAACTCCCATAAAAAGGAGCTTAACAGAGTCAATAGTCTTACAGAATCTAACCAAAGGGAACAGGAAGAGCCACTCACTCAGATTGACTCTCTCAAACATGACCTCATTGTTTTCACTGACAAGTGTTGTTCTTTGCAGAATGAGTTAAATAGTTTAGAATCTCAAGTTATCTCTCTAACCTCTTATGTTGAGCAACTCACTCGAAAACTGAAAGAAAAGGAACATGCACCTTCTTTCAAACCAGTCAATTTCATCAAACAGGTCACTCCCTTCGAATTGCCTAAGTGGGCCAACTCCAAGATCAAAGAAGTTAGTCAAGATCTTGATAATCTACGAAATGAAGTTGAAAAACTCTCCCAAGAGATAGTTAATATACGATCTGGAGTTGGATCCACTCAGTCCAAGCCCAAGTGGCATAAAGGTAAATTCGGTATTCCGAAAAACATTTCCAAATCCAACAATAAACCCAAGCGCCAACAAAAAAAAGAAAATTTTGATTCTTGGTGGAAAGGACAGGAAAAATACGTCAACCTTCCTCCTACTAAGATTTGCGGTTATTGCGAGAGTCTTGGACATCGAGATAGTGCCTGTGAAAAGCTTCACAAGGATGTGTCATTTAATATCAAGCGACTCAATCTTATCCTTGAGGCACGAGAAAAGCTGAAAAAATCTGGTTTAAAAAGGGGACCCAAGTATATTTGGGTTCCCAAAACTACTAAGTGATTTTTTTGCAGGTGGAAGCGAGCGTGGAGATGGACTATGTGTACTTGGACAGTGGGTGCTCTAGACACGTGACTGGAGATCCCAACAAATTCAGCTCGCTTTCATCCTACAAAGGAGGTAAGGTCACCTTTTGAAACAACAAACAAAGTGAAATCGTGGGAGTTGGCTTCGTAGGTAACCCCTCCAAGTTTAAGGTAGATGGAGTCCATCTGGTCACCGGACTTCAACATAGTCTATTAAGCATTTTTCAAATTTGTGAAAGACTCAATTTAGTACTTTTCTCATATGTCGTTTGCAAAGTTTTTGAAGAACATACAGGATCTCTAGAAGCCACGGGACGTAAAGAAGGAAATATGTACAAGAAGTGTCTAAATACCATCAATGCTGATGACCAAGTCTGTCTATGTGCTCGCTTTCAAGCAGCACCCAAACAGTCCAATCTCAAGGCAGTCAAGCGAATCTTTCGATACTTAAAAGGAACCAGTCAACTTCATTTATGGTACCTTCGTTCCCCTAAATTACTTTATCTGGTTTTAGTGATTCTAACTGGACAGATTCCCTCCATGATCGAAAGAGTACATCTAGCAATGCACAATTCCTTGGTCTATGCTTAGTCTCTTGGTCCTCTACAAAGCAAAATTTTGCTGAGATCAAATTGGTATTTTCTGTGATAACAATTGCGCATTTATAATCTCTGGAAACCCAGTCCAACATTCGAGAACCAAACACATTGAAATACTTTTTCATTTCTCGAAGGACTGTGTTGAGAAAAAGCTAATTCAACTTGCCTTTGTTCCAATAGAGGATCAGCTAGCAGATATCTTTGCCAAGCCTCTTCCTACCACCAGATTCGAGGAACTCCGTTCAGCAATCAGAATGACTCAATCAATGTAAGACGGTATTCTCTCTCCTCCTTTGGCTGTATAATTAGTAGGTGTTGCTTGCATACTGTTTGAGTCAATCCGTGTTCTCATATTGATAGACTATGTCTATTCTTTGTGTCCCTTAGCGGCTTTAAAAAAAAACAAAGGGGAAAAAAGGGGAGAGAGGACAAAGGCAAGGTACTCCGCTAACTTGTTTCTCCTGAACCAAAACGGACCTCATCCATTCGGTTATTAAGCCTTTAAGGGAGCTTCATCACCAAACTTCCTAAGGGTGTGAAACCTGGGAAAGTTGGCCCAAAGCTGTTACATGGGTGGAGAGAAAAGTCTGGGGGATGGAGACAGTCCCTGTGTGCTTAACTTGTTAAATATTTATGAATTGCAAATATAGAGCTATAAAGTCTTCAAAACTACAATGCAATGCAACATGGATCATTACAAGTTATGAGTATGTGGCAATGAAAGGTATTATGGAATATGACAATACTTCTTGCCCCTTGTCATCCATGAGTATGTTTGCGTTATGGATACAGTCTATTTGTTTTTTAATGTACGGATTGACTTAGACTCTGTTGCAAACTTCCCTTACTGATGACAGCAAAAAGGGGGAAGTAGTGAATCCCGTCTCTCTACGAACGGGTCACTCTGGTTATGTTCTGGATTGACTCTGTCTCTGTGCGACTAGGTCTTAGGTGAAGTTTGGATATTCTGTTTCGTTTTTACTCTATTGGTACTAGATCATGTTGGTTGCAGTTTTCTTAACTTAGTCATATATTCCCTTTTTCCAATCTCTCTTAGTAGGTTGTGGTTTGCCAAATTGTGCTCATCGATTCAGGGGGAAATCTAACAGAGTTACTCAATCTATGTTGTGATTAAGGGGGAACTTGGACAGGGTCGGTTCCCCAAAATTCTTTTTGCTCTTGTCTTGTTTTGCAGATTGACTCATTCGGGATACACAAAAAGAGTTTTGCTATCATCAGCAACAAGGGGGAAACTGTTGGAGTATGAAGGTGTTGCTGAGATAGTCAACCAGATCAAACGAGTCAATCACACTTCTCAAAACAAGACATAGTCAGTCAACCTTGAAAGATCGAATGAGTCTCTCTGTCCTTACCGAAACAGCGAGAGAATCCATCCATGTGAATTCATTAATCAGTTACGAAATTCAAGGAGCAACATCCACTAAACCATAACAATCATCAACTATCATCCTCGGGCCAAAATTCATGCAAAATGTGAGCAAAATCCAAAGCCTTGACTTTCTGATAATTCGAGAGAGTCTGTCGGTCAGTTGCGAAAATTAAGGAGCAAGTATAGCAACTACATTGACTTACAACGATCATCAATAGTCAGACTTGGACCAAAATTCTCTCAACATGGCACTAATCAGAAGACTTGGCTCTAGCTTCCGAAATTTGGCTCCAGCTTCCGAAATTCAAGGGTAGAGTCGTTGGTCCTTGAAATTTTGGAAACAGACTCTCTCCAACGTTCAAATCCAAACAACTATATACGAGGTCATTTCGTCTCTTATTGCAGCTTTCTAGAGAGATTTATTCAGAGCATTTGTTTAGAGAAAGCTTTGACTATTTTAGAGAGAGAGAGAGAAAAAGAGAGAGAGATGTACTAGATTCGTTTATGCATATCGACAGAGTCATTCTAGGTACGACCTAGTTTTCACTACACTTATCATTGAGCTGATCAGAGATTGTATTGGGTGAGTGAGTGAAAACCATGAAGTAGATATCATCTATTGAGTGGGCATTATAAGTTGTTTTATTTTGACCAGGAAATAAAATAACTTATATTGTGTATCCTGCTGAGTTCGACAGAGTCCCTCTACCTTTCGAGTGTTAATCCATTTAGCTCCTCTAAGTCTCTCTCACTTTACTACCTTGAGAAACTGCTTCCGCGCACTTAGTTCGACTATGTGTTTCTATGTCTCAAGTGTAAGTTCGATTAAGTCAAACCATCTCACAGACTAACATCTCGAGTTGGTTTGAGTCAGCCGTCCGATCCTACAAGTACTTTTACATTCTTTGCATCACATGGACTTGTTTAAAGTTGGGTCGATCATGCAAGATTACTTCTCTTCCTTTTGTTTTATCATAATTAGTGTGCCAGCTAGCACTGGATGTTTTTGGATTTTTTTATTAATTTCTACTCCTAATCCATCTAAATGATTGTATGCTTAAAAAATGGGCTGGGTGGGTTTGGTTAGGGTTGAAGGATTTTAAACGGGTTGGGTCAGGGTCATGATTTGCTGATCCATCCATTTTTGGGTTGGGTAAGGGTTGATATCAACCGACCCAGCGACCCAAATTGCCAGGTCTAATTGGTATACCTTAAGAATATTACAGATCCTGTGTCATACTGTTCATAATATTAATGGGTTTTATATAACACAAGTCAACCCATTTTAATATGTGTAATATTTTAGACAATACATAAATAACTTGAATAATTCACTTATAGAGAAACTCAAGTAGAAGGTATTAATCTTATCCATAAACAAAATGGGGCGGTATCTTGGGTTCAAGATCGGCTTCAGATTCAGGTATCAAATATTTTGCCCGACCGACCTATAATGGGGTGGTCCTTGGGTCTTTGCAACAATATGACCGACCCACTTGGGACGGTCGTCTGGGGATGTCGGGTCCAGAATGCTCTTTTTTGCACCAAAATCTCTTTGAAATACTTAGAGGGTACATGATTACATAAAATGAATTCACTTGAATGTAAAAAATGCTTAGAACTTATGGTAGCATTTACAATTGAAGAGTAAAGAGAATTTATTAGTATGACATAAATTCACTACCTCGTTAAAACCTTATGAGGTAAAAACCAACTGGGAAAACCTTAATAAGGAAACAAGAGTACAACTCTTAAGAGGTTACACAATTACAAGTCCTAAAAAGTTTACATGGAAAGAAAATTATTACTACTACATTATAAAAGATTGCATGATAGACGTCTTAAGTGGTTTCTTCTTCATTCATCTCAAACCAATCATCATGTTGTCCTTCAAACCGTTGTGCTTGTGCTTGGGATCACAACTCGGCTAACTCTCAATCATACTTCTTAACACAAACCTTGATCGAGTCTATTGCAAGGCTTGATCTCTTTTCGTCCAACACTCATTTTCCTGCACTAAACGCCGACTCGGAAGCAACTATTGATGCTAGAACTGCTAGCACATCTCGGGCCATTATTATAAGGATGGAAAACTTGTCTTCATGAGCTTTACACCACTTAAGAACATCTATATCACCATCATCAAAACTAAAACTTAAGTTAAGATTCAACTAGCTTTTGGTCTTTTCAAAATTGTAGCAATCAACTTCTTTTGCTACCGAGGTGTGGTGGTTTAGAAGAGGAACCACTACTACCACTAGCAGCACCTGCAGAAAGCTCGTCTGAACGAAACTTTAAGTTATATTCATTCTGTAGAGTTCTCAAGATGTTACCCACCATCTTGACATAGCTCTCCACATATTTTGAATCGGATTCTCCTCTTGGAACAATACTATAATAATACTCAAGCAATTTTGTTAGGTCATCTAATTTATTGTAGGATCAAGAACAATAGCAATGGAATAAATCAAATGAAATTCTATAAAGTATGTAAACCATTTAGTCATCATATAGATGACCTCATCAATGCCACTTACATGTCTGTTCTCATGCAAAACATTGAAAATAGATATGCATTCTTGTAGACGAGATGCACATTAGGTTCATAAACTAATGAAAAGACCATGGTTTCACTATCAAAACATTTTTTAAACATTACACACAATCATAGCACTAGCCCAAAAATCAGGAGTCATTAAATCAGCATCGGATTGAACAACCATAGTGTTATAAATATGATATAAAATGGCCTGATGTTTCTTACTTTTGAGCAACAAATCATAAGTGGAGTTCCATATAGTGGGGGTACTGGGAGAAAAATGACGAACACATAAATTACCTTGCTCACATAATTTTTTATATTTCTGTTTAACAACATGCGATTTCTTAATCTTTATCATTACAAGCCTAAGTGGTTCTAGCGAAACAGTCAAGTTATGTAACCTATCTTGAATACATGAATTGAAAGCATGTGCACAACATCGAACATGTTATAAATCTCCATTATGTAAGAGTTTGAGTGCAGGATTAGATTTAGAAATTATGCGCACCTAGTGTTGTTCAAAGCATTATCTAAGAAATGAAGAACAATTTTTCTATCAAATTCCATTAAGATAATATTTCAGTCAATTTTTCAGAAATGCGCATAATAAAAAATGTCAAAAGCAATGATACACTTTTTGACCGTCCAAGAACGATCAATCCAATGAAGGGTAACACAAATAAACGTCTCATTAGTTGTAGATGTCAACATATCACTAGTTAAACTAACACGACCATCAATGTTATCTATCGTTTCCATTAGGTTTTTCTAGTTAGAGCATGTTGTGCAAAAGTTCTACGCTTATGTGTGTTCCTAGGCACTCTTCTAAATTGTGATTATAATGGGTGCAAACAAAAATTTCAAAGTAGAAGCTTTCACCAAAATTAAAAGGAATTTGTTCAGCAATCATAAATCTAGCCATGTCATTTATCATTCGTTCTCTATCATATCGAAAAAAACTTGGATCGGGTAGTCATTCGGTAAACCGGTAAGCTGAGTTTGGCGTTAGTACCCCCTGTCGTAGTATCCTCATAGATGTTGCGTGTCTTCAAGTTCTTTGCAAGGGATCCGTTTTCAATGCCCACCGCGCATGTGACTCCCCTATTGCAAATATTGCAATATTGCTTATATGTTCCGGCCTTCTTATGATCCTCTTTCTTTGCGAAGTATGGCCACACCCAAGAAGTTGGTTTATTTCTATATTCTGGCATGTCAGCATCATCATCTCGATCATCTTTCTCTTGATCAAGATTGTGGGCATCAGATTGTGGTGTAGAAGATGCACCTTCAATTGGAAAAAATTGATTTATACTATAATTAAGAATGCAATTAAAATTGAAGTATGTACAAAATAAATTGTAATTAATATTAAAACTTACCAAATGGTGACATTGATGGTGCGGGCCCCATGTTAGTAGATCCATGTTGAGAAATTGTATAACTCTCGCCTTGAGGGAATGATGAAGGCAAAAATTGTTGTTGTTGATGATACTATCAACTTGAAAATTTGGATCAATTGGGAGATTGGAAGAAGGGTTTCCTTACATCGTTTCCTTTCCGACTCTTCTAGACATTTTGCTAGAATGTGTGAATTGAGCTAATGTGGGAAATGGGCTTTTCTAGTAGCTAAAATGCTTAGCCTTAATTGCACAAAAAAGATAGAGGAAGAGTCCGATCAATTCTGTGGTGAGAAAAGTGATCAAATGGGATATTTATAGATATTTTTGGGGGTTTGGCCGAAATGTAGCCGTTAGAGACAAAAAAAAGCTGCTGAGCCTCGGTTCTGGTTCCAGCGGCTATATTGCCAAACCAAACGTGGCACAAACATCTCGAAATGCCGTCATTTTGACACAGTTCCAATAGTTATTTTGACCGGTGACGGGACGGTTCCACCGTTTCGGTTCTGCCCCAACGGTAACTTCTTCACAGGCGGTTCTAGCGGTCCCGGTTCAGGTTCGGTGAAATACCCCAAACATTGATTACCTTAATTAATAAGGAATTTATTAAATAAAATATTTTAATCAAAGATTAAACATTAAATGATAAAGGCTAATGAGACAAATTCATTAAGAAAATTTATAACCTCTAAACATACATATATAAATAAATATGTATAGTCCAAAATGAGCACTAAACTCCACATGAAGTAATGGACTAAAGAGGGAACATTAACAAGAAGAAATCAACTCCTAAAGTTTAGTCAACATGTAACACATTAATACATGAATTAAGATCACAAACAATGTGATAAGACTATGTACAATATTTCATATAGTCAAAATAATTTATAAGTGCAACAACCACTTAGAAATACGCCTTAGGACAAAGTAACAACATGTGTTACAACCTAACACATGAAACAACCAAATAAATAACATAATACTTTAATGTTACAAGTTTCAAAAATTACAAAAAAACCCCACAATTTCCCCATGTTTGGGTGGCTGAAATGAGAGGGAAAAGCAAGAGAATGAAAAAGCAAAAAGTAAAAAGCAACTTAAGGAGGAAGGTTCCTAAAAGTCAAAAAGTCTTCCCCATGGGAACTCCAACACACACACCCTACTTACACTCTCTCACTCACCCATTCCTTTATACCCATGTTGCCTACGACCCATCCTTCTCCTCCCAGCCGAATTCTCCTCCATCCTCCTTTGAAGAACTTCAAGTTCTAAGGCTTAAAACACATATTTTCTTCTTCATTCTTCTTATTTCTTCTTCACAAAAACCAAACACACTCCTTGCTTGCATTACCGCAAATTGCAGCCTCTTTGGAGCCCAAAAATTTGTAGAAAAAGCATGGGGAAGAACTAGCCAAGTTCAACCAAGTTAAGGTAAGAAAAATGTCTTAAATCTCCTCCTTTCCTTCATTAAAAAAAGCAAGAACACCACCACTCATTCCCCTCTTGTTAGGTCCAATAATAAGTGGTTCTTTTGTCTATAAACCTGATTGAAGGCATGGAGAAAGACTAGACAAAGTTCAAGTGAGTAAAGGTTAAAATGTGTCTTATACTTCCATATCTTCCTAAGTGTAAATTATGGCCGAAAATGTCTACTTATCTAGCTCATCCCCTTCACTTATCTTCGTGAGAAACTTGAGCTTCATCAACCTCTAGCTTGGTCGAAAATCAAAGAAAGAAAAAGGGAAGAAAAATCAAGAAAAACTACCTTTACAAGAGTAAGTTAAATCTTAAGCCTTAAGAGCTTAATCCACTCTTTAATGCTTATTTTTAATACCAACCAACTAACTAACTAACCCTTCCCCATTTAAGGGCCAAAAATCTTGAAGGAAAACAAGCTTTGGAGGTTCAAATTTTTTAACTTGGAGCTTAAGGGTAAGATTCTAACTTAAGCCTCATTTTTGATGTTTTAAAGTTTGTTAGTGGGAGGAAATAATTATGGTCAGAATCTTGGGATAAAATATGGTCTTAATGACCTAATAATGACATAAAACCAGACCAACACATATGATAAAGTTTATCAAGGTTGAAGGACTTAAAAGTTACATTTACTAAAATTTAAGGAGTTTTAATTGAAAAATGAACCTTGGGCAGTAGGGGTGTGGATATGTCCAAGAATAAATAAGTTATTATATGCTATTTTATGTTTATGTAAAGTTAAGTTTGTGGGTGGTAATAAGGCCAAGTGTTTAGGCCAAGTTTATAAGTATTTTAGTGTTTTTAATGCTTTAAAAGTGAAGTATTGGTATGGAATTAATTTTGGTGAATAAATATGATATTAAGAGGTTTTTTGGAGGAGTAAAACCACCTAATAAGGCTGGGATAAAAGTACCTACGAATTAGGTAGTGTTTGGTTGGAGTTAAGTGCCAAAAATTGGTTTTAAGAGTGATTAGAAACTTAAAGGGAGTTCTAGTAAGTTAATGGGTAAAAGATGAGTGGTCAAGTGTAAATAATCAATATTTGGAGTGTCAAATGGTAATTAGGTCGAAGGTTAGACTTTGTTTGGATTAGAAATACAAAATTCAAGTTTTAGTAAAGTTAAGGGGTTAAATGAAAACTGTAACACCCCGTCCTAAGCCGATCGAGGTTATCGCAAACTTAACAACATAAACATAACGTCGCAGCGGAAATAAACCAACACCAAGACCTTGCCACGGTCTGAACAACAGAATATACCGAACTTTAAACATTTACAACCGCTAATCCAAAATATACATACCAACCGAGTTTATGAGTATCTCAAGTACCAACATAATTCTTCACAAGTTTAAATATTAACAGACGGGTGCACAAGCGCAACCCTTGCTCAAAAATAAACCCAGCCTAAGTCTAACCGCCCCTACTCTCAAGATGAGTCTTCATGGGATGCTTACCAGCAAAATATAAACAACAGCCCCCGAGGGGGTCAGCACCTTTGCTGGTACGATCCTCTTATGGCCCCCAAGCTAACGGGGCTACGACGACTAATTGTCGATAGCATGGAGGTTGATTAGAGACACAATCATAATAGGAAGTGCAATAAAACAACAATCCTCAGATGAACAAGCATAGTTCATACACAATGAACGACTTAAAAGCGTTCTCTTAGTAGTGAGTCAATTAGTAAACTCCTCAAGTTCCAATTCCACTTAACCTCAGTCCATCTTAACTTATCTCAATCTTAACCCTTATCTTAATCTCAGTATACAAACCGTTCTTTAAATAGAAATGGTTGTATCTTATCTCAATGTTTATTTTTGTCGGGTTAAAAATAACCCTAGCCAATGAGCTATCAACTCCATTGGTTGAATAAACAACTTATCTTAATTTTAGGATTTAGGTGAGCCTACCGCACCATCTTAATCTGCCTCCTACCTTGGACTCAAGGTAGCTGAGTCGACATTCGACCCTAGACAACAAGTCTGAAGACAAGTCCTCAAGCGGAAGTCGGATCTGATTCAGATACCGACCCCCTTTCCTTAACATGCATGACCAGAGTTAGTCCCGGATTCCTCACTCCCCTTAGGTTCCAGTTAGTGAAAATCTTATAAACCAAATGTTAGTTAAACCTTCACGGGTATTAACCAACTGCTATAGAAGTGTAACTCCTCATCTCATTCCAACGTGAACTAAACTTAGTTAGTAACTAATCTCAAGTCTCGTGTGTTAGTGTAAATCAAACACACACACACACAATAAGTGCAATAAAACCGGTTGCATGCTTTATCTTGTTTAGTCGACACACATAAACAAATAGCACACAAGCCGAGGGACTCCTAGTTAGCAAGCATGTCACAATAAAACCATACCGTTCACCGTCGGTTGTCCCGGTTGTTTAATTCTCTTCTGGTTCCAAACTCTCAAATCCTAAAACATTCATCCAACTTAGATTATTATTTACTTATACATTACATAACTTACTTAATCCCCTCATGATCCCCATCTAACATCTCTTAAGTTCTTACAAACTTAACCTTAAACACTTATACCACTTACTTAACTTAATCACTTAAATCCTCATATGTTTACATTCTTAATCATCATTATCCTCCTAATAGTGGACTAATAGTACTACCCTTTCATTTCTGTGTTTTTTAATAGCTTAAGGGTCAACCGACCCACCGACCGACCCAACCCTTGGGTCGGTCCATTCCAGTAACCTTTCCCGTTCTCTAAAACTTACCCGACCGACCCAAGGCCAGCCCGATCGACCCAAGACCCTCTAGGTCGGTCCGTTCCAGAAACATTTTTTGTTCGTTAAATTTTGCCCGACCAACCCACCGACCGACCCAACCCCTTGGGTCGGTCGATTGCAGAAACATTTCTGCCCAGTGTATTACAGTCCAACCGACCCAGACAGGGTCGGTCCCTGGGTCGGTCCAGTGCAGAATCTTCCCAAAAATTGTCTAATTACTTCCAAACTCTTCCACAAGTTCCCCAATATGTCCTAATACCATTTAGGCACTTAAACTCACCTTAAAACATCCACCAAAGATCTTCTTAAACATTTACTCAATTCTTACTAAAACTCCTAACACTTAACATTTAATTCCTTACATTACTAACATGTAATTTATCTAGAACTTCAATTAACCAAAGTGTTCCCTCCTTAACAATTTGACCACTCCCTAAACATAATCATTCATCATCATTTCATTTACCACAACTTCCTCAAGGTCATGTACCTAGCTTACTCCTAAGTCATTTCAAGACTTTACTCCTTATTTCCTTCAAACTTTGAACAAGTTTCCTAACTTCTCTTCTCATGGTTTTAGTGCCAAAAATTCACCATTATAACTCCTAGTTCCTCCTAGACATACCTAGGTCATCCTAATTCTCAATAACACCTTAAAATCATTCTTTTCCATCAAAACAACTCCCTAAGTTTCCTAGTACTCTCTTAATCATAAAATCTCCTTAGAACATCTTAAACACCAAGTTTCTTCACCAACTTTTGTCATGGCTTCTCTAGTATATTACTACACCCAGGCACTTAGGTTTTCACCATTAAACAACTATGACACTCAAATCCTTGATACACATTCTCTACACACAATATACACCCACACTACACTACATCACAATATAGTGCATAAACTTAAATTGCTTGGCACATAGGCCCTTAAATGACTTGGCTCTTAGGCCCTTAAATGCATAAATCTTAAACACTGAATTTCCCACACAATAATAGCCTTTAACCTACAAATACAAACAACAAGGCTCCCATTGCAATATAAATGTTCTTATAGTTCACCTTAACATTGTTTAACTATCTCATTTCTCATTTGCTCCTTAGTCACAAGTTCTCAATATAATCATGTTCTTTCTTCTAAGTTTTATAAACCTTAAACAATGTAAACTCTAACCTAAACTTATTATGTGTCTAAATTCCATTCCCTTAAACAATAAACCACCTTAAGGTAAGCAATTTACCTTGTTCTTCTCAAGTTCCTCTTAACTTTCTCCTTAGGCTTTTCCTAGGACAATCTCGCCCATCAACTTAATTCCCCTTGCCAATGTTCTAATCAATATCCAGTGACTCCAATGAGTGCTAAATAATACATTAACCTTAAGGAATCATACCTAGGTTCAAAATGTGTTTTAAGGTATTAAAATGAATATTTTACCTTGTAGTCTTAAGGTAAGCTTGGATATGAATAAAAAGGACCTCCTCTAGCCCTTGGAGCATAGAAAACAAGCTAGAACAAGGCATAAAACCAAGGTACCATGAGTGGCAATTTTCGGTAATGGAGGAAAGTGATGGAAACTTAGTTTTTCTTCAAGTTTCCTTACCTTGAATGAATGGAGAAGGTAACGAGCACTTTAAGATGGTTTTCCCACCTATAATGGCGATTTCCCTTGGCTTCAAAATGAGGCTTTTGCAGATTTGGAGAGATAGGAAGCAAGAGCTTGAGCTAACAAAGAGAAATATGTGCTTGGTTTTGATGTTGGAGCTAAAATGAGCAAGTTATGGGCAAGGCAAGATGGAGCTAGCATGGGGGCTGTTCTTACATGAATGAAGAAGATAGGACGCAGATGAAATCGGTGGGAAGAAGAAGGAAATGAAGAAAGGAGGAGAGAGGTAAGTTAAAAGAGATATTTTCCTTAAAAAAGTAAATAGTAACCACTTTACTTTCCCTCTTCTTTTACAATCTTGGCTGCCAACTTAGGTGAATCACCACCTTAAAAACCGTCCCCCTCTTATAATAGGGATCTTTGTGGTCTTGGTTGACCATTTAATTAACTTATGTTGACTTAATGCTAAACTAGCATTATTTGAGCACTATTCACAAATTAGTGCACATATTTGTGAAATTTTTGATTTCCCATTGATTTAGGCTTCCTAATGTGATAATAAATAGTACAAAGTTAATTAAGGTGTAATCATGGGCATTTAGCCACTCAAAACCCATTTCTAAGACAATATTTCAAAAATGTGCTTTAAGAGTCCTTAAAGCACAATATGTGTTTTAACTTGTTTTTGAGCTTGGTTTTATTTGGTAATTGATTTAACATGTTCATTAGCATGTTACTAATGTCTTAGAATGATATTTGGGTGTTACCCAAAGTTACTCCAAGCTTAGAGCACGTTTTTTCTTAAATTGCTCTTATGGTGTTTCCTTATGTTTTCTTTGGTTTAAATTGTTTCCTAACATTTCTAAGGCATGTTTTAGCTTTCTTATATCTTAATTTAACCTATAAGCACCATATCTAGGTTTGGGGTATTTCAATCTACCCCCCTTAAAAGAACTTTGTCCCCAAAGCTCATATATATACTTAATCATTCACAATACTCAATTTCCTTAATCTTAATACCACATCTTATATTCACATTCATACCACACAAGACTCAATGGTCTACCACAGGTACAACGCATAAGTATTATACATTTCTCAAACTTAACACAAAGTGTAATATCATACACAAGCCATATTTTACACCAACAAAATAAAACGACAAACATGTCCGTTTACTAACTCCAAAGCGAGGAATCTCTACCCCCCTTAAAAAGGGGTACGCCCCGTACCCTATACAGACAATCTAGTCAGTAAATAACGAAGGGTACTTCGATATCATCTTATCCTCTAATTCCCACATGGCCTCTTCGACATCCTGGTTAGACTAGAGAACCTTCACCAGTCGTACTGACTTATGGCGAGTGTCCCTAGTCTTACTATCCAAGATTCTCTGAGGAACCTCCACTGATCTCATATTCGGTTCTAACGTCAATCTCTCAGGCTCTAACACATGGGAGGGGTGGTGCATGTACTTCTTCAGTTGTGAGACATGAAAGACGTCATGCACTTTACCCAGCTCAGCAGGCAAATTTAACCTGTAAGTAACTGGGCCCACCCGCTCCGTAATCTCATAAGGACCAACAAATTTCGGGCTCAGTTTGCCCTTTTGCCCAAATCTAAACACACCCTTCATCGGAGAGACTCGCAGAAATACCCGGTCGCCCACTACGAACTCGAGGTCTCGTCGTCGACCATCAGCATACGACTTCTGCCTATCTTGAGCAGCTTTCATATTCTCCTGATCTGCTGAACTTCAGCCTGAACTTGTTCTAAGTATTATGGTCCTATAATGACCATCTCACTCGACTCATCCCAGCTGAGCGGTGTACGACATGGTCTATCGTACAACGCTTGGAAAGGCGCCATCTTGATCGAAGCATGATTGCTATTGTTGTAAGAGAACTCGATTAGATGCAACTTGTCAATCCAGCTGCCCTGGAAGTCTAAGGCACATGCTCTCAGCATGTCCTCGAGTGTCTGAATCGTACGCTCTGTCTGACCATCTGTTTGAGGATGGAACGCGGTACTCAACTTCAATTTGTACCTAACGCTTCTCATGTAGCTTTCCAGTACCTCGAAAGGAATCTGGTATCTCTATCTGACACTATGGTCTTTGGTATCCCGTGGTGTCTCATGACCTCCTTCTCAAACAACTCAGCTAACTTAGTTACCTTCCAAGTATCCTTCATCGGTATGAATCGGGCTACTTTGGTAAGGCGATCCACCACAACCCATATCATGTTCAGACCTCCCCTGGTAGGTGGGAGTCCGACCACGAAGTCCATGGAGATATCATGAAACTTCCACTCCGGAACTGGCATCGACTGTACCATTCCGCCCGGTCGTCGGTGCTCGAATTTCACCTTCTGGCATGTGAGACACCTCAAGACGAACTCGGTAACATCTGCCTTCATCCCCGACCACCAGAATTATCTCTTCATGTCTTTATACATCTTAGAGGCTCCCGGATGGATGGAAACTGAAGAACAGTGTGATTCTCTAAGTATGCGGTCTTCCAGATCCCCGTTGCCTCGTGGTATGCATATCCGGCCCTTAAGTCTGATCAGATCATCATCATGAAGTCTGAAGTCATATTTCTGACTCTCAAAGGTACCCTCTGTCAGCTTCTGTCTAACTTCCCTCATATACTCGTCAGTCCTCTGAGCCTCTCGCACCTCATCAACCAAGCTCGAGAAAGAAACTAGCGAATGGAGTGAGTGTGCTCGATGGCTCAGGGCGTCAACTACAAAATTGGCCTTCCCTTCTTTGTATTGGAGGTCGATGTCATAGTCCTTCAAAAATTCTAACCATCTCCTCTGTCGAAGGTTCAACTCCTTCTGAGTGAATATATATTTCAAACTCTTATGATCGGTGTAGATCGTCACACTAACCCCGTATAAGTAGTGGCGCCATATCTTCAAGGCAAAGACCACTGCTCCCAATTCTAAATCATGAGTGAGGTAGTTCTCCTCATGTTCCTTCAGCTGGTGTGAGGCATAAGCCACCACCTTGCCATGCTGCATGAGCATGCAACCCAAGCCTCTGCCGGATGCGTCACAGTAAACCTTAAAGCCCTCCATAGCGTCTGGAATGGTCAGAACTGGTGCGGTGGTCAGTGAGTCCTTCAAACTCTGAAACAAACTCTCACAATCATCCGTCCAAAGGAAAGGTGCATCTTTCTACATCAGATTGGTCATCGGCTTCGCGACCTTGTTGAAGCCCTTAACAAACCTCCGATAGTAACCCGCCAAACCAAGAAAGCTCCGAATGTCGGTAACTATCTTTGGTCTCGGCCAGGTACGCACGACATCAATCTTTGCTGGATCCACCGAGATCCCAGCATCTAAGATGACATGACCCAGGAAAGAGACCTGGTCAAGCCAAAACTCACATTTGGAGAACTTAGCGTAAAGCTGGTTCTCCCTCAGTATCTCTAATACCTTCCTCAAATGTTCCTCATGCTCAGCTCTCGTCTTTGAATATATCAATATGTCGTCGATGAATACCACAACCGACTTGTCCAGCAGTTCCCGGAACAAGCGGTTCATCAGATCCATGAACTTCGCCGGTGCGTTCGACAAACCGAACGGCATCACTGTAAATTCGTAGTGGCCATATCGTGTCCAGAATGCCGTCTTCTCAATATCTCCCTCCTTAATGGCTATCTGATGATACCCCGATCTGAGATCAATCTTGGAAAACACGGATGCCCCCTTCAACTGATCGAACAGATCATCAATGCGAGGTAGTGGATACTTATTTTTCACAGTCACTGCATTCAACTCTCTGTAGTCGATGCAGAGGCGGAGACTGCCATCCTTCTTCTTCACGAAGAGAACTAGCGCTCCCCATGGTGATACACTGGGTCTTATAAATCCTTTGTCTAACAAATATTTCAACTGATCTTTTAACTCATTCATTTCTGCCGGAGCCATGCGGTATGGTGCCTTGGCTATCGGTCCGGTTCTAGGTAGCAGCTCGATGGTGAACTCTACCTCCCGAGTGGGTGGCATGCCAGGCAGTTCCCGTGGAAAGAGATCGGGGAACTCCGACACTACCGGTAAGTTGGGGTCGAACTCGGGGTCCCTCTTCATGTCCTGGACATAGCAGAGATATACTTCCTTCTTCCTCCTCAGTTCCTTATACATTGCCATGGCGGAGATGATCTTGGTCGAAGGCTCTCTGGGCCTCTGGCGGTATGATATTGTTACCCCAAACGGACTCCTGAGTAGCAGTCGGTGCTCGGCGTAGAGGATACGACCCTTGTGCCGCTCTAACCAATTCATTCCGAAGATAACATCAAATCCCAACTCCCTAAACTCAATGAATGTGACTGGAAAGTCTTCACCCTTAATTCTGATAATGGCTCCTCGGTAGTAGAGAGTGCAACGAACCTTCTCCTTAGACGGGAGCTTAACCGTGAAGTCGGGTAGCTCATCAGCGTCTAGCCCCAACCTTCTCGCAAACGATGCCGAGATAAAGGTATGCGAGGCCCCTGAGTCGAAGAGAACTGATGCCTCAATCCCATTAATCGGAAAGGTGCCGGTGAGGATAGTACCGCTTGCGTCGGCCTGTGCCTCTGTAAGTATGCTTAGCGCACCTTCCGTACCGAGTCCATAACCTAATTGTATTTCACAAGCTTTCATGAGTAATGATGGTATAACAAGAGTCGTAGTAATTAATATGAACAACACTGTTATTTTATTAATAACCATCCTTTTTACATCATGTGCTTCCTTCTTACACCTCCTCCCTTACACCATACTAAAACATTACATGGCTAATATTGTCTAAAGGTTAGGTTTAACCGCCCTGGTCTCATGTGTGTCGCATTAGTCACCGCTGACGGTGTTGTATTCAGCTTAATTCTCTTAATCCCATGATACAACATTCTTGATTCTCCTCCCATAACTAATACATCTCCAGACTTAAGTACTAACTTATTAGCACGGTCTGCACGCTTCTGCTCGCTGTATAAAAATTCCGCGTCATCTCCAATGGACCAAGACACTACGGGTATCCCTTTTTCGAGAGACTCCGTTGTCTCGTCCTTATCCTGATGTAATCCGAGTCGCCCATCTTTCTCGTAGAAGTTAACAATGCAGAAGTTTGCTTGTATGTCCGGGATCAGGTCAGCTTCCAACTGCTGAACGATCTCCACGACTTGTGTAATAACCGGATAGAACTCTTCGGGTATTCCCGGTGGTGAGACTCCATCTTGTGCTCTCGTGGTTTGGTACGTCCTAGCATACGGATTCCAATCCTTGCCTAAGCTCATCATCTTTAACTTCATCCTTGCTCCTCCTAGGTACTCCGGTGTATAGAAACCTCCCGGTCCCACTCCTAACTGACTGCATCTCCTGATGATGGCTATTTGTGCTCTGGGTGTCAGGTATCCCCTTAATAAAATCATACCTGGGCGGATAACCTGACATTTTTCGGTTGGAAAGTCTCGGGTTTCGATGTCGGTGTCTTCCGGGTTAGCTGTTGAAGGTATGGGATAGCAAATGTTGAAGTTTCCTAAGGTGGTAATAAGTCATGTCTTACTTAAGCTCTAATCTCGTCTTATTCTCATCTAACTCAATTATTCACCAAAGCATGCATGAAAATGCGGTAAGCCGACAATTTTATTTCTTAATGGTTTATAGCAGTACCTGGTCTCGATGAGGGTTCAGCCTCATCGTCCCAGTCCACCATGTGTAGTGTGGGTCCCGACTTCTGGACTACCCGTGGGTTCTTGTTTGCAGCTTGTTGCGTCGTCTTCTGACCGTCAGATCCAGCACCCTGATCGGTCTTGCCCTTGCCCTTCATCTCGGGCCTAAAGGCTCTACTCTTGGGGTTCCGGAAACACTCGTATGCTCGGTGTCCGTACACCCCACAAAAATTGCACTCCACTTTGTTTCCCTTACAGTCAAGCCCGGGGTGGTCCTTGTGACACCACTGACAGATGTAGCGTCGTTGGTAGCCACCACCGGCTCCCTTCCCAGACTCAGATCCTGATCATTCTCAATATTAGTAATTGTATCTTAACGGTTGCTAAATGTTTCTCAACTCACTCAATGTTCATGTCCTTACCCTTTGGCGCCTTAGAGCGCAGGGGCTTTACAGCAATAGCATAGGTCAGCTTAAGCGGCTCTTCAGTAGCCTTCTCAGTTTCCACCTTCCCCTTTTGGCTCTTCTGGGCCTCAGGTTTGTACTTCTGTTTCTTGTACCCGCCTTGCCCTTGGTTCTCCGTACTCTTACCGGCATTCTTTCTCTTAGCATTGTCCTCGTCCCTCAGCTGGACGGTTATCTCAACCTTAGCAGCGGCATGATAGCACTCCTGCTTCCCAAAGTATTACTTTCCCTTATTTCTCAAAGTCTAAATCTTATTCACTCATTCATATCTTAATCGTTCTCATTACCTACAAGGTAGTATAACTCGTCGGCCCCATGCCGTAGCGGAGTCGATGGCTAAGCCCGCCATAGAAGCAGTCCACCAGTATCTGGTCTAAATACCCAAGACCCGGCGGAAGACGAAGAAAGGCGGTGAACTCTGAGTAATACTCGTCCACCGTCATCTTGTCCGTCTGCTTTAGCGCATCCAAATGTAAGCGCTTCTTTGTCTGGACATGGGCGGGGTAGTACTTAGCTCGTAGTATGTTGTTTACTGCTCCCTGCGACTCTGATTGGCCACATGCTCGACCCTCACCAGCTTCCACCAATCGCCTGCTGCTCCCTTCAGATAAAATGCAGCCAGACGCACCTTGATCCCAGCAGGGATGTCAAGGGTCTCGAAGGCGGTCTCCAGCTCAGAGATGTACGCCTCAAGCTTGGCGGGATCAGTCTCCCCCTTAAACGATGCGGGTCGAAGGTCAGCCAGACTCTTCACCCAGTTTGGTTCCCGGGGCTGTGGCGGTGGAGGTGGTGCACCAACATCAGGCTGATAGCCCATGTGCCCTAACGCGGCAGCCACGATCTCTGCGATCGTCTGCCCTCCCGGTATCTCAGTAGCATCATCGCCTCGACCACGGCCTCGGCCTCCTCTCCTTCCTGACATCTGAACAATTACAATGCGCATTAGGCTTGTACACTCATCTTTTTTGGTTCACGAATTTTATAACGTCCGTAGACGGTAAAGACGATCCACACTCATTAGTGGTCATCTGACTCTACTCACTCTAACTTCTCACACCCTTAACCCATTACTTATGTCTTAACTCATATCCTAACTCGGTGGTTACCTATGTCCGGTATTTCTTCGATCAGAGCGAAACTACGCTCTGATACCACTTTTTGTAACACCCCGCCCGAATCCGATCGTGATTATCGCAAACTTAACAACATAAACATAACATCGCAGCGGAAATAAACCAACACCAGGACCTTGTCACGGTCTGAACAACAGAATATACCAAACTTTAAACATTTACAACCGCTAATCCAAAATATACATACCAACCGAGTTTATGAGTATCTCAAGTACCAACATAATTCTTCACAAGTTTAAATATTAACAGACGGGTGCACAAGCGCAACCCGTGCTCAAAAATAAACCCAGCCTAAGTCTAACCGCCCCTACTCTCAAGATGAGTCTTCATGGGATGCTTACCAGCAAAATATAAACAACAGCCCCCGAGGGGGTCAGCACCTTTGCTGGTACGATCCTCTTATGGCCCCCAAGCTAACGGGGCTACGATGACTAATTGTCGATAGCATGGAGGTTGATTAGAGACACAATCATAATAGGAAGTGCAATAAAACAACAATCCTCAGATGAACAAGCATAGTTCACACACAATGAACGACTTAAAAGCGTTCTCTTAGTAGTGAGTCAATCACTAAACTCCTCAAGTTCCAATTCCACTTAACCTCAGTCCATCTTAAATTACCTCAATCTTAACCCTTATCTTAATCTCAGTATACAAACCGTTCTTTAAATAGAAATGGTTGTATCTTATCTCAATGTTTATTTTTGTCGGGTCAAAAGTAACCCTACCCAATGAGCTATCAACTTCATTGGTTGAATAAACAACTTATCTTAATTTTAGGATTTAGGTGATCCTACCGCACCATCTCAATCTGCCTCCTACCTTGGACTCAAGGTAGCTGAGTCGACATTCGACCCTAGGCAACAAGTTTGAAGACAAGTCCTCAAGCGGAAGTCGGATCTGATTTAGATACCGACCCCCTTTCCTTAACATACATGACCGGAGTCAGTCCCGGATTCCTCACTCCCCTTAGGTTCCAGTTAGTGAAAATCTAATAAACCAAATGTTAGTTAAACATTCACGGGTATTAACCAACTGCTATAGAAGTGTAACTCCTCATCTCATTCCAATGTGTACTAAACTTAGTTAGTAACTAATCTCAAGTCTCGTGTGTTAGAGTAAATCAAACACACACACACACAATAAGTGCAATAAAACAAGTTGCATGCTTTATCTTGTTTAGTCGACATACATAAACAAATAGCACACAAGCCGAGGGACTCCTCGTTAGCAAGCAGGTCACAAGAAAACCATACCGTTCACCATCGGGTGTCCCGGTTGTTTAATTCTCTTCTGGTTCCAAACTCTCAAATCCTAAAACATTCATCCAACTTAGATTATTATTTACTTATACATTACTTAACTTACTTAATCCCCCCATGATCCCCGTCTAACATCTCTTAAGTTCTTACAAACTTAACCTTAAACACTTATAACACTTACTTAACTTAATCTCTTAAATCCTCATATGTTTACATTCTTAATCATCATTACCCTCATAATAGTGGACTAATAGTACCACCCTTTAATTTCTGTTTTTTTCTTTTTTTTAATAGCTTAAGGGTCGACCGACCCACCGACCTACCCAACCCCTGGGTCGGTCCATTCCAGTAACCTTTCCCGTTCTCTAAAACTTACCCGACCGACCCAAGGCCAGCCCAACCGACCCAAGACCCTCTGGGTCGGTCTGTTCCAGAAACATTTTTTGTTCGTTTAATTTTGCCCGACCGACCACCGTCGGTCAATTGTAGAAACATTTCCGCCCAGTGTATTACAGTCCGGCCGACCCAGACAAGGTCGGTCCAGTGCAGAATCTTCCCAAAAATTGTCTAATTACTTCCAAACTCTTCCACAAGTTCCCCAATATGTCCTAATACCATTTAGGCACTTAAACTCACCTTAAAACATCCACCAAAGATCTTCTTAAAAATTTACTCAATTCTTACTAAAACTCCTAACACTTAACATTTAATTCCTTACATTACTAATATGTAGTTTACCTAGAACTTCAATTAACCAAAGTGTTCCCTCCTTAACAATTTGACCGCTCCCTAAACATCATCATTCATCATCATTTCATTTACCACAACTTCCTCAAGGTCATGTACCTAGCTCACTCCTAAGTCATTTCAAGACTTTACTCCTTATTTCCTTCAAACTTTGAACAAGTTTCCTAACATCTCTTCTCATGCTTTTGGTGCCTAAAATTCACCATTATAACCCCTAGTTCCTCCTAGATATACCTAGGTCATCCTTATTCTCAAGAACACCTTAAACCCATTCTTTTCCATCAAAACAACTCCTTAAGTTTCCTAGTACTCCCTTAGTCATGAAATCTCTTTAGAACATCTTAAACACCAAGTTTCTTCACCAAATTTTGTCATGGGTTATTTAGTATATTACTACACCCAAGCACTTAGGTTTTCACCATTAAACAACTATGAACACTCAAATCCTTGATACACATTCTCTACACACAATATACACCCAAACTACACTACATCACAATATAGTGCATAAACTTAAATTGCTAGGCACATAGGCCCTTGAATGACTTGGCTCTTAGGCCCTTAAATGCATAAATCTTAAACACTGAATTTCCCACATAATAATAGCCTTTAACCTGCAAATACACACAATAAGGATCCCATTGCAATATAAATGTTCTTATAGTTCACCTTAACATTGTTTAACTATCTCCTTTCTCATTTGCTCCTTAGTCACAAGTTCTCAATATAATCATGTTCTTTCTCCTAAGTTTTATAACCCTTAAACAATGTAAACTCTAACCTAAACTTATCATGTATCTAAATCCCATTCCCTTAAACAATATAACACACTTTAAGGTAAGCAATTTACCTTGTTCTTCTCAAGTTCCTCTTAACTTTCTCCTTAGGCTTTTTCCTTGGACAATCTCGCCCATCAACTTAATTCCCCTTGCCAATGTTCTAATAAATATCCAATGACTCCAATGAGTGCTAAATAATACACTAACCTTAAGGAATCATACCTAGGTTTAAAATGTGTTTTAAGGTATTAAAATGAATATTTTAACTTGGAGTCTTAAGGTAACCTTGGATATGAATCAAGAAGGACCTCCTCTAGCCCTTGGAGCATAGAAAACAAGCTAGAACAAGGCATAAAAACAAGGTTCCATGAGTGGTAATTTTTGGTAATGGAGGAAAGTGATGGAAACTTAGTTTTTCTTCAAGTTTCCTTACCTTGAATGAATGGTGAAGGTAATGAGCACTTCAAGCTGGTTCCCCCCCCCCTCCAATGGCGATTCCCCTTGGCTTAAAATGAGGCGTTTGCAGATTTGGAGAGATAGGAAGCAAGAGCTTGAGCTAACTAAGAGAAATATGTGTTTGGTTTTGATTTTGGAGCTAAAATGAGCAAGTTATGGGCAAGGCAAGATGGAGCTATCATGGGGGCTGTTCTTACGTGAATGAAGAAGAGATGGGGCAGATGAAATCGGTGGGAAGAAGAAATAAATGAAGAAAGGAGGAGAGAGGTAAGTTAAAAGAGATATTTTCGTTAAAAGCAAATAGTAACCACTTTACTTTCCCTCTTCTTTTACAATGGCTGCCACACTTAGGTGACTCACCACCTTAAAAAACGGCCCCCTCTTATAATAGGGATCTTTGTGGTCTTGGTTGACCATTTAATTAACTTATGTTGACTTAATGCTAAACTAGCATTATTTGAGCACTATTCACAAATTAGTGCACATATTTGTGAAATTTTTGATTTCTCATTGATTTAGGCTTCCTAATGTGATACTATAGCACACAAGTTAATTAATGTGTAATCATGGGCATTTAACCACTCAAAACCCATTTCTAAGACAATTTTTCAAAAATGTGCTTTAAGAGTCATTAAAGCACAATTTGTGTTTTAACTTGTTTTTGAGCTTGGTTTTATTTGGTAATTGATTTAACATGTTCATTAGCGTGTTACTAATGTATTAGAATGATATTTGGGTGTTACCCAAAGTTACTCCTAGCTTAGAGCACGTTTTTGCTTAAATTGCTCTTATGGTGTTTCCTTATGTTTTCTTTGGTTTAAATTGTTTCCTAACATTTCTAAGACCTTTTTTAGCTTTCTTATATCTTAATTTAACCTCTAAGCACCATAGTTAGGTTTGGGGTATTTCAAAAACCCTAGGAAATACTAGGGGTCAATTCATAAATTCTGGAAATTAAGGTCAAGGCAGATTATTGGGTCAAACTTGGGGATATTTAGTGGCCTTGACCAGACTATATAAAAAGAAAAGGTTAAATTGGAATTTAGGGAGAAATAAGGAGTTAATTGTAAAGTTCAGAAAATATGGAGGGTCAAAGTGTAATTACTAGAAAAAATGGGCCAAGGCAGTGTGTGATGGTTAAAGTTGGGAAAACTTAGAGTGTTGACCAAACTAGAGAAAAAAATAATGGAAATATGATTTAAGGAAAGTTTAAGTAGTTATTTGTAAGTTTAGACAAATCTTATGGAGTCAAATTGTAATTTTAGAAAGAGTGGTGTAAAATCATAACAGACCAATATGGGGTCTGTTCGCAAATTTTGGGAAATCTTGGGTGAAAGTTTTATATTAAATGGAAAGATTATAAAAGATATAAGTCAGAAATTAAATTGTAAAGTTTATAAATTATGTGGGTAACTTTGTAATTTAAGAACAACTGGGTGGAAGTTAAGGAATTTCATTTGGGGCTATTTGGTAGTTTAATAAGTTGGATTGGAACTTGGGAATAAAATAAATAAGGAGTTAGATTTATAAGATATGATTTATAATGTAATTATAATGTTAGTAAACAATTATGCGTAAAAGTGTAATGATAAGAAAGTAAAGGGATATGTCATGAATTATTGAGAGTTAGGAATGAAATATAATATAAGGTTGAAAGATTTCATGACATAGCATTAAGATTATGATCTTAATGTCAATATTTGAAGTTAGTATTAATTATTGGAATTTTATAATTCATATGGAAAATATGAATATATATATAAGGAATTATAAATTATATAATATGGTTGAGAATGTAATAAATTAAAAGTGATGGTTATATGGTCGGGAACCATATTTACTAACATTAGATATAAGATCTAAATGTTAGTATGTAAAAATAATACAAGCTAAAGAAGTTTGTGACTCACATGAAATAATGGAAGTTAGTGTGAATTAAGGGTCTTTATAATTCATATGTGAGAGTATGAATACTTTGGATATTATGAGCTATATAATATGGCTGAAGAATTAAATGAAATCAAGATGGAGTTTAATGTAAAGTGGGAAATTTCATCATGTAACATTAAAACATAAAGACATAATGTATAGTATAAAGAGTTATACAGATAATGGAATGATATAATTACAGGAATCATATTACGAATTATGAAATGGTTGTATGTTTTGACCAAGTCAACCGAATTTACCAAAAGGGTCGAATTGACCAACTCGTAAATTAAGTGAGAATTTACATGCTAAAGACTACTAATACTTAAAGGTCAACTACATGAAATAACATATAACATATGGTAACAATAACTATATGAATATTATATATATATATATGTAAATATATACCCATGGATAAAAGAGATGGTATATGTGAGAATGAAATCATATGTAGTAAGAGGATACAACATGTTAGTTATTACTATAATTAAAATATCGAATAACTAATCCCGAATGTGAATTAAAACCCGAATGATAATGTTAGCAGAAATATGTGACTACTTCTACCTAGATAGTGTACCTATCGTTTTATGGGTATAGTGAATAAGTGGGTTGTCGATCTCAGGGACCTCGTTCAATTAACTGACAATTTATTTACTAACTGAGAAACTAAACTAAGAAAACAGGAAACGTCGCTTTTTAAAGTTTTAATTAATTTAATAAAAATAAATGTCTCAACAAACTAACATAAAATAATAAAGCAAATAAAATAAATTAAGTGAATAAAGGAATTAAAAAGAATAAATAGAACAAACAAAATAAAACAAATAACGTGTTATAAATATAATAATTAAAAGACGCTCCCCGAGTTGTTTTGCTTACCTAATTCTTTAGATTTTATTATTAACTCTGCCCCTAACTTTTTATAATTAACTCAGAGACTTTAATTAATTCGTCAACGGCTAAGTCTAACGAACCCTAATTAATTGCTAGAACTAGCAGCAGACTAATGCTCTAATTCGGACACAAATAATTGCATAAAGTACAATTTCTATTGGAGTCCGATTGACCTATAGGCGGGGTCACGCTTCTAGTCATTAATCAGGTTCAACTTTCTATGTCTAGTTAACTATCTCAGCTCTCGCATGTTGATTGAAAAACTACAAGAATTGTTCTAATTATTGGCCAGATAATTTGAAATACCCCAAACCTTAATATGTTAGTTAATTACACAATTAATATATTTTAAGACTTAAGTAGTCATTAAGGTGGGAGAAACTCCCGAAAGAAACGAATCCATATAATGGATTAAATGCACAAACGAGACTTTAAACACGTTTTTCAAGAAAACTGAAAACGTGACGTTAAACGCCTAAAGCGGACTTGTATAAATTATAGTTGATTTTATAACTATAATTATATACTAATTAAAGTCTAAGAATTTTTAGAATCAAAAATATATATATTCCGGAAACCGGACCCGGACTGTCAAAACCGACAGTTCGGGAGTTAACGGGTATTATCTGCTAATGACCAAGCGCCACTCTCTCACATTGTAGAATAAAAATCAGATTTTATTCCTCTCTCTATTCTATTAATACCACTCATTTACTAAACTACAAAACAATAAAATACATTTATTTCCCTCTCACACACAAAACTCTCTCTCACTTTCTCTCTCCCCCTCATTCTTTTCACTCACGGTTGCCTTCTCCCTCACCCAGCTCTCTCTTTCTCTTGTCTTGCCAAGCATGGCGATTTCACAAAGCCAAAGAAGCCCCAACTTCAATCTCTTGTAACTTCCTCATCTTAGCTCCAAATCAAGAAATTCTTTCACCAAAATACTCCTCTCATCTTGGAGATTATTTTGCACCTTTCAAAATCTCAAAACACCACACTTCATCTCCATGGGTGTACCCCATTTTGAAGGAAAAGCTTCATATTCTTGAAGCCAGGTGTCTTCTTGTTGTTCTAAGGTAAGAAGGAAATCAAAAACTCATTCATTCCTTCATTTCCTTCTTGAAATCGATTTTCCTTGTTTTGAACACCATGCTTGTTCTCCATGTTAGCTTGTTCAATCTCCTTGAGGAGTTGGAGCTAGCCCAATCCCACTACCAAGCATTTCAGTTTTGAAATAGAAGGTAACTCCCTCCATAAGTTCAAACAATTGCTAATTCTAGGGTTAGAGGAATTATAAACCCTAAATACTCATTTGGCAATCTTGGCTTGGTCATTAGTGTAGCGGTAAAATCCCGTTGATAACCGATTGTGGAACAAGGAGTAAAGAGAAGGGAAGGTTTGGGAAGGAAAACCAAAGGTAATAAACTTACCCTAAACCAATGTGTGAGCTATGGAATGTGTTTTGCTTTGATGTAAATAAATGTTCAGTGAAATGCAGGTGTTGCTAATAATATGAGGAAATTCAGTGTTTAAATTGTTGTTGTTTGAGTGCCAAACTCCAAAGGTTATATACATTGTGGTGTGGTTGTCAAATTGATGGATTTGTATACAAAGGGGTGTTTTCTTTTGAAAAGAGTTGTGGCTAAAGTGTTTTTGAGGGCTAGATAATGTGGGAAAACATGTAATAACTATGGGGAAGTTATGCCAAGAATTGTATTGAGTTTGGGTGAAATCCTGTGTTGAAAACGCCACTGAAAAATGCATTTTTGGGTCTGTCCGAACTTCCGTCCGGACTTGGAAGTTCGGACATGCCTCGTTAAGTTATAAATTTTCGGAACTTGGGGTGATGTCCGAACTTCGGTCCGACCTTCGAAGTTCGGACACTCCAAAATTTTCACAGGTTTTAAGTCTCGACTTGTGTCCGAACTTCTATGTCCGGACACAAGTTCGGACACCTCAATTTTCACAGGTTTTAACCCTCGACTTGTGTCCGAACTTCGATGTCCGGACACAAGTTCGGACGCACCAAGATTTTCACGGGTTTAAGTCTCGACTTGTGTCCGAACATTGATGTCCGGACACAAGTTCGGACATGTTAAAAATTTCCCAGATTTGCTCTCGACTTGTGTCCGAACATTGATGTCCGGACACAAGTTTGGACAAATGCCAGTTTTCAATTCCTGAGTCTCGGCTTGTGTCCGAACATTGATGTCCGGACACAAGTTCGGACAAATGGCAGTTTTCAACTTATGAGTCTCGGCTTGTGTCCGAACATTGATGTTCGGACACAAGTTCGGACATGTCACTGTTTTCAACATAAACTGCTCGTTTGAGCCCCGTTTTGACTTCCGTTTGTGGGGGTTTGTCTAGAACATGTATGTGGACTATAATAACAACTAAAAGATGGGGAAAAATCACAATAAAGTGTGAAAGAAAAATAAACAAGGAATGTGAAGTAATAAGTTCATCAAGGGTCTAGTATATTAATTAACCGACGTTATTAATCGTGTTTAGGAACCACGTACGGTGGAACACTAGAGCGGCAAGGACCAAGGTATGGTTTTCTCGCAGTCCGTTGCCTACCGGTTTACACCGGCTTGTGTGCTACTTGTGTTTTTGCGTGTTTACAACCTTGTAAGATTAAATCATGAAATGAGTTTACAGTGTTATTATTAATGTGACGTGTACGTGCCGATACCGGTAACCTCGAATGCGTACTAACCACCATTTAACCCCAAGTCTAGAAACGTAAGAGAACGGTATCCGGTAACAACGTTCCCAACCTAAGGAACGTTCTAACCCGGCTATGTGTGTTTGGTTATGATGCGTGTTACTATATTATGCCTTGCTTCCCTTGTATGTTTAACTGGACCTAAACACTTACTTGTGTGAGATCATGTTAAGCTCCCATTGTGGGACTTCTAACGAGTGCTAACCGGGGAGTGAGGAATCCGGTCGTTCCGGTCACGCGTGTATGTATGGGTGTCGACATCTGCATCAGATTCGGCTCTCTCCTTATGTTAGGGTAGTCTTCCTTTTATGGGGAATTCGACCTCCCACAGCTTAGCCAAAGCTACCTACCTGACTTCCACTCGGGCTAGGGGGAAATTATGTGTTGATGTGTTCGGGTCACTACGCTCGTCTCATCTTTCAAGTTAAAGTTACTCACCCGACTAACTAAACAGTAATGTGTTATGTGTTAAGCTTAACATGAGGATGAAGACATCCTCTAGGCTTACAAGTTGACTAACCATGTTGGTTGTTAGTTAAAGTGAACTGTTTTCACTATGTATGTGTGTTATTGTTCTGCAATAGCTCCTGTTATATTATATATGCATGTTGTATGATAAAATCAACGCCATGTAATAATGACAAATAGTCGCGTGTATCCCGGTAGTCAGCGGGCTGCACGTTAACCATGCCAGCAAAAGGTTGCTGACCCCCTTGGGGGCTATGTTTTTTGCAGGATGAGGATCGAGGAAGCAGATTGGCTTTAGATCCTAGGATGTTGATATTTTGTTGTTTTTGGATGTTGAACCCGAGTAGTGCTTGTACACTCGAGGTCGTTTACTTGGAGGATGTAAAGTTGGTTAGTGATTTTTGAACAGTTACACTCGGTATATTGTAATTCTTTTGGATGGTCATTTTTGGAAGGTTGTAAGTATGCTCGGGATTCGTGTGATCAGACCGATACATATTATGTAACAGCCTTGTTAGCCACGTGGGTGGCTAACGGCGTGTAACACCGCCCTTTTGGTATATGTTTAAGTAATGATTTCCGCTGCGATTATTGATTAAGTGTTAAGGTTTTGGATGGGGTTTACAAAAAGTGGTATTAGAGCGAAGTATCGCTCTGATTACCGACAACCGAGCCTAGGAATTACCGAGTTAGGAATTTAAACATTGTTGTCCAAAGGACGTTATAAACATGTGGTTCGATAAGTTTGTAAGCACAATACTAATGTGCTCTCATGTATGTTCAGATGGCAGGGCGACCGCGAGGACGAGGCCGAGGAGGGCCTGGTCCAAGTGACCCGGGGGATAACCCCACTGCTCAAATGATGGCCGAAGCGGTAGCGGCCGCCCTGGCACAAGTTGTGCCTCAGATAGTAGCTGCAGTGCAGCAAGGGCAGCAGATGCCCGTTGGTCAGGACCAGCCTGAACCACCACCACCACCTCAGCCACGCGAAACTAATTGGGTGAAAGCGTTGGCCGATTTGAGGCCCCCGTCTTTCAAAGGGGAGACCGATCCTTCTAAGCTAGAGGCCTACATCTCGGAGCTCGAGACCGCCTATGAGACTTTGGCTGTTCCTGCTGATGCCAAGGTCCGACTTGCTGCGTTTTATTTGAAGGGTTCGGCTAGGAACTGGTGGAAGTTAGTGAGGGCGGAGAACTTGGCCGACCCGGATTTCGGTTGGGAGCAGTACACGGCATTGCTGAGGGCCAAGTACTATCCCGTGCATGTGCAAGAGGCGAAGCGCCTGGAGCTTGACAGTCTGAAACAAGGGGACAAAATGACGGTGGACGACTACTACACCGCCTTCACCGACCTTGTTCACCTTCTACCCGACCTTGGTTACTCGAACCGGGTCTTAGTGAACCGATTCTACAGTGGGTTGAGCCACCGCCTATGCTACGGCATGGGGCCAGCCGAGTACAATACCTTGCAGGTAAATTTCCAATAATGTCTAAGCGTGAATAAGTAATGTTGTATGGAGTGTGTAAATGTGTTGCGGGGCATGACTAACACCTTGATACTCAGGAGTGCTATCATGCCGCTGCTAAGGTGGAGATCACCGTCCGTCTAAGGGACGAGGAAAATGCGCATAAGCGCAAGGTCTCGAGCGAGGGCCAAAGCTCGCAAGGGTACCAAGGAGGGAAGAAGAGGAAACCTTACCATCAGCCCCAGAAGGGCCAGCAGCAGCAAGAAGGCAAGGGCCAAGCCCAACCCACTACCACGGAGGAGCCGCTGAAGCTCACTTATGCCTATGCGGCTAAGCCCTTACGCTCACACCCGCCCAAGGGTAACTAATAAATTTCGAATATCGAATTCAAGTATGTATTGTTATGTTGTGAAGTGTGTGTGATTGTGTGTTGTAATAGCAGCCAGTACGGGCTCTGCACCGGAGCGCCACTATTTCTGCAAGTGGTGCAAGGGTGACCATCCCGGTAAGGACTGCAAAGGGAACGATGTGCTATGCCACTACTGCAAGAAGCTAAAATTAAACTACTCACTCATTATTCCAAGATGAAAACAAACATTAAAACAAATATCAAATGTTATGTAATAACCAAGACTGCAATAAGAAATAAATAACATGTAACAAACATAATGAGTTAAGTTTAGTAAAACCCTTTATAATGTCCGGTCCGGTTCATATTTGCCGGTTCTGTTCGAGTCGGTTCGCCCCATCCTTCCCCGCACCGGTCGTCGTTCTTCGCTCTGTTCTTCTTCTCGGAGTCGCCCTGCTAATCCTCGCGTCGGCGGTGAAGATGAAGACGTGAACGTGAATAGCTCCCCTCGTCAACTCTCGCTCTCGCCTCCTCTACTCGTACAGTCAATGATGAAAAACAACGGTGGCGGTGATGATGCGGAGGTGAGCTCGTGGCGATGGATCCGTAGTGATGACGGTGGTGTGGTGATGACGGTTCGGCGATGAAGATATGGTCTCCTCCGATGCGGGTGTCGATGGTGAAGGTGGTGAGCTATGGAGACGTCGGTGTGGCGATCCAGAAGATGCGAGTGTCGTGTGGCGATTAAGAAGATGATCCCGTCGATACAGTGGGTTGCGGGTGTTGTCGGTACAGAGCCTGGAAGAGCTGATGGATGGTAGTCTGGTGTGTCGATGAAGAGGATGATGTGGTTACGGTGGTGAAGAAGATGGTGATGGATGGTGGATAGGGAATGCCGATGAATGTCGTGAACTGGTGAGATACGGGTATGTCGAGGGAGATGATGGTCTGGTGAAATACCCCAAACCTAGTTATGTTGTTTAAACACCTAAATAGGGTGTAATAAGACTAAAAAGAGTCTTAGAAACCTTAGTAAACAAATTTAAACTAAAGAAAACACAAAATGTGCTTTAAAGTCAATAAGAGCCAAAATGTGCTCTAAGCTTGGGATAAACTTGGTTAAGACCTAGTGAACTTACCAAGACCTCATCTATATACTAATGAACTTATTAAACCAATTACCAAAGAAAACCAAGCTTGAAAACAGGTTTAAAACACAAAATGTGCTTTAAGGAGTCTTAAAGCACGTTTTTGAAAAATTGTCTTGTAAATGAGTTTTGAATGGCTAAATGTCCATCATTACTCTTAAATATATATGTGTACTATATAGTATCACATTTGGGTGGCTATATTAATGGGAAATCAAAAATTTCACTTCTAAGTGCCTTGTTTAGGTGAATAGTGTTTTTTATAAGCTAGTTTATAACATATGTTGTATTAAGTAATTAAATTGACAAACAAAGACTAAAACACCCTCACACTAATAAAGGGGGCCGGTTTTCTAAGTGTGTGACTCACCACTCTTTAGTTGATAAAATAAGTAAGTAAAGAAAACTAAGTAAACTTACTTTTTACTTTATAAGCATAAATATCTTCTTAAAAGCAAATCCTATCTCATTCTCATTTCTTTCCTTCATTCCCACGGTTTGCAAACACCATCTTCTACCTCTCTTCTTTGCTCTCTCTCGGTAATACCACTACCACCATTAGAACTCCCACTTTGATCTCTTGTTAAATCTTGCTCACTTGTCCAAATCAAAAACAAAGACCACCAATCTCTTCCTCTCATCAAGCTCCTCATTCCTATCTTCTCAAAACTCCAAGAGCCCCATTTCGGTGCCAAGGTGTTCCACCATTGAAGGAGCTTGAGCTTGTCTTTTGACATATTGTTGATCTCCTTTGCTTCTAGGTAAGGAATCTCAAAGAAAAATCATGTTTCCTCCATGTTCTTACCTTGACCGAAAATACACATTGATATAGCTCTTTGTGTGACTTTGTTCTAGCTTCATTTCAACTCTTCATGGACTAGGTGGAGTCCTCTCTTGTTATATATTCAAACTCTCTTCAAAGATCAAGGTAAAACAACTACATTAATGTTTTTGAAACAATGTCAAATTAGGGTTTACAATGAGATGAAGCTTATAGCTTGAATACTCATTATAATGTTTGTATATTGTCTAGAACTTGACAAGGAATCAAAATACCATACGGTTTTGTAAGGAAACAAGAAGGAAGTGTTTTGGAAAAAGAGGTAAATCTACTAACTTAATGTTGTTTAACGCCTTAGGAGAAATGAGCCTATAATTGCTTATTAAACTACCTAAAGAGCAAATGGTGAATGACTTAGTAAAGTGTTCTCAAGAGCTTAGTAAAAGGCATATGTGTTGTTGAGTGTATTTGCAGGTTAAAGGCAAATATTGTGGAAATTCAGTGTTTATGATTTATGCATTTTAAGGGCCTAAGAGCCATGCATTTTAAGGGCCTAAGTGCCATGCAATTTAAGTTATGCACTATATTGTGATGTAGTGTGAATTTGGTGAAGTTGTGTAAGAAAGTGTTCTAGATGTTTTTGTGTGTTTAATGGAGAAAACAAAGTGTTTAGGCTTAGTAATGTTCTAGGAGAATCCATGTCAAAATTTAGATAAGAAGTAAGAAGTTCTAAGTGTTTACATAAGGTTTGGTGAGTTAGATAATGTAGGAAATGAATAAGGAGTTCATGATGTTTTAAGGAATTTTGATGAACTAGGAAGTGTTCTAGAGTGTAATAAGGACTTAGACATGATCTTGAGGTTCTAGTAAGTACCAAAGCCACTTAGGGACTTAGGTAAATACCTAGGCAAACTTTGGTAATAAGGAGAAAGTGTAAACTTGGAAAAGAATTGTTAAGATGAATATAAGGAGTTAGTTGTGAGAGATGATGCTTGGGAGATGATGTTAAAATAAGGAGAAAGCATTTTGGGATAGTAGTTATCTTAGGTATGAAACACCACTTGCAAAACTAGGAGAAATATTGTAAGTGTTAGGAATTTTGTGAAGGAATAAGTAAAGGCTTAAGGAATTAGAAAATGAGTTTTATGTGTGTTTAAAGATGTCTTAAGTAGTGTTTAAAGTACCCAAATGAGGTTAGAGAGTACTAGGTTATATGGGGTGAAGTTTGGAGTTGAATGTAAAAAGGAAAACAAAGATTTGGGGCTGACCGGACTTGCGACCGGACTTGCAAGCTCGGTCGGGACCTGTTTACCCTGCGAAAATTGGCTTCTGGAATGGACCGACCTTGGGACCGGACTTGCAAGGTCGTCGGGCCTGTAAATTGTGTACGGATTGAGTTACTGGAATCGACCGGACATAGGACCGGACTTGGCAAGTCCGGTCGGGCTAAATTTCCGAAGGGGAAAAACTCTCTGGAATCGACCGGACATGGACAAGTCCGGTCGGCAAGTCCGGTCGGACCAAAACTTGTAAAAAAAAAAAACAGAAAAGAATGTGACTTATGTAGTTAACCCTAGGGTGTATAATGAAGGTAACCTAGGGTAAGATAGACATTAAAACATGTCATACAATCATGTTAAATACTTAGTAAGTTTGAAGTTAAATAAATAATTAACCGACGTTACTAATGTGTTTAGGATTCTCTCAAGGTGGAAATCAGTCGAGGCAAGGACCAAGGTATGGTTTTCTTGCAGTCTGTTGCCTACCGGTTTACACCGGCTTGTGTGTTGTTTGTTTTTCTGTGTGTTTATGACTTTGTAAGATTAAACCATGTAAAGAGTTTACCGTTGTTAAATATCATTATGTTGTTAGGTATGACTCTCTCTTCCCTTGTGTGTGTCTAACAAGACTTGACCTATGATTGTGAATTGTTTGTTGTGTTCAATGAACTACTAACAAGGGCTAACGGGGGAAGTGAGGAGTCCGGTCTGTTCCGGCCACACGTGTGAGTATGGGAGTCGATGTCATAACCTGTTCGATTCTCTCTGTATGTTATGGTTAAGTTTCCAATTTGGTTTCTAACCTTCCCTTTAGCTTAACCAAGGCTATTTTACTGACTCACGTCGGGCCACAGGGGCATACTATGTGTTATTTCGGTGTGCTTGGATCACTATATCCGAGGCACCTTGTGTTAAGTTAACCGTTCAATCTAACCGGACGGTAACGAGTTATGTAACGAGCTAAGTATGAGCGTGGCAACATTCTCTAGGCTCTTAATGGGGACTAATTGTATTGGTTCTCTTCCTAAAAGGAATTGTATGTGTGTGTTTGTGTGTTATGATGTGTACAATACCCATGTTATGTTATATATGTATGAATTGTGTGTCTTAAAATAAATACCATGTCATCATGACAATAGTTGCGCGCATTCCGGTAGTTGATGGCTGCGCGTTAACCATGCCAGCCAAGGGTTGCTGACCCCCTCGGGGGATCCATATTTCTTATACTGCAGGATGAGGATCGAAGAAGCAGAGTGGCTCTAGATCCTAGAGAGTAGTTTACTTTTGGAGTACTTTTGGATGTTGCCCGGTTGCGCATGTGCTCCCGTGGCGTGTTTATACTTGTTTATGATGGTTTACAGTGGAGTATACAGTGAAGGATTTATGTAAACAATCGGTATTACGTTGATGTATATATATGGTTGTTAGTTCTATGCTCGGAGTCTGATCATCAGACCGGTACAATTGTATTTATTCAGCCTTGTTAGCCACGTGGGTGGTTGACGGCATTGTAGCACCATTCGTTTAGTTACTGTTTAGTTGTTTATTTTCCGCTGCGATTCCAAGTAAGTGTTGTGCGTAGTAGGGGTGTTACAAAAGTGGTATCAGAGCGAAGTATCGCTCTGATGACTAGAATACCGAGCTTAGGGATATACCGAGTTAGGAAACCTAACTACAGATACCTAAGTGAACAGATTTGGAAAGGTTAACCACTAACTAAGTGTGGAGATACCTTATTATCGGGAAGCGTTACAATCGTTAGACCGATAAGTGTGCAAGCATAATGCTAATGAGATGTTCATGTGAATTCAGATGGCAGGTAGACCACGAGGTAGAGGCCGCGGGCGCGGTACTGGAGGTATGGGTGACCAGGGTGATGATACTACGGCACAGACTATGGCTGAGCAGTTGCAGCCGCCGTAGCTCAGCTGGTACCCGACTTAGTTTCTGCTATACAGCAAGGGCAACAGCCCGGAGTTCAGCCACCACCACCACCGCCACGAGAGACCAATTGGGTCAAGGCGTTGGCTGATCTGAGGCCGCCCTCATTTAGTGGGGAGACCGATCCCCGTAAGCTCGAGGCATACATCTCCGAAATGGAGACCGCCTTCGAAACCCTAGCACCACCTGAGCAGGTCAAGGTACGACTTGCTGCTTACTACTTGAAGGGCTCGGCACAAAACTGGTGGAAGCTTGTGCGCGAGGGTAGAGTTGCTGACCCGACGTTTCAGTGGAGGGAGTACACGGCTCGCTGCGAGCCAAATACTACCCTATACATGTGCAAGAGGCCAAGCGCCTGGAGTTGGACAATCTGAGACAAGGGGATAAGATGACGGTAGATGAGTACTACTCAGCCTTCATCGGACTTATCCACCTGCTACCCCGGATCTGGGTTACTCAGACCGGATCCTTGTGAACCGTTTCTACAACGGACTGAACTATCGCCTACGCTACGGCATGGGGCCTACTGGATATCCACCTTGCAGGAGTGCTATCATGCCGCTGCTATCGTGGAGATCACCGTCCGTCTGAGGGACGAGGAGAGTGCGCTCAAGCGCAAGGCTCAGAACGAGGGCCAAGGCACGCAAGGGCAGTGGGGAGGGAAGAAGAAGAAATCATACCCCCAGTCCCAGAAAGGACAGCAACAGGGTGGCAAGGGCCAGACCCAGACCACCACTGCTGAGGAGCCTCTGCAGCTCACCTATGCGTATGCGGCCAAGCCCCTACGTTCTTACCCACCTAAGGCTAGCACTGGCTCTGGACCGGAGCGCCACTATTACTGCAAGTGGTGCAACGGAGACCACCCCGGCAAGGACTGCAAGGGTAACGATGTTCAGTGCCGATACTGTAAGAAGATGGGTCACCGCGATCATGAATGTTGGCAGAACCCGAACAGTAGGAACTACAGGCCCAAGGGGCAATGGAAGGGTAAGGCCACTGCGACCACCGCCGATGCCAGAAGACGGCAAACCAGCCACCCCCAGATCAGAGGTACACGGAGTCCCAGAAGGGGAAGGGGTCGGGGTCCAACAAGGCCACCCTGAATGTGGTGGACCGGTCTGAGGCGCCAGGGCCCTCTTCTAGACCAGGTACCGCCTAAATTGTTAATGAAATAAGTGTCTGCATACCGCATTTCATGCATGTGTGTGAGTGAGTTTAAATAAACAACCATGTGAGTAAATAAGTAAAGTATAGTGTGAGATTTACCTAATTAGAGTACTCTAAACTTAAAGGAACTTTCAATATATGTTATCCAATCCCACCCACACGAACCCTGAAGAAACCACCATCAGCAGCACCGACTTTCCGTTGGAGCAATGTCAGGTTATCCAGCCAGGTATGATACTCTTAAATGGATACCTGACACCGGAGGCACAAATCCATATCATCAGACGATGCGACGAACTGGGAGCAAAACAGGAGGGTTTTACACACCGAATACTCGAAACGGAGCAAGGATGCAATTGAAGATGATGTGCATGGGTAAGGACTGGAACCTTACACCAAGTCATATCAAGAAGTGCGAGCTGAAGATGGAGCAACAGTATCAAGTATACCAGAGGAGTTCCATGCGGTCGTTAACCACGCCGTGGGAATTGCTCAGAAGTTGAAACGGAATCAATTCCAAATGTAAAAGCAGATCTATGTATTGTGAACTTCTACCAGAAAGGTGGACGGTTAGGTATACATCAAGACAAGGACGAGTCGCCCGAGTCTCTGAGTAAGGGAGTACCTGTGTGTCTTGGTCCATTGGTGATACCGCAGTGCTTGTATATGGCGAGCAGAAGCGTGCTGATCTCGCAAAGAAGCTACTGCTGAAATCGGGAGATGTACTAATCATGGGTGGGCAATCAGGATGCTATACCATGGCATCAGAAAGATCAAACTGAATACCGCACCGTCGGCAGTGATCAATGCCACATATGAAACCCGGACGTTTGAATTTGACCTTAGACAGTTTTAAGCCTTGTATAATTATGTGACAAACCAGTATGTATTAAGGATGTTGTAAGTGTGAATCATGGCGACAGTGTAAGCCAATGAATGTTGTAAAAAGAGTGTGTTAATGAATAAAGTGGAGTTGTTTGAAGCATATAAACCGTGTTGTTACCCAATACTTACTAGTTTGCCAATGAATTAGGCTGTGCACTCGGAACGGGAGGTAACTGAGTGTCTGCAATAAGGCAGAAGCCGGAAAGAGCGGCACGATCCTCACCGGTACCTTTCCAGTGAATGGCGTGGATGCATCGATCTTGTTCGACTCTGGAGCCTCACACACATTCATTTCGCTATCATTTGCGAGGAGGCTGGGGTTAGACGGTGAAGAGATGCCTGACTTTGTGGTCACCCTCCCGTCGAAAGAGCGGATCAGATGTACCCGTTACTACTGAGGTGCTATTGTTCGAATCAGGGGTGAAGAGTTTCCGATCGACTTGATAGAGTTCGACGGACTAGGCTTTGATGTGATTGTCGGGATGAACTGGTTGGAGCGGTACAAGGGCAGAATCCTGTGTGCCGAGCATCGACTGCTTCTTCGGAGTCCGTCTGGGGTTACCATATCTTACCGCCAGAGGCCTAGGGAGCCTTCGACTCAGATCATCACCGCCATGGCTATGTATCATGAGTTACGACGAGGGAATGATGTATACCTCTGCTATGTCCAGGACATAGAGAGAGACCCTGAGTTTAGCCCAGATGTGCCGGTAGTGTCGGAGTTTCCTGATGTATTTCCTAAGGAACTGCCGGGCATGCCGCCAGCACGAGAGGTTGAGTTTGAGATTGATCTAGTTCCGGGCACCGGACCCATTGCAAAAGCACCTTACCGTATGGCTCCAGCAGAGATGACAGAGCTCAAGGAGCAGCTGAGAGACCTACTCGACAAGGGCTTTATCCGCCCCAGTGTTTCACCATGGGGAGCGCCGGTCCTCTTCGTGAAGAAGAAGGACGGTAGCCTCCGCCTATGTATCGATTATCGGGAGCTGAATGCTGTTACGGTGAAGAACCGTTACCCTTTACCACGCATCGACGATCTATTTGATCAGCTGAGGGGAGCATCAGTATTCTCCAAGATAGACCTACGTTCCGGATACCACCAGATTGCCATCCGTGACAGTGATATCGAAAAGACAGCTTTCAGAACTAGGTATGGGCATTATGAGTTCACAGTTATGCCGTTTGGCTTGTCAAATGCACCAGCAAAGTTCATGGACTTAATGAACCGTTTGTTCCAAGATCAGTTGGACAAATCAGTGGTAGTCTTCATCGATGACATACTTGTGTATTCGAAATCGAGAGGTGAGCATGAAAGCCACCTGAGAGATGTATTGCAAACGTTGAGGAAAAATCAGCTGTATGCTAAATTTCTAAGTGTGAATTTTGGTTGAACCAAGTATCATTCCTTGGACATGTGATTTCTGAGGCCGGGATCGCTGTTGATCCGGCAAAGATAGATGCGGTACGCACCTGGCCTAGGCCGAAGACAGTTACCGACATCAGGAGCTTCCTCGGTCTGGCAGAGTTATTATAGGAGATTTGTGAAGAACTTCTCCAGTGTCTCGAAGCCGATGACTTCCTTGATGAGAAGGATGCACCATTCGAGTGGACAGTCGACTGTGAGAGTTCTTTCGCGAGTCTCAAGGATGCTCTGACATCTGCACCGGTTCTGACATTACCAGACGGTCCAAATGGTTTTGAGGTCTATTGCGACGCATCAGGCAGGGGTATGGGTTGTGTGTTGATGCAACACGGGAAGGTCGTAGCTTACGCCTCCCGACAGCTGAAGAAGCATGAGGAGAACTACCCTACCCACGATTTAGAATTGGGGGCCATTGTCTTCGCACTGAAGATATGGCGACATCACTTGTATGGGGTAAGTGTGACGATTTATTCTGACCACAAGAGTTTAAAGTACTTGTTCACTCAGAAGGAGTTGAACATGAGGCAAAGAAGGTGGGTTGAGTTTCTGAATGATTATGACATCAATTTACAGTACAAGGAGGGTAAGGCAAATGTGGTAGCTGACACATTGAGTCGCCGAGCACACTCTCTCCATTCGCTAGTCTCTCATACTGGCTTGGTTGAAGAGGTGCGGAGTGCTCAGATGACGGATCAGTATATGGTGGAGATTAGGCAGAAGCTTATTGATGGCACATTCGAGGGTCAGAAGTACGACTTCAGACTCCACAATGATGACCTGATTAGGCTTAATGGCCGGTTGTGTGTACCCAGGAGTAGCGCTGAGTTGAAGGAGCGCATATTGAGTGAATCCCATTGTTCTACTACTTCGATTCACCCCGGAGCTTCAAAGATGTATAAAGGTATGAAAAGATACTTCTGGTGGGCTGGAATGAAAAAGGATGTGAATGACTATGTGTTGAGGTGTCTCACTTGTCAGAAGGTCAAGTTTGAGCACCGACGGCCTGGTGGTATGGTGTGCAGCCAATGCCAGTGCCGGAATGGAAGTTCCATGACATATCTATGGACTTCGTGGTAGGGCTTCCGCCTACAAGGGGAGGTCTGAATATGATTTGGGTTGTGGTAGACCGACTGACCAAGGTGTCTCGATTCATACCGATGAAGGACACCTGGAAAGTGGCTAAGCTTGCAGAGCTCTTCGACAAAGAAATTGTAAGACATCATGGTGTACCAAAGACGATAGTATCTGACAGAGATACCAGATTCTTATCCAGATATTGGAAGTCTACACGAGAGGCATTGGGTACTGAACTGAAATTGAGCACAGCGTTTCACCCACAGACCGATGGTCAGAGTGAGCGCACTATTCAGACACTTGAGGATATGCTACGTGCATGTGCACTTGACTTTCAGACCAGCTGGATTGATAAGTTACATCTGATCGAGTTTAGTTACAACAACAGTTATCATGCATCGATCAAGATGTCTCCCTTCCAGGCATTGTACGGTAGACCATGCCGCACGCCATTATGCTGGGATGAGTCGAGTGAGACGGTCATTATAGGACCAGAGTATCTTGAGCAAGTTCAGGCAGAAGTTCGCCAGATCAGGGATAATATGAAAGCAGCTCAGGATAGACAGAAGTCGTACGCAGATGTGCGCTGACGTGACCTGGATTTCACTGTGGGCGATCAGGTATTTTTGAGAGTATCCCCTATGAAGGGAGTGTTTCGTTTTGGCCAGAAAGGCAAGTTGAGCCCAAAGTATGTGGGGCCTTATGTTGTGACGGAGCGGATCGGCCCGGTAGCTTATAGACTTGACTTACCCGCCGAGCTGGGCAAGGTACATGATGTATTTCATGTGTCCCAGTTGAAGAAGTATATGTCTCATCCGTCTCATGTGCTTCAGCCTGAAAGGCTAACTTTAGAGCCGACCATGCGATCAGTGGAGACTCCGGTACGGATTCTGGACACTAAGACTCGAGACACTCGCCATAAGTCTGTGAGACTGGTGAAGGTTCTCTGGTCTAACCAGGACGTTGAGGAGGCCACTTGGGAGCTGGAAGATAAGATGAAGGCGAAGTACCCGTCGTTGTTTAATTCTTAGTGTTTGTATGTATAGGGTACGGGGCGTACCCCTATTTAAGGGGGGTAGAGCCGTTTCGGTCATATGTATGACATGTATTTGTATACATTGTCTGTGTTGTATTTTCATGTTGTTAATATTACAGACCGCTGAGTCTGAGTGATGTTGTGATGTTTTGTTGTTTGGACCATGTCCGATATGATGTAAGATGTTGTTAATGTGATATAGAAGTGTTGTTGATATGTGTTCTCATGTTCTAATGTTTAAGTTATGTGGAAGTATGAACTTTGGGGACAAAGTTCTTTTAAGGGGGGTAGATTGAAATACCCCAAACCTAGTTATGTTGTTTAAACACCTAAATAGGGTGTAATAAGACTAAAAGAGTCTTAGAAACCTTAGTACAAATTTAAACTAAAGAAAACACAAAATGTGCTTTAAAGTCAATAAGAGCCAAAATGTGCTCTAAGCTTGGGATAAACTTGGTTAAGACCTAGTGAACTTACCAAGACCTCATCTATATACTAATGAACTTATTAAACCAATTACCAAAGAAAACCAAGCTTGAAAACAGGTTTAAACACAAATGTGCTTTAAGGAGTCTTAAAGCACGTTTTGAAAAATTGTCTTGTAAATGAGTTTTGAATGGCTAAATGTCCATCATTACTCTTAAATATATATGTGTACTATATAGTATCACATTTGGGTGGCTATATTAATGGGAAATCAAAAATTTCACTTCTAAGTGCCTTGTTTAGGTGAATAGTGTTTTTTATAAGCTAGTTTATAACATATGTTGTATTAAGTAATTAAATTGACAAAAAGACTAAAACACCCTCACACTAATAAAGGGGGCCGGTTTTCTAAGTGTGTGACTCACCACTCTTTAGTTGATAAAATAAGTAAGTAAAGAAAACTAAGTAAACTTACTTTTTACTTTATAAGCATAAATATCTTCTTAAAAGCAAATCCTATCTCATTCTCATTTCTTTCCTTCATTCCCACGGTTTGCAAACACCATCTTCTACCTCTCTTCTTTGCTCTCTCTCGGTAATACCACTACCACCATTAGAACTCCCACTTTGATCTCTTGTTAAATCTTGCTCACTTGTCCAAATCAAAACAAAGACCACCAATCTCTTCCTCTCATCAAGCTCCTCATTCCTATCTTCTCAAAACTCCAAGAGCCCCATTTCGGTGCCAAGGTGTTCCACCATTGAAGGAGCTTGAGCTTGTCTTTTGACATATTGTTGATCTCCTTTGCTTCTAGGTAAGGAATCTCAAAGAAAAATCATGTTTCCTCCATGTTCTTACCTTGACCGAAAATACACATTGATATAGCTCTTTGTGTGACTTTGTTCTAGCTTCATTTCAACTCTTCATGGACTAGGTGGAGTCCTCTCTTGTTATATATTCAAACTCTCTTCAAAGATCAAGGTAAAACAACTACATTAATGTTTTTGAAACAATGTCAAATTAGGGTTTACAATGAGATGAAGCTTATAGCTTGAATACTCATTATAATGTTTGTATATTGTCTAGAACTTGACAAGGAATCTAAATACCATACGGTTTTGTAAGGAAACAAGAAGGAAGTGTCTTGGAAAAGAGGTAAATCTACTAACTTAATGTTGTTTAACGCCTTAGGAGAAATGAGCCTATAATTGCTTATTAAACTACCTAAAGAGCAAATGGTGAATGACTTAGTAAAGTGTTCTCAGCTTAGTAAAAGGCATATGTGTTGTTGAGTGTATTTGCAGGTTAAAGGCAAATTATTGTGGAAATTCAGTGTTTATGATTTATGCATTTTAAGGGCCTAAGAGCCATGCATTTTAAGGGCCTAAGTGCCATGCAATTTAAGTTATGCACTATATTGTGATGTAGTGTGAATTTGGTGAAGTTGTGTAAGAAAGTGTTCTAGATGTTTTTGTGTGTTTAATGGAGAAAACAAAGTGTTTAGGCTTAGTAATGTTCTAGGAGAATCCATGTCAAAATTTAGATAAGAAGTAGAAGTTCTAAGTGTTTACATAAGGTTTGGTGAGTTAGATAATGTAGGAAATGAATAAGGAGTTCATGATGTTTTAAAGGAATTTTGATGAACTAGGAAGTGTTCTAGAGTGTAATAAGGACTTAGACATGATCTTGAGGTTCTAGTAAGTACCAAAGCCACTTAGGGACTTAGGTAAATACCTAGGCAAACTTTGGTAATAAGGAGAAAGTGTAAACTTGGAAAAGAATTGTTAAGATGAATATAAGGAGTTAGTTGTGAGAGATGATGCTTGGGAGATGATGTTAAAATAAGGAGAAAGCATTTTGGGATAGTAGTTATCTTAGGTATGAAACACCACTTGCAAAACTAGGAGAAATATTGTAAGTGTTAGGAATTTGTGAAGGAATAAGTAAAGGCTTAAGGAATTAGAAAATGAGTTTTATGTGTGTTTAAAGATGTCTTAAGTAGTGTTTAAAGTACCCAAATGTGGTTAGAGAGTACTAGGTTATATGGGGTGAAGTTTGGAGTTGAATGTAAAAAGGAAAACAAAGATTTGGGGCCGACCGGACTTGCGACCGGACTTGCAAGCTCGGTCGGGACCTGTTTACCCTGCGAAAATTGGCTTCTGGAATGGACCGACCTTGGGACCGGACTTGCAAGGTCGGTCGGGCCTGTAAATTGTGTACGGATTGAGTTACTGGAATCGACCGGACATAGGACCGGACTTGGCAAGTCCGGTCGGGCTAAATTTCCGAAGGGGAAAAACTCTCTGGAATCGACCGGACATGGACAAGTCCGGTCGGCAAGTCCGGTCGGACCAAAACTTGTAAAAAAAAAAACAGAAAAGAATGTGACTTATGTAGTTAACCCTAGGGTGTATAATGAAGGTAACCTAGGGTAAGATAGACATTAAAACATGTCATACAATCATGTTAAATACTTAGTAAGTTTGAAGTTAAATAAATAATTAACCGACGTTACTAATGTGTTTAGGATTCTCTCAAGGTGGAAATCAGTCGAGGCAAGGACCAAGGTATGGTTTTCTTGCAGTCTGTTGCCTACCGGTTTACACGGCTTGTGTGTTGTTTGTTTTTTCTGTGTGTTTATGACTTTGTAAGATTAAACCATGTAAAGAGTTTACCGTTGTTAAATATCATTATGTTGTTAGGTATGACTCTCTCTTCCCTTGTGTGTGTAACAAGACTTGACCTATGATTGTGAATTGTTTGTTGTGTTCAATGATGAAACTACTAACAAGGGCTAACGGGGGAAGTGAGGAGTCCGGTCTGTTCCGGCCACGCGTGTGAGTATGGGAGTCGATGTCATAACCGGTTCGATTCTCTCTGTATGTTATGGTTAAGTTTCCAATTTGGTTTCTAACCTTCCCTTTAGCTTAACCAAGGCTATTTTACTGACTCACGTCGGGCCACAGGGGCATACTATGTGTATTTCGGTGTGCTTGGATCACTATATCCGAGGCACCTTGTGTTAAGTTAACCGTTCAATCTAACCGGACGGTAACGAGTTATGTAACGAGCTAAGTATGAGCGTGGCAACATTCTCTAGGCTCTTAATGGGGACTAATTGTATTGGTTCTCTTCCTAAAAGGAATTGTATGTGTGTGTGTGTGTTATGATGTGTACAATACCCATGTTATGTTATATATGTATGAATTGTGTGTCTTAAAATAAATACCATGTCATCATGACAAATAGTTGCGCGCATTCCGGTAGTTGATGGGCTGCGCGTTAACCATGCCAGCCAAGGGTTGCTGACCCCCTCGGGGATCCATATTTCTTATACTGCAGATAGGATCGAGAAGCAGAGTGGCTCTCTAGATCCTAGAGAGTAGTTTACTTTTGGAGTACTTTTGGATGTTGCCCGGGTTGCGCGCCTGTGCTCCCGTGGCGTGTTATATACTTGTTTATGATGGTTTACAGTGGAGTATACAGTGAAGGATTTATGTAAACACTCGGTATTACGTTGATGTATATATATGGTTGTTAGTTCTATGCTCGGGAGTCTGATCATCAGACCGGTACAATTGTATTTATTCAGCCTTGTTAGCCACGTGGGTGGTTGACGGCATTGTAGCACCATTCGTTTAGTTACTGTTTAGTTGTTTATTTTCCGCTGCGATTCCAAGTAATGTGTTGTGCGTAGTAGGGGTGTTACATCTGGCAAGATGAAGACGTGGCGATGGAGATGGTTGAAGTGATTCAATGATGACGAATGTGATTGATGACGATAGATGATGAAGGTGGTGTGGTGTGGAAGTCCCGACGGAAAGATTTAGTGAAGGCGATGAATGGCGGAAGAAGACGATGGTCTGTGTGTGTCGGTTACCGGCGTGAATGGCGTGAAGGTGGTCATTGGTGAAGGCGTGTCGTAGGTGAATTGAGAGCGAAGAGGGATTGATGGATGAGGGTATGTCGACGATGAATGGCAAGGAGAAGCCGATGGATGGTTGCGGGCGTGACTCAAAAACGTCGATGAAGACCACCCTGTATAGTATCGGTCGTGGTGTGTATATTATGCGATGCCAGCCTGTCCCTCTGTCGATGGTGGTCTACTGCCGGAGTGCGATTGATTGGAATGTCGACAGTCGATGAAGCAGAGGCGGTTGTGAAGATGGGCTCGTATTGTCGTTGTCGGCTCCATTTTTGTATGTGAATGGTGCTCCACGTATGTATGTCTAATTCTCATATTATCGGCACCGAGAGATTGGTTTCAAAAATGAAACCCCACGTGCATGTCATGATTTGGACGATCATATGATAATTAACAAATTCCTTGATGTGGTATATGGTGTAGCCGTACATGTATATTATGTACATGTATATATGTATGTATACATATGTCACCATTTGTTGTGTTGTGATCTTTAATGTAAATCCAATAGTTTTCCTGCATTTTACACATAAAATATGTCAGTTTACATCAAAATATAAATAGTAGAAAAACTATAAGATAAGTGTGAAATATAAGCCAATTCATTATGAATATTAAATAAAATAAACCGTTAAAAGTATATATATTTCATACTTATCAAACTTCCTCACACTTAGCTTTTGCTTGTCCTCAAGCAAATATAGAATATGACTACTTTTAAGGACCGTTGTATCAAAACTCAGGATCAAATAACTGCCGATGGAAAACAAGCAAAATGGCAAACAAAAGAAAAGTTCTGCTACTAGCTGTAGGTTTTCGCAAACAGTGAAAAAGAATGAAGTTGAAAAGCATGGAGAAGTTAGACTATAGAAACTGAAACAGAATAGTTTGGGATCCTCCACCATTTCTTTCCTCTAACCTTTGGATGACAAGGGGTGTGAAGTAACACTTTATTCCGTGATACCTTTCAACACCGCATACTCATGATCAGAATAAGCAAAAATGAATTACACATTTAACTTTTCAAAGTTCATTTTCCGTAACATTCTATTCTGCCATTTGCATATTTAATTCATCCCCTCAGACTTTTCTCTTCACCCATGTAGCGGCTTTGGGCCTTCTATCCAGATCACAAGACCTTAGGTAGATGGGTGATAAGGCACCCCAAGGACTAAATAACCGAATGAAGAGGCCTGTTTTGGTTCAGAAATTTTAATTCAGATCAGTGGAGTACCTTGCCTTATCCTTTCATTCCAAACTTTCACATCATTCTCAAGACCCCAAACTAGACTAATTCAATTTTCATAATCAGCTAATCCACCAAATTTCAGTGAAAACGAATTCAATTTGGACAAAACTATACATACAAACAGCCAAAAGCAGAAAGATTCTTGAGGTGGCCATCAGGCTTGTTTTCAAAACCTCAACAAAAATTTTCACCTGAATATTCAATATTTATTGGCGCTTAAAAGAAGCAATCCTTTCAAAATAAGAGGACAAACAAAAACAAATGTGGCATTAAGCGCAATTGTCAATATTTAGAAAGTACCTCTACTTCCTCACACTTAAGAGGAGCAATGTCCTCATTGTTCACAAATTAAGACCAAGAAAAGTACTTTCTAAATATTGCAAACTCATCAAGGATTTCATTCAGGACAACAATGGACTGATATAAAAATAAGCATTAAGCATGATAGATCATCGTAGGCTGAACACATTTAAAATAAAGGAAATGGAAACTCCCTTGATATCGTAGATTGAGGAAGGTTCCCTTCCTCACACTTAAGCACGTGCATGGGGTAGTAGCCTTCCTCACACTTGCGTTCATGCAAGTGTCCAGCCTTGGGGGTACATCAAACACCATGAAAAGTTTCACGTGCACACACTCACAACTACCACAAAAACGCTAAAAGCGTTGCATTAAAAACACAGACACCATTGTCACTTCTAAGTGAAAGAAAAAAAAAAAAACCAAAAAAAAAACAAAAATACACTAGATATTTCACCACTGGGTTGCCTCCCAGTAACTGCCCATCTTTATAGTCTTTGGCTAGACTCCTGCTTCGTTATCCTGGATCAAAAATAAAACTAGACAACAGCTTTGCCAGGAAAGCGAAATAGGCAGTAATTAAAAGCAAACCACCTGGATCAAAACAAAGCATTACATTGGCAAATAGAATAGGAAAGTAAATACTCCACAAAACCTGGTGTTTGAGGAGATATTGTCGGTAACATTGTTCTAGCAGAAGACCAGGTATGAATGGCTCTTCTTCCTCAAATTCGAGGACGTAAATTTCCTCCTCCTGATGTTGAGGCTGCTGGGGGGAAAGTGGAAGTTGCTGATCACTTGGTGGTAGCGGTGTTTTCTCCTCAGATTCGAGAATATAGATATCCTTTTCTGGTTGGTGAGGCTGCATGGGAACTTCATTTTGGCAGACAATTACGGCAGAAGCTTTAATTTCTTCATCTTCAATGAACTCGATCGTAACGGGTGCTTCTACCGGCTCGTAGGTAAGTGCAGACAACATATCTTCAAATTCTAGTTGCTCCTCTTGTGTTGGGGATGGAGGGAGGGGAACACAAATTGTTAAATATTTGCTCCACCTCTTCTTCAGATAATACACTCCAGATAAGTTTCTCCATCGCTTCATCAGAACCCGTAGCTTCAAGAATATCTGGTTCGAATCGATCTTCACTCCTTGGAGTCACCACTGGAATCTCTTCTAGTGGCTCAACCTGACTTGGGAGGAATTCGTCTGCCCTCTGTGTAGATTGCTGTTTGTTCTTATTGAAGTAGTAATATCCCAACTGGTCTTCTTTATACTACGTAATAGCCTGCTCAACTTCCCACCAATATAGCTCTCGATTTGATTGTTGAGGTGGTTGATAATCCTTGATCAATCTTTTATAAGAGGCTATCTCCTCTTGCATACGGGTCCATTCCAATTCGACAAACAATCTTCTCACCTCATCCTTGCTGCTCTCCATTATCAGAAATTAGCCTATCAAAAACAAGAATAAAAGTAAAAAGTAAAATAGAACTAAAAATAGAAAAGAAACACAAAAACAAAATTAACTACATAAATTAACAAGCCAAGCCCTCGTGGCTTGGTGGTAGAGGAGTGGTGTCCTCGAACCAAAGATCCTGGGTTCAAAACCTATCCCACTTATCAAAAAAAAAACAATAAATCAACACAGAAAAAAAAATAAAATAAAAGAGAATGGCTAAAATAAATAACAAATAGATAAAACAAAATAAATAAAATAACACAGATAAAAAAAAATTAAAGTAAAAGAAAATATCCAAAAGCAACAATCAGATCAAACTTAATAGTACTAAACCGATTCACAAAACGATAAAATAACAAAAAAAACAAAAACAAAAAAAATAAATCGAAAAGGGGAGAAAAAACAAACGTAATTAATGAAACTAGCGTACTAACTACTAACAAAATTGGCTTTGAAAGAAAAATCATAATTAAAGGAAAACTGAGGAAAGGCAAAGTGTACGTAAACCAATCAAAACAAAATCGATATCGAGGGAAAGAAAAAACGACAAAAGAAGTCAATGAAACAAAATAAAATAAATAAAAGAAAGAAAACTCAAATAAAAATCTCAATCAGATAAATAAATATGTCAATTAACCGTGTGAGAGGTCCCCGGCAACGGCGCCAAAAACTTGTTAGCAGAAATATGTGACTACTTCTACCTAGGCAGTGTACCTATCGTTTTGCGGGTATAGTGAATAAGTGGGTTGTCGATCTCAGGGACCTCGTTCAATTAACTGACAATTTATTTACTAACTGAGAAACTAAACTAAGAAAACAGGAAACATCACTTTTAAAGTTTTAATTAATTTAATAAAAATAAATGTCTCAACAAACTAACATAAAATAATAAAGCAAATAAAATAAATTAAGTAAATAAAGGAATTAAAAAGAATAAATAGAAAGAACAAACAAAATAAAACAAATAATGGGTTACAAATATAATAATTAAAAGACGCTCCCCGAGTTGTTCTGCTCACCTAATTCTTCAGATTTTATTATTAACTCTGCCCCTAACTTTTTATAATTAACTCAAAAACTTTAAATAATTCGTCAACGGCTAAGTCTAACGAACCCTAATTAATTGCTAGAACTAGCAGCAGACTAATGCTCTAATTCAGACACAAATAATTGCATAAAGTACAGTTTCTATTGGAGTCCGATTAACCTATAGGCGGGGTCACGCTTCTAGTCATTAATCAGGTTCGACTTCCTATGTCTAGTTAACTATCTCAGCTCTCGCATGTTGATTAGAAAACTACAAGAATTGTTCTAATTATTGGCCAGATAATTAAAACATATTAAGAACAGGAATCAAACTAATTATAATAACAAAGTTGTACGGAAAATTAATAAAACATAATCGTTAGGAATTAGAGTCACTTCCCAACTCGGGAAGCTAAAATTAAACTACTCACTCATTATTCCAAGATGAAAACAAACATTAAAACAAATATCAAATGTTATGTAATAACCAAGACTGCAATAAAAAATAAATAACATGTAACAAACATAATGAGTTAAGTTTAGTAAAACCCTTTATAATGTCCGGTCCGGTTCATATTTGCCGGTTCTGTTCGAGTCGGTTCGCCCCGTCCTTCCCCGCACCGGTCGTTGTTCTTCGCTCTGTTCTTCTTCTCGGAGTCGCCCTGCTAATCCTCGCGCCGGCGGTGAAGATGAAGACGTGAACGTGAATAGCTCCCCTCGTCAACTCTCGCTCTCGCCTCCTCTACTCGTACAGTCGACGACGAAAACAACGGTGGCGGTGATGATGCGGAGGTGAGCTCGTGGTGATGGATCCGTAGTGATGACGGTGGTTTGGGGATGACGGTTCAGCGGTGAAGATAAGGTCTCCTCCGATGCGGGTGTCGATGGTGAAGGTGGTGAGCTATGAGACGTCGGTGTGGCGATCCAGAAGATGCGAGTGTCATGTGGAGATGAAGAAGATGATCCCGTCGATACAGTGGGTTGCGGGTGTGTCGTCGGTGCAGAGCCAGGAAGAGCTGATGGATGGTAGTGTGGTGTGTCGATGAAGAGGATGAGGTGGTTACGGTGGTGAAGAAGATGGTGATGGATGGTGGATAGGGAATGACGATGAATGTCGTGAACTGGTGAGATACGAGTGTGTCGAGGGAGATGATGGTCTGGCGAGATGAAGACGTGGCGATGGAGATGGTTGAAGTGATTTGATGATGACGAATGTGATTGATGACGATGGATGATGAAGGTGGTGTGGTGTGGAAGTCCTGACGGAAAGATGTGGTGAAGGCGATGAATGGCGGAAGAAGACGATGGACTGTGTGTGTCGGTTACCGGCGTGAATGGCGTGAAGGTGGTCGTTGGTGAAGGCGTGTCGTCGGTGAATGGAGAGCGAAGAGGGACTGATGGATGAGGGTATGTCGACGATGAATGGCGAGGAGAATCCGATGGATGATTGCGGGCGTGACTCAAAAACGTCGATGAAGACCGCCCTGTATAGTATCGGTCGTGGTGTGTATATTATGTGATGCCAGCCTGTCCCTCTGTCGATGGTGGTCTGGTGTCGGAGTGCGATCGATTGGAATGTCGACAGTCGATGAAGCAGAGGCGGTTGTGAAGATGGGCTCGTATTGTCGTTGTCGGCTCCATTTTTGTACGTGAATGGTGCTCCACGTATGTATGTCTAATTCTCATATTATCGGCACCGAGAGATTGGTTTCAAAAATGAAACCCCACGTGCATGTCATGATTTGGGTGATCATATGATAATTAACAAATTCCTTGATGTGGTATATGGTGTAGCCGTACATGTATATATACGTACATGTATATATGTATGTATACATATGTCACCATTTGTTGTGTTGTAATCTTTAATGTAAATCCAATAGTTTTCCTGCATTTTACACATAAAATATATCAGTTTACATCAAAATATAAATAGTAGAAAAACTATAAGATAAGTGTGAAATATAAGCCAATTCATTATGAATATTAAATAAAATAAACCGTTAAAAGTATATATATTTCATACTTATCAGATAACGATAATCAATCACAGGGTAAATACCGGGGATTAGTGACTATATGGGATACTGACTTGGTCTGATATTGTAGAGAGCTAATACTTAGCCTCGTATTCCAAGCTAGAGATTTAGAGGATGAGCTCGGGATCGCACGTAGCGTCTTCTACCCGGGTGAACGGTATGTTATTGTGTGGTCAGATTGTTCCTGAGGAGTTCCTTGGGTTCGGACATATATGTGTGATGCTTGTTAAGAGAAATATGTGTTCTTTATTATTGATATGTTATATGGCTTAATTGTGCGCGAACGTCTTTTGGACTGAGACAATACTAAATAAAACTTCGAATCGAGTTACTATTATTGGTTAAGGAATTACTGCTCACAAATGATTAACGAGATACATCATATTATCCTTAATCATCCTAAGTAATTAACTTAGTTAGAGAATCGGTAATACCATTCTCACGAGCACATGTATTTGAATATGAAAATGAACTAGATGAGTTATTTGTAATGTGTAAGACCTAAAAGGAAACTTTATGGAGAATATATTCACTATAACCTAAGAGTAGATCTTAGGTCAGCTGATTCAGTAAACTTGATCACATGGTGGAATGGAATGGTTATGAAGGGAAATCCAGAGGAATCAATGATTACCTGGTTGCACATAGTGATCACTAGAGAGGATTACCGAATCGGGTCCACTCATTATGGAAATCCGACGAGCCACATTTGATCGTTGGTCGGAGGGCACTGCTGTTGGTGCATGGCTACGACCGTTAAAGACGCCTTCAGAAAGGCAAAGAGGAAATCCAGAGATCTTTGAATCGTTGGTCAGAGGTGAAATACCTCTAACTAATAAATTATGATTAAAACATATATTAATTATTTATTATGGCTAAAACTAGTAAAAACATGCTTAAAAATCACTTAGGGCAAAAATGTGCTCTAAGAAACCTTAAGGATTGTGTAACCTTGATTAGGATCCAAAGTGGATTCTTAAGCCTTATAAATAAGGTATGAACAAAATAAAACCATTACTAAAGCAAACCAAACTCTTGAATGAGTTAAAAACAAAGGAGCTCTAAAACTCCTTAAGACACATTGTTATGAAAGTGTTCAAAAATTGACTTGGGTGGCTAATTCCTTAATCAACATGTGTGCTATTTAGTATCACATAAGGAAGCCTTAATCAAAGAATTTACAAAAAAAAAATCCAAAATTTGGCACCAAAATGTGAATAGTATCCAAATAGTGCCAAACAAAGCCTTAAATTTCCTAGCTTGGTCAAAGGTCAAACTAAGTTCTAAATATCTCCAATTGGGAGGAAAAATGCAGGTGAGTCACCACCTAACTTGACTTCCCATTCCCATGATAAGAGTGTTTTAAGGAGGAACTATTCACTTACCTTACTTTACACTGAACTTTGCAAAATATCTTCTCTCTCTTGGCTCCCTCCTCTCTCCTTGCTGCCGAGTTCTTCTTGCCTCTTTTTCTTGAGCAAGAAAACGAAAGTCTTCAATGGTGGACTAAATACCATACACCAAAACACTTTAAAATCACCACCTTTATACTCCAAATCACCTAAGGAATCATTCCAGCCACTTCCCTTCTTCAACCAAGGCTAGAATCAAGAGTTTTTCAAGTCAAATCTTCGGCCATTACAAGTGCAAAGAGCAAAGGAAGTCCTTTCAAGCCTTAAGGTATAAAAAAGTGACTTAAATCCATTTTTCCTTTCCCTATAAGTTTTGGCCGATTTACAAGAGTTCTTAAACCCATATTTTTCCACCTTTTCACACACGAAATGAAGGATGTTCTAGCTCCTTTGGTTGAGCCAAATCCCACCAAGAAATCACCTTTCAAGAGACGTCAAGGGTAAGTCTTATTTAAGGTTTCTAAGTACCTAAACTCATCTTACTTCTTTAGATCTATGGTAGATCTGACTCCTAGATAATTTTTCTCCAAGGAGCCAAGATCTTGGAGCCAAAATCTGCCTTTGAATTCAAAGGTAAAGTATTGAACTCTTATGTCCATTTTTAAGCCTTAAAGTTCCTTATGTTGTTAAGTCATTCAAAGACCTAATTTGATTTTTCCTTTCCATGTGTAAATCTGAACCTAAATGATCTTTTCAACCTTGGTTTTGATCTTGATGAAGGAGTGGAAATCAAGCCTTAAAAGTTGATCTTTGGAAGGTAAGTGTAACACCCCTACCGCTAATCCTATGCTTACCTTCAATCATCCCAATAATCAAAGTTACTCGCAGCGGAAATACTACTACTACGGCGGGTGATACAACGCCGCTAACCGCCCATACGGCTAGCTAGGCTTATACTACTTACAGTTACGGTCTGATGACTAAGTATACCGAGCTACTACATTACTTACCAAATACCGAATATCAATACTTGCATTAATGGATTACCGAGTATCAAACATAGTTAATTATATTCCCTTTTCCAAGTCTACCAAAAATAATGAGTTTACAAAAGCTACTCATCTATACCCAATCCCAATACTTTCATTATCCAAAAAGGTGCACCCCATGGTACACCGACTAATCAAAATGCTCCTAGCCGTGTACAACTTAGTACACCATTCAAGTCTATCAAGTTACATCAAAAGAAATCATCATGATCACAACCAAGTCTTCACCCTTCTCGTGCACCTGAAAATATTAAAAACGGTGCCCCAAGGGGCTCAGCAAAAAGCTGCATATAAACTTCGCATATACCGAGTGCTAACAAGGGCACGCCGACTATTTAAGGTTGAATAAACATGCGGTTCATTAATTTCATACATATCTGCTTTGCATACTACGTACAATCATATACAATACGTTACACAATCCAAGACAGTAGTACAATAGCACACACCATACTTACCTTCACAAGGGTTAGCCGAATTACGCATCCGGGTTAATCGGAATGCTTTTACTCTTTTACTCATTACATATATACTTACTCTTACTTACTTACTTTTCCATACTTGTTTACTCATTACTTACTTACTACTCATCATGTTAAGTCGGTATGACCTCCGGCCCGGGGACTACACCGTCCCACCACCGGGATTTACTTGACTCACCAATCCAGGATGCTACCCATTTAAGGGGTTTGGGCCGTGGACCAGTTTAAGAGTCAGGAATCAGATCCAACCTCTTGTGTCTCCTCATCCTCACGCGTGGCCGAAACTATATCGGTTTTCTACTCATTCCAATTTAATTACCAATTTATTAAGTTAGATTGGTTAGCTTGTTAAGAATCAAATAGAAGTCTAATCACAACAATATTCGGTCACAAAATAATACATCAAGCATACACACATTCATATTCATCCATACATTTCATGAATTATACAAACTATGATTTAGAGATAACATTCACCAAGATACAACACTACATATTCACAAGTAAGCATAATAACTCTGATTCGTGCATTTATTTTATTTGGTGATCAATTAGCACAACACACAAATCAGAGTAACCAAGGTAGCATACGGGGCATGAGAAGTTCATACCATTCACCGTTGTACTTGCAACCGACTTTCCTTCGGTGTTCAATTCGAGTCCTATAACATACATGTGATCGAGTGGTTAATTTTCTATGGGTAACCCAACACGTTTCGTCTTTTATGTTTCCCAATGTACCATTACTAGTTCCTTAGATTTCTTACTTAATTCTAAAATCATTTACTTCACATCATTTCCTAAGCCCATTTTCTTAGGTTCTTATGTGTATATTATTTTCTCCTTACCATCATTATTCTCCCTATGATTTACTGTTTAAGCCCATAAAATTTTTTTTGACCGGACCTCCCCTGTGGGGAGGTCCCTAGGGGCGGTCCGAGACAGAAGCCATCCGGCCTGGGATTTCGACTGGACCTCCCCACAGGGGCGGTCCCTTGGGGCGGTCCGAGACAGAAATCAATTTTTTTTCCTCTGCACTGGACCTCCCCTGTGGGGCGGTCCGTGACAGAAACCATCTACGCAGCAAAATTTCACTGGACCTCCCCACAGGGGCGGTCCCTAGGGGCGGTCCACAGCAGAACCTATTTTTCAAAGTGTTTTTCTTCTCATTTTGAACTCCAAATTCACCCCAATCTTTTCCTAATCATTCCATATGTTTCCCCACATATTTAAGCACCTAATTAACCTCCTAAACATGTGTAAATCCATTAACAATTCATTAGTTCTTTTCATACTAATTCACACACAATTTTCTTAAGTTTTCGTTCCAGCACTTACACTATTTTCCTAATTGTGTTTTGCTACAGATTTTGATTCTCACTTTCTCCATCTATAGCTCCCTCTTCTAATGTTATTCCTAAGGCTTATAATGCATTACCCATCTCTCCTAACCTACCCACTACCAGGTCCCATTAAAAATCTGTTTCAAGCATAAGTTTTTCACCTAGTTTCTAGCTCTTAAGTGTTCTAGTTCTAGGTAAATTTTGACATAACCTCCCCTAAATTCTTACATTCTCACCACATCATTTACTCACATTTTGTTACTCAATTCACCTGTTTTCAATAACATCAATATACTTAGCTCTCATACATAAATACCAAACACTAAACACTCCTAAAATTCCTGCACACTACATCAAATTCCCAACTATGTTTTGACAGTTTTTAAATGTCTTTTAAGCTTCCAAAACAGTTTAGTTCTTCTTCCTCATGACACTACTACTCATTACCATTTTCAATGTACATTCAAAAGCTACTAAAATCTGTTACATAAAATATTTACAAGACCACACAAGAGAGTATAATTACCTTGTTCCTCTTCTAGTTTTCCTTTCTTCTTCTTGCTTCTTTCTCCTTTCTTTCTTTTTTCCTTCCCACCGGTTTGTAAACCGAATTCTCTAACACTATAACCCATACATACACACCACCATTTCAATACCAAAAACTAACCCTTAAGTTATCTTAAAGCTTTTAAGGTAAGTTTTTAGGGTTGAGGAATATATTACCTTGCAAGGGAGTAGATGAAGCTTAGGGTAGCACAAGGGCAATATTTCTACTCCTCCAACAATGCCAAAATCGGCTGGAACAAAAGGATAGGAGTTCTCAACTTAGAAATTTTTATTTTGAGCATAAGAGTGAGAAAAGGTAATGTTTTTCGATTTCTTTTTACCTTAAACCAAAGAGGTGAAGGAGGGCCTTCTAATGGTGGTCTTGGTTCTCCAAAGTAAGAATGCCCATGGAGATGAAAGTGTTGGTTTTCGAATTTTGAAAGGAGGAATATGTTCTCCTTGATGAGAGGATTCCAATGGTATAATTTTTGTGATTTTTGGTGGAGATTTGAGTAGTTAACAAGAGGAGAGAAGTGGTGTGATGAATGGGGCTCTCCAAATCGCCATTAGAGGATGTTGGGGAAGAAGGAAAAATCAGAGAGTGAGAGGGAGTGTTGTACGTGAGTGAGGTGAGGAGAGGAAATGAGAGGGAGTAGGAGAGAGAAGGTAGAAAAAGGTGGGTGGTTACTTTATTAATTTGTGCACTAGTGCATTCGGAAGATTAAAAGAGTGAGAGAGAGCATATAAAATCGGCCCCCTCATCTCTTTCTACAGATTTTTGATTTTTATTTCTAATAGTGGACACCCTAGTTTATTTTATTTACAATTTTACCCCACAACTTCCCGTTTTTGACAGTTTTTACTATTTTCTCGTTTTATTGATTTTATTGGCTCTAGACCTTCACTAATGTTTATTAATGACTATTTAGTTGACCAAAATTGTTACGAGTCTATTTGACCCGCTTAAAGTCACGTTTTCCCGGTTTCCTCGAAAAATGCGCTTTAATGTTCGTTTGTGTTTTTAATCCATTTTAAGGATCCGTTTTCTTCGGGATTTGTTCCCTAATATTTATTTAGACTTAATTAAGCTTCTAAAATATTTATTAGCCTAATTAATCGCTATTTTTAATTACGGGGTATTTCAGTAAGTAAACTAACTAAGTCTTAATGAGTTAATCATCAAGTTTAAGGTTAAGTTTTGGGTTAAAAACTAACCTAAGCTCTTATGTAAAATAAGGCTGAGATGTGTGGAAGATATTGGTTGATTTTGGAAGCTTAAACAAGTAAGTTAAGCTTAATACACATTTTTAAGCTTTAAACTAAGTTATGTCATTTAATTTAATTATGACTGAATGGGTATTAGCTAAAATGGTTTAAATTGAATTATTAATGCTAAAAATGATATAGCAACACATTTGAGTTAGTTACGTAAGTGTAACATGACTTATACTCTCATAAATATAAGATAAAGGGGTAAAAGTGCAAATAACAAAAGTTATGGGGTACTTGGGTAAAAATTTGAGACTTAAATGTTTCTTATGAATATTTTATGTCATTTTTTATTTTATGTTTGAAGTTTGTAATAAGGCCAGCCATTTTATTATGTCATTTAAAGCATTATTTACATTTTAAGCTAAGTATTTATTTATAGTAAGGTCTAGTGAGAAAATGAGGTATTAGCAGTTTAAATGGTGAGTTTTAATCACCTAGAAATTTTAAGGAATTGATACCTACGAATTTATAATATTTAAGTTGGAGTTTTATGACATAAATGAGTTTGAAAATCAATTTATAAGCTTAAGGAATATTCTAGTGTACAAATAAGAAATTAAGTGAAATTAAACAAAAATTAGAGGGTTATAAGATATTATAGCCGAAAGTTAGAGTTAAAAAGGAGTTTAAATAAAAATTATAAGTTTTTTATGAAGTTAAGGGATAAAATGTAAATTCTAGGAAATTTGGTGGTAAAACCATAAATAATAGAAAGTATTGGTCAAGGCAGTACTATGGAGGTCAACCTTCACCATGTTAGAGGTGTAGACCAAATTAGATAAGTGGAATAACTTAATTATAACTTTAAATTAAGTTTAGGAGTTAAATGTAAAAGTTATAAAACATTTGGGGTAAGAATGTAATTTTCGGAAATTATGAGCTGAATTGGTGATTAGAACATACTAGGGTCTGTTTGGGAATTTGGGGATTTTTTGGAGATTAATTTAGAGTTAAATTGATGAAGATATATAATATATAGTTTAAATGTGATAATGTAAAGATTATGAAATAAATGGGGTCAATTTGTAATTAAAGAAAAGTTTGAGAATTGAGAAAATTAATCTGGACAGTATGGGTATTGTTCGGTGTTAATTAAAAATAGGGGGAACCATAGGTTAATTATAATATAAGAGTGGAAATGTCATATTATATCATATAAGGATATAATGGTAACATTATATAACTTTATGTGGTAAGATCATAATTAACAAAAATGTAAGGGCTGTTGCGAATTATAATGGGGTTAGGAATGAATTTTATAATATGGTAGGGAATGATATAAGTAATGCATTAATTGTAAAGTAATATCATTAAAGTGAAACTAGTATAAAAGTAAGGATTTACATAAAATAATGAGGATTATCCTTACATAATGAATTTTTATAATTTCTAAAGAGGAATATAAATACAAGATAGTTATATAATATAATTGGAGAATCATAAAAAGTAAGGTTAAGAATAATATAAAGTGGAAGATTTAATTATGCAACATTAGACTTAGTAACTAATGTCATGTATAAAGAAATGAATAAAGAAATAAATTCTATAATTCAAGGGTTACAAAATGAATTATATAAACTTGTTAACTTGGACCTATTGACCAAGTCAACCAAATTGACCAAGAAAGGTCAAGCTGACTAACTCATAAATTAAAAGAGATTTTGAAGGATTACAACATTATAAGGTCAATAATAACATATAGTTTAAACTATATTGTTATACATATATATATATATATATATATATGTATGTACATACACACATGCAAGTATTTATACAATCAAGTATAATAATCTATGGATGAGTTATAAGGATCAAATCCTAAGTAGTGAGATAATACTACAATTTAAGTGTAACGTAATTAACGGATGAAATAAACTAATCCCGAACATATTCGAAAACCCGAGCAATCTTAATAGACTAATTAAGGGGGGGTTAACTATCGGGATTTAGCGTCTATTAGGAAATACTAGATTAAGTTGAGATCTTAGGAATTAACACGTAGTGTTACGTATCTGTTCCAGATCCTAGAGCTACGAGGAGTGCCGAGCGAGCGTGATACTTCACGCTAGCGTATATTTCGGTGCACGGTATGTTAATTGTGTGGTTTGAATATCCTGAGGGCTTCCTTGGGTCCAGACGTTGTATGCTTTAAATTGCCTAAGAGCGATATGTGTGCTTTATATGTATATGCATGAAATTATATGATTTACTTGCTCGTCTTTCTCGCGGTATTTAATTGGGTGCGAACATCCTTCAGACTTAAGTGATACCGATTATCACTAGACCTATATACGAGCAAATTAGGAGAAGTCGTTACTTATCAAAGTGCAACGAACGTTACAATCCTAATTAACCTAAGCAAAACACTTAGGAACGAGGCTCGGTAATATCGATCTCTAGAGCATTGTCTCAAACACGAATATAACCTAGACGACTTCTTGGGAATTGCAACAGACCTTGACGACAGCTATATTAAAATGAATTCTCCATAACCTAAGAATAGATCTTAGGTAATGGATTAAACTACATAATCACATGACGGAGGATTGATGTATGAGATGGAAAACCTAGTGTAGTCTCCAGACTAACTGGTTGCGCATAGTGATCACTAGAGTAGAAAACCCGGATCGGGTCCGCTCTTGTTAAATTCCAACAAGCCAGATTTGATCGTTGGTCAGAGTGTACTGATGTTGGTACATGGCTACGGCCTTCTAATGACGCCTTTACTAGGCAAGAGGAAGTCCCGAGATCCACGGATCTTTGGCCGAAGGGCATTGGTGCACAAAGGATGACTATCCATTAAAAGATAAATACGGGTTGTCCAAACATGACATCCAATTGATGTTAAGAGTAGACACGGTAATAAATAACGGGCCTTGAAGGCCGAGTAACGAGTACTTGCAGACGTGTTATTTGTGAGTGGTTAGAACAGGTATAATTAACATAAAAGAAAGAAATTAAAACCCAAAAATAAACGTCGGGCTGCAAATAAATCCCGGTCGCAGTAGTATAGTGAAAATGTAAGCAACCGGATGTCGAACCGTGGGACTAATGTACATATTATAGTACCTAAGCGTGTCACAGGAGGGGGGATTAATTGACTTGTAATATAAAATAAAAAGAAAAGATAAAATAAACTAAGTTGACAGACAAATAAAATGGAACTCTGGGTCAGGTTAATATGATCTGATTAACTATGCTATCTCCACTGGTTTAATTATAATTGTTTGGCAAAATTCCTCTTAATATCTTAAGGACTAAATCATAGACTCATAAGAACTCGTTTACCAGAAAATGCTTGGTCTAATCAAGGTTCAAGCATCTCACATGTAACGGACGGTTTAGATATCAGGAATTATTTATGCATCTGAAAATACTAACTCATTAAATCATAATAAAGCTTTCTCCAGATTTACGGCTTAATCAACCTATCTATTTATCACCTGGTCTGATCAAAATAGACTTAGCAAGCAATTTAATAAATTCGCGAGATTTATTAGAAAGGCGAGAGATAAACTTTAAGCGTAACAAACTGCATATAAATAAAACCAGTAAATATATTGCAAAATTAATACAGATACATAATAACTATTCCCAGAGTAAACGTAAACTAGCCTAACATATTAAACAGATAGATAGAGACGAGAGTAATAGAAATCATCCGTAATCACTCCGTCTCACTCTGCTATTTTGTGTACGTAGGGCTAGAGGTGAATTTGTGGGATGTAAAATAAATAAAATGGAGAATACGGGAGAAGAGAAATGGGATGAATGTGTGAAGTGGTGAAGTTGGGTCGTGGATGGTTTGATGGTGGATGGTGTATTTTTCTGGATGAAGTTACGTGGGTTTATATAGGGAAAGGAAGAAGGCAAAGGCAGCAGATAAGGAACGCGTGAATTGATTGAGGCGGTGCAGCTCATTGATTGCTCGTTGATTGCTCCTCATTAATTGAGGGGACAAAGCTTGAAGACAGGCGTGAATTAAGGTAGGCGTCGAGACAGTGGACGAGTTGCAGAAGTCGGCGAAGGTAAGTTGCAGACGGCGCGCGAAGAAGAAAACTGTTCGCGTCTCAGATCTGGAATTTTACACGCGTCCGCGTCTGCGTCCGCCTCGAAACAAGGCGGTTGTGTGTTGTCCGCCTGGGAGTCCGCCTCTATGTCCGCCTCAAAATGGGGCGGTTGTGCAGGCGGTTGTAATGCTGTTTGTAGTGCTGACCGTGACTTATTTCCTTCTACTAACTTCGACCGGCTCTAGATTCTTCGTTTGGACTCCGTTTTCTGAGCCGTTTGCGCCTATGCGTTCGTCTCTTCGTGTACTTTACTCTCAGCTTGGTTTTCCTCATGTTTTAACCAATAAATTTGTGAGATAAACAATAAAACATAAACTAGAGGAAAACTAACCGAAGTGGAGAAATGAGCAAGAAAAGTGCTAATATTATATATGAAATACACCTATAAATCATGCTCATTTGGACACTTATCAGTACTGCTCGCTAAACGCAACCTTTGAGTCTTATCGCATTTACTCGTTATCTTTCGTTTATGTAAATGAATGCTTATGAAATGTAGTGTTGTATTGAATGGATTATTAGGTGTTTACTTACATAATTTACGGCTTTCATTATAAACTGTAAACTGGAACAACATGTAATTAACCTCATGTCAAGATGACTAAACACCCTAAGTGACCAAAAGGGTATAGGACTATACATTAGCATATTCGGCGTTTTTCACTGAGCCTATACGACACCCCATTCCAGGGACTTGATCATTGTGAAGATGGAGTGCGAGACCTCGGGTAGAGGACTTTTGTTTTTGATATCGCACTTTTCAGACTTGGGTTGTATTACTATATTATGGATGTAAACTTTGGATTTGATTTAGTTGTTCACTTGTCTGTTGTGTTCGGATTTCGGATTTAGTTATGTATATGTTAGTAGTAGAATATCTCGGATCACATAGTGGTTATCAGTTTAATTATTATGTTAAGTAGTTGTTTCTTTATTCACATGGGTGAGTAATGGCATGTAGACCCGAGTGAGGACGATTGTACTTTATTTTCCGCTCCGACGCGAGGGGTGTTACAGGAGGGCACTACTGTTGGTGCATGGGCCACTGCCTAAATAAACATGGAGTTCGGAGTATATAAACGGGTTGTCTCAACACGACGCCTGTCAAGAGAATGATTTAGAGGCTAAGTAAACGAGTAAACACACACTAGTTACAAGTTAGTACGAGACGTAAATAACACTCATAAATGTGGATATCGGATGTAAAGGGCCTTGAAGGTCGAATAAATGGGAACCGTTCAATTGAAAAAACCCTCGTGTCATTATCTTACGCACTCATTATTATTTTGCCTGTACGCATGAATATATGTGGAATTGTATGTATAATATTGGATGGACTATTGATTGTTTATGCATTTACAATTTTTCTATATATCTGTAAAACGGAAAGCATGTAAATGAACCGCATGATAACTCGACTAATTAACTTAAGGAGTTTACAGGTTCATGATGGTTACACATTAGCACATTCAGCGGTTGTGCTGAGCCTTTATGGCAAACATATACAGGTGTTTGATCGAGACTGAAGCCGAAGTGTGGGATACTTTTAGGTAGTTAGCTATAAACTACTTTTTTATTATATTGTTGTATAATATTTTCGGATGTACGGTTGATGTATAAGCAAGTGATATTGTTTAGATTGCTCATGTCTTTGGGGTTAAAGTTGTAAATTATATTAGATTGTCTCTTCGTCATCACAGCGTTGTTGGATGATGTATGTACGTATTGGAAGTATAGTTACTCACATGGGTGAGTAACGGCGGTAACACCCGTGTTAGTAAAGTATTTAAATTTATTTCCGCTGCAATGTTCAGTTTGAGCTTAGACCGATTGTATTAAGTAAGTGGTTAAGTCGAGATTACGAGTTGGGAGTGTTACATTCGGGGTGATTCGCATTTCTTGTTTCGGTTTGGTCCCGAATCTTCAAGGGTGTATTCAGATTTGCTTCATAGCTACCCAAACCAATTCTAAACCGGTTCCTAACCATTCCGACCGGTTCCGGTTCGATCCTAATGGTTTCGGTTGGAACTGGTCACGGTGGCCAACATTAATTAAGAAGCTGGCAACAGAGGCGCCGCTTCCTACTATCTCACCCTCCTTATATTAATGAGACGAGATGTCCAGAGATGATTCCACCCCATTTCTTGCCCGTGGTGATAGAGCGAAAAGTTTTGCAAGCCATCCTGTTTCTTTGATGTCAGTAAAGCCTGGGACTCCAGACAACTCGACGGGTGGAAATTCAAAAGGTGGGGGTTCTCCTCTTTAGTCGACCAAACAGGCCGGTGGTACTGGTGTTCACTTTGAGGAAGGCAGAATTGATGCCTCTGTTGCTCCTGGTGGGGATGGTACGTAACTCTTCTTTTAATTATGTTAATAATGCTCAATAAATTAGTTCTTTGGATTGTTAAAGGAGCATTGAAATCTGCATTTCATCATGCCATGAGAGAAGTACGTCATACTGAAAATCTTGAGGTTGTAGTAGTCATTGAGCCGCACATTAGTGGGGCTACAGCTGAATTTGTGTGCTCTAAGTTGGGTTTTAACTCGAGTTTTAGGGTCGATGCCTGCAGTTTCAGCGGGGGGCTACACGTTAACCGTACTAGCAAAGGTGTTGAGTCCCTCGGGGCATCCATATTACATTTTGCATATAAGAGACAGAAGATGACCCGGCTTGAGAGTAGAAAGGGCTAGACGTATTACGGGTTTAAATTAGACCTACGAGTTGTGCATGTACACTCGTGTGGTAGACCATTGTAGTAAATTGTATTAGGACGAAAGATACTTGTACTCGTTGTATGTATTTTGTTAAGATTTGTAAGTACTTATGTTCGGTATATTCGGGTCCATCAGACCGTAGCTAGATCTTGGAGATTTTAGTATGCCTAGTTAGTCACGTGGGTGACTAATGGCGGTAACACCAACTTTGTAGAGAATTTTGTTGTGTTGTTAATATAAATAATTGGAGGTTTATGAGATGATCCCGGTTTTAAGAGTTGGGGTGTTACATGGAGGATCTCCTTCAACGCTGCCCTCTGTGTTGATTGTAAGATTGTTTTCTCTCCTAGGATGTGTAACTAGGCGGTTGATGCTTTGGCCAAACTAGGCTTAAATTGGTCTTTGGGGAATCACTCTTTATCATCCCCCCTCCAGCTTGTATTTATCCCCAGCTTGCTGAGGATGCTACTTTAAGTGCAGTTCTATAAAATAGGCTAAGCCTCCGTATTCGACCGAAAAAAATGAGAAGAGAAAATAAAAATGAATGTGCTCCCCGTTAATAAACAGGTCGTACTTCATTTCAATCAAACGAAATTTCTTTCTTCCCCGATTTACATTTCACCTCCCTTGCAAAAAGGAGCACACCACTCTCTTTATTTTATTCTAGTTTATCTGGTTTTGTTTTATTTTGTTTACTTATTTGATTTGTTTACTTATTTTCTTTGTTTTTTTGCTTGTTAATTATTTTTATCATTCCCATTTGCTCTACTGTTTATTTGTATTTCTATTCATTTACCATTTACCTTTTTTAGGGAAAATTACATCCCCCACCCATGAGGTGCCCATACGACTAACAAGGCTTCAAATACAAACGATGACGGTCTCATAGTAGAGAAGTACCAAGTTACCATAAAACAAACTACAACAATATCTCAATAGTACTTACAACCTTATTCCCACAATCAACATCCAAAAAGCGATTACCGAGTGCAAAGAGTTAATTCAATTTACAACCTTCCTCAAGTCTAAAAAAAGTACTATGAGCGTGCATCTATCCATGTCTATCAAGTTTACAGTTCTCAAAATCCAAAAGGGTGTACCCCATGGTACACCGGCTAAACAAAAAGGATCTAAGTCGTGTACAATTTGGTACACCAATCAAAACGCTAATCTAGCAAAGGGAGCGTCCGGTCATGCTTCGACCATCAACCATTTCTAGTACCTGCAGTAAAAACAGTGCCCCAAGGGGCTCAACAAAAGCTGCGTAGGAAATCTGCATACCCCGCGTGCTAACGGGGGTACGCCAACTAATTGGTCGCCAACATGAGGTTCGTTTCGTACAAAACAACATGCTAAGGTAAATAAATTCATAAGCATGCACGGCGACAATCATTTAAGCATACCACACAAGCAAGGGATATAATACACCAATCATCAATCAAAATTCATAACTCAATCAAACTTCACACTTGGTTAGCCCAATTTTCCATCCGGGTTAATCGGATGTTATTTTCTCTTTACTCAAGATCATCAACCAACACAATCCAAGATCCTTTCTCAATCAATTATCCTTCTCTGAATAATTCTCAAGTCAAGTCGGTGTGACCTCCGGGCAGGGATAAGACTTTACCACCACCAGGCTTAAAGTTGGCTTACCTCCCCGGGTTGCTACCCATTCAAGGGGTTAGGACCATGGTGGGAGGGTTAGGCTAGGATTCGGTTAACAATCTCTCTTGTTACCTCATCCTCACGCTTGGCCAAACTTTATCGGGCTTCTCACAAACTCCAATTCATCAAATTCTTAATGTTAGCAAAGTCATCAAGTTAGGGAGTTAGTGAGAGGCTCACAATCAATCAATCAAACTTTCATAACCAATCAACCAAACAAGCACTTCAAATTTCAATCACAACATCCAAGTTCAACCACAACTCAAGCAAGGCATAATAGTCACAAGATATTAGAGAGTGCAATAAACCGATTACATGCATTTATATTGTTTAGGTGAGTGCACATATACACACAAACAAACAAACAAACCGAGGTATCCCCGCTAGCATACAGGGCATTAGAAAATCATACCGTTCACCGACGGTTTCGGATCACTGACTCTCCTTTGGAAATTGACTATTCGAATCCTATAACACACATGGCATCGGACGGTTAAGTATCTACATTTAACCTAACTTGTTTCATCTTTAAATGCTCCCAACTACTCACACCTTAGTCACACAAGTCATTTACCTCTCTTATTTCTCAAGCTTGTATTCTTACTTATGTGCATATTTTCTTACCATTATTTCTCTATCAATGGTCTTCTATTAATGCCCCATATATACACATATATATATATACATATATACATATATGATTACTATATATTTTTGTTTTGACCTGACCGACCATACCCAAGGTCGGTCGAAGTCAGTAGGTTGGGGTTCTGAAAAATTCAACTTCGACCGACCTTCCCAAGGTCGGTCCTATGGTCGGTCGATGTCAGAAGACTTTCGTTCTTGAAAATTTTGACCCGACCGACCTTGCAAGGTGGGTCCCAAGGTCGGTCAAAGTTAGTAGGTCCCAAGGACGGTCGAAGTCAGTAGACTCCCGGGTTAGCAAATTCAGGCTCGACCGACCTTCCTAGGGTCGGTCCTAAGGTCGGTCGGAGCCAGTATGTTCATTTTTAACTTTGTTTCAACTCCATTCCTTCATCCATTTCTTCCCTAATCTTTTTCCTAAGCATCTAAACATGTTTTAACATCATTTTGACACTCTAAAACCCTCCTAAATCATTTACTAAGTCACCTAATCAAATCTTGGTTAATTATACAGTTTCTTCATAGTTTTTTTCCCTAGAACACCTAAGTGCATTTTTTGTTTCTTTCTTGCTTCCTATCTCAATGGTTCACCTCTAATGCCATTCTACCTTTACAATTTTCATCGGTTTTATTCCACACTCTACCCATCTATATCCTCCTCTATAACTTAGTTACTTAAGTGATTAACTACTCAAGTTTAACACTAAACGCAACTAATCAACCTAGGTTGTTTCTACCCATTTAAGCACCTAAGTCTTATAGTTTACTACAAAAAATTGGCCATAGTTCCCCTACATTTTAGACATTCCCAAAGCATAGTTTTTCAGTTTCTAAAATCATTAGCTAACCACATCTCCAAGGGATACCAACAACACACAATTTGTTCAATAACTCACATCTTTTTCCTGCACCAACACCATCTATTTCTCATGGTTTTCCAAGTTTGTAATCATCACTGAAGAGCTCCAAAACAGCTTAATTCTTTTCCTCATTATACCACATCATAACCACTACTCAAAACAATATAAATTTCTCATTTCAAGCATTCAAAATCAGTTACAAAAGTCACACAATAATCAGCTCAAGGTAAGTGTATTTACCTTGTATTTCTAGATTTCTTTTTCTCTCTTCCTTTCTCCTTGTTTCCTTTGTTCTTGTTCTTGGCTCCAAAACTGGTCAATGCTACAGCCACCCACACATAATACTAACTTAGAAAACTAACCTAGGATTTAATTCACATTAAGGGTTTATAAGGAGGCATTTACCTTAGGTTTCTTGGGGGATTTTTGGACAGCAAGGAGGCAAGATTCTAGCTCCCAAAATGCACATAAAAAACCGGTTGGAATGGGGAAGAAACAAGGCTCGCGTTGCATTTTTATTTTGCAAGAATAGAGCTAGCAAAAGATGAACTTTAAGGCTTGTTCTTACCTTAAAACAATGTGGAGATGGAGGGGGTCACAATGGTGTTATTCAAGCTCCAAGAAGAGCCACACTGTAACACCCCTAATACGCACATGATACTAATTGAAATCGCAGCGGAATAAAATAACTAAACAGTAACTAACGCTTCGGTGCTACAACGCCGTCAACCACCCACGTGGTGACAAGGCAGAATAAATACAATTGTAACGGTCTGATGATCAGACTCCCGAGCATAAAACTAAACCATAAATACATCGTATACAATACCGAGTGTTTACATAACCTTCACTGTATAACATTACTGTAACTGCAACAACCAAAAGTATATAACGCCACAGGAGCACAGGCGCATCCCGGGCCAGCATCCAAAAGTGTACAAAAGGGATTACATCCTAGGATCTAAAGCCACTCCGCTTCTTCGATCCTCATCCTGCAGTATAAGAAATATGGATCCCCCGAGGGGGTCAGCAACCCTTGGCTGGTATGGCTAACGCGAGCCCATCGGCTACCGGGATACGCGCAGCTACTTGTCATTATAACATGGCATTCATTTATATACATAGCATAACATAACATGGAGCAGGGCATCATAGTGCATAGCTCAACAACACATACACAGTGGATTTCACTCCACGATAACAAACCACAAGGGTCAAATGACATAAGAGCCTAGAGAGTGATTCACCCTCATGTTAAGCTCGTTAAACACACTCATTACCGTTCTGTTAGCGCGAACGAGTAACTTAAGTCACAGATGGTTCGGGTTTAGTGACGCCGAACACACCACACAAACACAGGTTCCCACTAAACCGATCATAAGTCAGAATAGGTAAGCTTTGGAAGAAGCTAGCGGGAGATCGAACGCCAATTTAAGGAGAACAATCTTAACAACATAAGAGTCGAATCTGATTCAGATATCCACTCTAACTTACATGCATGACCGGACAACCGGATTCCTCACTTCCCAGTTAAACACTTGTTAGAAGTTCATAGTGGAACTTAACAACCATCACACAATAGGTGGTAAGTCATGTTAGACACACACAAGGGAAAATGAGTCACAACAACACATCACAATAAAATGAACAACTGTAAACTCATTACATGTTTAAATCTTATAACGTGTAAACACACAGAAAAACATACAACACAAAAACCGGTGTAAACCGCTAGGCAACAGACTGCAAGAAAACCATACCTTGGTCCTTGCCTCGTTTGGTGTCCTCCGTAGGTCACTCCTATACATAATTCAAAGAACGTCGGTTAATTAACTTACTTAACCTCCAAATTTACTAAGTGTTTTACATCATTGTATGACATGTTTTAATGTCTATCTTACCCTAGGTTACCTTCATTATACACCCTAGGGTTAACTACATAAGTCACATTCTTTTCTGTTTTTTTTTTTTACAAGTTTTGGTCCGACCGGACTTGCCGACCGGACTTGTCCATGTCCGGTCGTTTCCAGTACCCTTTTACCGTTGGAAAATTCACTCCGAAGGACTTACATGTCCGGGCCTATGTCCGGTCGATTCCAGAGACTTATAACCCGTACAAAGTTCATGCCGACCGGACTTGACAAGTCCGGTCCACGTCCGGTCCATTCCAGAGACATTTTCCCCTCACAAAACACAGTCCGACCGGACTTGTAAGTCCGGTCCCCCAAGTCCGGTCGATTCCAGAAACATTTTCCGGTAGTGTAACAGAGCCCGACCGGGCTTGCAAGTCCGGTCGCAAGTCCGGTCTGCCCCAAATCCTTATTTTCCTTTTTACATTCAACTCCAAACTTCACCCCATATAACCTAGTACCCCCTAACCTCATTGGGCACTTCAAACACAACTTAAACCATCCTTAAATACTCACACAACTCTTTTTTTCTAATTCCTTAAACCTTTACTTATCTCTTCACAAAATTCCTAACACCTTACAACATTTTTCACTAGGTTTCTAAATGGTGTTTCTCACCTATGATAACTACTATCCCAAAATGTTTTCTCCTTATCTAACATCATCTCCCAACATCATCTCTCACAACTAATTCCTTATGTCCATCTTAACAATTCCTTTTTCAAGTTCATCCTTTCTCCTTAATTTACCAAAGTTTGCCTAAGTCTTTACCTAAGTCCCAAAATGACTTTGGTACATACTAAAATCTCAAGCTTATGCCTAAGTCTTGTTACATCCTCAGTCACCTTAATGCATGTTCCTACACAAGAAAACACTTAACCATTTTAAATACTCCTTACTTATCAAACTCATTTTTAACACCTAGAACTTCACGTTTGTTGCTTAAATTTCGACATAGGTTCTCCTAGAACATTACTAAACCAAAACACATTGTTTTTACCAACAAACAACCAAGAACACTAAAAATCCCTCAGTACTTATTATATACAAACTTCACTCACAAAGCACTACATCACAATATAGTGCATAATTTAAGTTGCATGGCACTTAGGCCCTTAAATGACATGGCTCTTAGGCCCTTAAGGTGCATAAATCATAACACTGAATTTCAACATTGTATTTGCCTTTAACCTGCAAATACACTCAACAACCATATGCCTTTTACTAAGCTCTTGAGAACCTTTACTAAGTCATTCACCATGGCTCTTTAGGTAGTTTTAATAAGCATTTATAAGCTCATTTCTCCTAAGGCATTAAAACAACATTAGGTTAGTAGATTTACCTCTTTTGCAAATAACTTCTCTTGTTTCCTTAGAAAACCGATAGAGTACTTGATTCTTTGACAAGCTCTAAACAATATACCACACATATAATGAGTATTCAAGCTATGAGCTCCATCTCATTGTAAACCCTAGTTTTACATTGTTTCAAAAACATTAAGTAGTTGTTTTACCTCGCTCTTTGAAGAGAGTTTGAAATATCTAGCAAGAGAGGACTCCACCTAGTCATGAAGAGTTGGAATGAAGCTAGAACAAAGTCACATAAAAAAGCTCCTTCAATACATATTTTGGACATGACAAAAAACAAGGAGGAAACTTGATTTTTGGTGAGATTCCTTACTAGAAACCAAGGAGAGTACAATATGTAAAAATACAAGCTCAAGTCCTTCAATGGAGAAACCCATGGCACCGAAATGGTTGTCTTGAAGTTGGAGAAGATAGAAATGAAGAGCTTGAGGAGAGGAAGAAGATGGTGGGTTTGTTTTTGATTGGGACAAGTGAGCAGAGGTTTTACAAGAGGTCAAAGCTTGTGTTTTTAATGGTGGTAGTGTTTTATCGTGAGAGAACAAAGAAGAAAGGAAGAAGAGAGGTGGGAACCCGTGTGAGCAAGGAAAGAAATGAGAGAATGAAGATTGGTTTAACTTTAGAAGATATTTGTAGTTTAAAAGCAAATAGTACATTCTTAGTCATCATTATTTACTTAACAATTAACAAGAGGGTGGTGAGTCACCAAGCCTTAGAAAACCGGCCCCCTAAATATAATGAGGGTAATATAGTCTTTGTTTGTCAATTTATTACTTATACAAACATATGTTACAAAATAGCTTATAAAAGTTACTATTCATAAAACAAGGCACATAGAAGTGAAATTTTTGATTTCCCACTAATATAGACACCCAAATGTGATATTATATAGTACACATATGTATTTAAGAGTAATGATGGACATCTAGCCACTCAAAACTCATTTACAAGAAAATTTTTCGAAAATGTGCTTTAAGACTCCTTAAAGCACATTTTGTGTTTAAACTTGTTTTCAAGCTTGGTTTTCTTTGGTAATTGGTTTAATATGTCCATTATTGTATAAATGAGGTCTTGGTAAGTTCATTAGGTCTTAACCAAGTTTATCCCAAGCTTAGAGCACATTTTGGCTCTTATTGACTTTAAAGCACATTTTGTGTTTCCTTTTGTTTAAATTTGTTTACTAATGTTTCTAAGACTCTTTTTAGTCTTAATACACCATGTTTAAGTGTTTAAACAATATATTAAGGTTTGGGGTATTTCAATCTACCCCCCTTAAAAGAACTTTGTCCTCAAAGTTCATACTTCCTCATATCCTAATATTAGAACACGGGAACACTTATAAACAATACTTCCATACATTACTAACAACACACTTACATAACATTGGACACCAGGTCCATACAACATGACATAACATTGGACACAAGGTCCATACAACATAACATAACATTGGACACAAGGTCCATACAACATAACATAACATTGGACACAAGGTCCATACACATTATCCACATCATTCAGACCAGCGGTCTGTAACATAACAACATAACATAGACGATGTATTCAAATACACGTCGTACACACATAACCGAAACGGCTCTACCCCCCTTAAAAAGGGGTACGCCCCGTACCCTATACACATAAGACTAAGAAGTAAACAATGACGGGTACTTCGCCTTCATCTTATCTTCCAGCTCCCAAGTGGCCTCCTCAACGTCCTGGTTAGACCAAGAACCTTCACCAGTCTCACGGACTTATGGCGAGTGTCTCGAGTCTTAGCATCCAGAATCCGTACCGAGTCTCCACTGATCGCATGGTCGGCTCTAAGGTTAGCCTTTCAGGCTGAAGCACATGAGACGGATGAGACATATACTTCTTCAGCTGGGACACATGGAATACATCATGTACCTTGCCCAGCTCGGCGGGTAGGTCTAGTCTATAGGCTACCGGGCCGATCCGCTCCGTCACAACATAAGGCCCCACATACTTTGGGCTCAACTTGCCTTTCTGGCCAAAACGAAATACTCCCTTCATGGGGGATACTCTCAAAAATACCTGATCGCCCACGGCGAACTCCAGGTCACGTCTGCGCACATCTGCGTACGACTTCTGTCTATCCTGAGCTGCCTTCATATTAGCCCTGATCTGGCGAACTTCTGCCTGAACTTGCTCAAGATACTCTGGTCCTATAATGACCGTCTCACTCGACTCATCCCAGCATAATGGTGTGCGGCATGGTCTACCGTACAAGGCCTGGAAGGGAGACATCTTGATCGAAGCGTGATAACTGTTGTTGTAACTAAACTCGATCAGATGTAACTTATCAATCCAGCTGGTCTGAAAGTCAAGTGCACAAGCACGTAGCATATCCTCAAGTGTCTGAATAGTGCGCTCACTCTGACCATCGGTCTGTGGATGAAACGCTGTACTCAATTTCAATTCAGTACCCAATGCCTCTCGTGTGGACTTCCAATATCTGGATAAGAATCTGGTATCTCTGTCAGATACAATCGTTTTCGGTACACCATGATGTCTTACAATCTCTTTATCAAACAGTTCTGCCAATCTTGCCACTTTCCAAGTGTCCTTCATCGGAATGAATCGGGCCACCTTGGTCAGTCGGTCAACTATCACCCATATCATATTCAGACCTCCCCTTGTAGGCGGAAGCCCTACTACAAAGTCCATGGAGATATCATGGAACTTCCACTCAGGCACTGGCATTGGCTGTACCATACCACCAGGCCGTCGGTGCTCAAACTTGACCTTCTGGCAAGTGAGACACCTCAACACATAATCACTTACATCTTTCTTCATTCCAGTCCACCAAAAATACCTTTTCATACTCTTATACATCTTTGAAGCTCCGGGGTGAATCGAAGTAGTAGAACAATGGGATTCACTCAATATGCGCTCCTTCAACTCAGCGCCACTCCTAGGTATACACAATCGGCCATTCAGCCTAATCAGGTCATCATCGTGGAGTCTGAAGTCGTACTTCTGACCCTCGAATGTGCCATCAATAAGCTTCTGCCGGATCTCCAGCATGTACTGATCCGTCATCTGAGCACTCCGCACCTCTTCAACCAAGCCAGTATAAGAGACTAGCGAATGGAGAGAGTGTGCTCGGCGACTCAGTGCGTCAGCTACCACATTTGCCTTACCCTCTTTGTATTGCAGATTAATATCGTAATCATTCAGAAACTCAACCCACCTTCTTTGTCTCATGTTCAACTCTTTCTGAGTGAACAAGTACTTTAAGCTTTTATGGTCAGAATAGATTGTCACACTTACCCCATACAAATAATGTCGCCATATCTTCAATGCGAAGACAATGGCACCCAATTCTAAGTCGTGGGTAGGGTAGTTCTCCTCATGTTTCTTCAGCTGACGGGAGGCGTATGCTACGACCTTCCCGTGCTGCATCAATACACAACCCATACCTCTGCCTGATGCGTCGCAGTAGACCTCAAAACCATCTGGACCGTCTGGTATAGTCAGGACTGGTGCAGATGTCAGAGCATCCTTGAGACTCGCGAAAGAACTCTCACAGTCAACTGTCCACTCGAATGGTGCATCCTTCTTCATCAAGGAAGTCATCGGCTTCGAGATACTGGAGAAGTCCTTCACAAACCTCCTATAATAACCTGCCAGACCGAGGAAGCTCCTGATATCAGTGACTGTCTTCGGCCTAGGCCAGGTGCGCACTGCATCTATCTTTGCCGGATCAACAGCGATCCCGGCCTCAGAAATCACATGTCCAAGGAAAGATACTTGGTTCAACCAAAATTCACATTTCGAAAACTTTGCATACAACTGGTTTCTCCTCAAAGTTTGTAACACATCTCTCAGGTGGCTTTCGTGCTCACCTTTCGATTTAGAATACACAAGAATGTCATCGATGAAGACTACCACTGACTTGTCCAACTGATCTTGGAACAAGCGGTTCATTAAGTCCATGAACTTTGCTGGTGCATTCGATAAGCCAAATGGCATAACTGTGAACTCATAATGCCCATACCTCGTTCTGAAAGCTGTCTTCTCGATATCACTGTCACGGATGGCAATCTGATGGTATCCGGAACGTAAGTCTATCTTGGAGAATACTGATGCACCCCTCAGCTGATCAAATAGATCGTCGATGCGTGGTAAAGGGTAACGGTTTTTCACCGTAACAGCATTCAGCTCCCGATAATCAATACACAGGCGGAGGCTACCGTCCTTCTTCTTCACGAAGAGGACCGGCGCTCCCCATGGTGACACACTAGGGCGGATGAAGCCCTTGTCGAGTAGGTCCTCTCAGCTGCTCCTTGAGCTCTGTCATCTCTGCTGGAGCCATACGATAAGGTGCTTTCGCAATGGGTCCAGTGCCCGGTATTAAGTCGATCTCAAACTCAACCTCTCGTGCTGGCGGCATGCCCGGCAGTTCCTTAGGAAATACATCAGGAAACTCCGACACTACCGGCACATCTGGGCTAAACTCAGGGTCTCTCTCTATGTCCTGGACATAGCAGAGGTACACATCACTCCCCCGTCGTAACTCACGAACATGGCCATGGCGGTGATGATCTGAGTCGAAGGCTCCCTGGGCCTCTGGCGGTAAGATATGGTAACCCCAGATGGACTCCGATAGCAGTCGATGCTCGGCACACAGGATTCTGCCCTTGTACCGCTCCAACCAGTTCATCCCGACAATCACATCAAATCCAAGTCCGTCGAACTCTATCAGGTCGATCGGGAACTCTTCACCTCTGATTCGTACAATGACATCTCGGTGGTAGCGGGTACACCTGATCCGCTCTTTCGATGGGAGAGTGACCAAGAAGTCTGGCATCTCCTCTCCATCTAACCCCAGCCTCTTCGCAAAAGATAGCGAAACAAATGTGTGCGAGGCTCCAGAGTCGAACAGGATCGATGCATCCACGCCATTCACTGGAAAGGTACCGGTGAGGATTGTGCCGCTCTTGCCGGCTTCTGCCTCATTGCAGACACTCAATGTACCTCCCGTTCCGAGTGCACAGCCTAATTCATTGGCAAACTAATAAGTACTGGGTAACAACACGGTTGATATACTTCAATAACTCCACTTTATTCATTAACACTTCCTCTTTACAACATTGTTGGTTTACATGGTTGATATAACTTAACACATACATAACTCCCTTAACATATACTGACTTAACACATTACAAAGTATACAAGGCTTAGAATTGTCTGAAGGTCAAATTCAAACGTCCGGGTTTCATGTGTGTGGCATTGATCACTGCCGACGGTGCGGTATTCAGTTTGATCTTCTGATGCCGTGATATAGCATCCTTGACTGCCCACCCATGATTAATACATCTCCTGACTTTAACATCAACTTCCTTGCGAGATCAGCACGCTTCTGCTCGCCATATACAAATACTGCGGTATCACCAATGGACCAAGACACCACGGGTACTCCCTTACTTAGAGACTCGGGTGACTCGTCCTTATCTTGGTGTAAACCTAACCGTCCACCTTTCTGGTAGAAGTTCACAATACATAAATCTGCTTCTACATTTGGAATTGAATCCGTTTCAACTTGTTGAGCAATTCCCACGGCGTGATTAACGACCGCACGGAACTCCTCAGGTATACTTGGTACCGTTGCTCCATCTTCAGCTCGCACTTCTTGATATGACTTGGTGTAAGGGTTCCAGTCCTTACCCATGCACATCATCTTCAATTGCATTCTTGATCCGTTCGGATATTCAGGTGTGTAGAAACCTCCAGGTTTAGCTCCAAGTTCGTCGCATCGTCTGATGATATGGACTTGTGCTTCCGGTGTCAGGTATCCACTTAAAAGTATCATACCTGGCTGGATAACCTGACATTGCTCCATTGGAAAGTCGGTGATGTTGATGGTGGTCTCTTCAGGGTTTGGTGTGGGTGGGATTGGATAACATATATTGAAGGTTCCTTTAAGTTTAGAATTATCTAATTAGGTGTCTTTCACACTATACTTTAACTCCTTACTCACATGATAATACACTTGAACTCACTAACACACATAAGCATGAAATGCGGTATGCAATCACTTATTACATTCAACAGTTTAGGCGGTACCTGGTCTAGAAGAGGGCCCTGGCGCCTCAGACCGGTCCACCACATTCAGGGTGGCCTTGCTAGGTCCCGACCCTTCCCCTTCTGGGAATCAGTATGCCTCTGATCAGTGGGTGGCTGGTTAGCCGTCTTCGGGCCATCAATAGCTGCTGTGGCCTTACCCTTCCACTGCCCCTTGGGCTTGACTCTGCTGTTGGGGTTCCGGTAACACTCGTGGTCACGGTGACCCCACTTCTCGCAGTACGACACTGCACCTCATTCCCCTTGCAGTCCTTGCCGGGGTGGTCTCCATTGCACCACTTACAGTAATAGTGGCGCTCCGGTCCAGAGCCCGTGCTAGCTGCTAACACAATACACACTCAGTACTTGTTTCACAACTTATCAACATACACATCAACTTATTACACATGATTAAACCATTACCCTTTGGTGGGTAGAGCGTAGGGGCTTCGCCGCATAAGCATATGTGAGCTTCAGTGGCTCCTCAGCGGTGGTGGTTTGGGCTTGGCCCTTGTCACCCTGGTGCTGACTCTTCTGGGGCTGGGGATAAGGTTTTCTTCTTCTTTTTCCTCCCCCGTACCCCTGCGAACTCTGGCCCTCGCTCGTGGCCTTGCGCTTGTGCGCATTCTCCTCGTCCCTCAGACGGACGGTGATCTCCACCTTAGCAGCGGCATGATAGCACTCCTGAATTTAGGATGGTCAGTCATGCCCCGCAATACATACTCACAAACTCACATTAATACTCACTTGTAGACTACACATATTCACATCACTCTTTACTTAAATTACCTGCAAGGTAGTATACTCAGCTGGCCCCATCCCATAGCGAAGACGGTGGCTGAGACCGTTGTAGAAACGGTTTACCAGCACCCGTTCGAGTATCCCAGGTCCGGTAACAGGTGGACAAGGCCGGTGAAGGCGGTGTAATACTCATCAACCGACACCTTGTCCCCCTGCCTCAGACTATCCAGCTCCAGGCGCTTGGCCTCTGAACGTGCACGGGGTAGTATTTGGCTCGCAGCAGAGCCGTGTACTCCCTCAACCAAACTGAGGATCCGCCATCCGGTCCTCTCTCACTAGCTTCCACCAGTTTTGTGCCGAACCCTTCAGATAGTAAGCGGCAAGACGGACCTTAGCCTCTGCGGGCACAGCCAAGGTCTCGTAGGCGGTCTCCAACTCGGAGATGTACGCCTCAACTTACGTGGGTCGGTCTCCCCATGAAACGAAGGGGGTCTCAGATCTGCCAATGCCTTGACCCAGTTGGTCTCTCGTGGCGGTGGCGGTGGTGGCTGAACTCCGGGCATCTGCCCCTGCTGGATCGCAGCTACAAGCTGGGGTACCATCTGGGCCACAGCGGCTGCTACAGCCTCAGCCATAACCTGAGCCGTAGTGTTCTCGCCCTGGTCACCCCCAGTACCAGTACCACTTCCGCGGCCTCTACCGCGTGGTCTACCTGACATCTGTATTCACATGAGTATTCATTAGCAATATGCTTACACACTTATCGGTCCAACGATCGTAACGCTTCCCGACAATAAGGTATTTCCACACTTAGTTAGTGGTTAACCTTTCCATAACTGATCACTTAGGTAACTGTAGTTAGGTTTCCTAACTCGGTATATTCCTAAGCTCGGTATTCTAGTCATCAGAGCGATACTTCGCTCTGATACCACTTTTTGTAACACCCCTAATACGCACATGATACTAATTGAAATCGCAGCGGAATAAAATAACTAAACAGTAACTAACGCTTCGGTGCTACAACGCCGTCAACCACCCACGTGGTTGACAAGGCAGAATAAACAATTGTACCGGTCTGATGATCAGACTCCCGAGCATAAAACTAAACCATAAATACATCGTATACAATACCGAGTGTTTACATAACCTTCACTGTATAACATCACTGTAACTGCAACAACCAAAGTATATAACGCCACAGGAGCACAGGCGCATCCCGGGCCAACATCCAAAAGTATACAAAAGGGATTACATCCTAGGATCTAAGCCACTCCGCTTCTTCGATCCTCATCCTGCAGTATAAGAAATATGGATCCCCCGAGGGGTCAGCAACCCTTGGCTGGTATGGCTAACGCGCAGCCCATCGGCTACCGGGATACGCGCAGCTACTTGTCATTATAACATGGCATTCATTTTATACATCATAACATAACATGGAGCAGCATCAATAGTGCATAGCTCAACAACACATACACAGTGGATTTTCACTCCACGATAACAAACCACAAGGGTCAAATAACATAAGAGCCTAGAGAGTGATTCACCCTCATGTTAAGCTCGTTAAACACTCATTACCGTTCTGTTAGGCGAACGAGTAACTTAAGTCACAGATGGTTCGGATTTAGTGACCCGAACACACCACACAAACACAGGTTCCCACTAAACCGATCATAAGTCAGAATAGGTAAGCTTTGGAAGAAGCTAGCGGGAGATCGAACGCCAATTTAAGGAGAACAATCTTAACAACATAAGAGTCGAATCTGATTCAGATATCTACTCTTAACTTACATGCATGACCGGACAACCGGATTCCTCACTTCCCAGTTAACACTTGTTAGAAGTTCATAGTGGAACTTAACAACCAACACACAATAGGTGGTAAGTCATGTTAGACACACACAAGGGAAATGAGTCACAACAACACATCACAATAAAATGAACAACTGTAAACTCATTACATGTTTAAATCTTATAACGTTGTAAACACACAGAAAAACATACAACACACAAACCGGTGTAAACCGCTAGACAACAGACTGCAAGAAAACCATACCTTGGTCCTTGCCTCGTTTGGTTTCCTCCGTAGGTCACTCCTATACATAATTCAAGAACGTCGGTTAATTAACTTACTTAACCTCCAAATTTACTAAGTGTTTACATAATTGTATGACATGTTTTAATGTCTATCTTACCCTAGGTTACCTTCATTATACACCCTAGGGTTAACTACATAAGTCACATTCTTTTCTGTTTTTTTTTTTTTTACAAGTTTTGGTCCGACCGGACTTGCCGACCGGACTTGTCCATGTCCGGTCGTTTCCAGTACCCTTTTACCGTTGGAAAATTCACTCCGACCGGACTTACATCCGGTCCTATGTCCGGTCGATTCCAGAGACTTATAACCGTACAAAGTTCATGCCGACCGGACTTGACAAGTCCGGTCCCACGTCCGGTCCATTCCAGAGACATTTTCCCTCTCAAAAACAACGTCCGACCGGACTTGTAGTCCGGTCCCCCAAGTCCGGTCGATTCCAGAAACATTTTCCGGTAGTGTAACAAGCCCGACCGGCTTGCAAGTCCGGTCGCAAGTCCGGTCTGCCCCAAATCCTTATTTTCCTTTTTACATTCAACTCCAAACTTCACCCCATATAACCTAGTACCCCTAACCTCATTTGGGCACTTCAAACACAACTTAAACCATCCTTAAATACTCACACAACTCTTTTTTCTAATTCCTTAAACCTTTACTTATCTCTTCACAAAATTCCTAACACTTACAACATTTTTCACTAGGTTTCTAAATGGTGTTTCTCACCTATGATAACTACTATCCCAAATGTTTTCTCCTTATCTTAACATCATCTCCCAGCATCATCTCTCACAACTAATTCCTTATGTCCATCTTAACATCCTTTTTCAAGTTCATACTTTCTCCTTATTTACCAAAGTTTGCCTAAGTCTTTACCTAAGTCCCAAAATGACTTTGGTACATACTAAAATCTCAAGCTCATGCCTAAGTCCTTGTTACATCTCCAAATCACCTTATGCATGTTTCCTACACAAGAACAACACTTAACCATTTAAATACTCCTTAACTTATCAAACTCATTTTAACACCTAGAACTTCACATTTGTTACCTAAATTTCGACATAGGTTCTCCTAGAACATTACTAAACCAAAACACATTGTTTTTACCAACAACAACCAAGAACACTAAAAATCCATCAAGTACTTATTATACACAAACTTCACTCACAAAGCACTACATCACAATATAGTGCATAATTTAAATTGCATGGCACTTAGGCCCTTAAATGACATGGCTCTTAGGCCCTTAAGGTGCATAAATCATAAACACTGAATTTCCACAATATATTTGCCTTTAACCTGCAAATACACTCAACAACACATATGCCTTTTACTAAGCTCTTGAGAACACTTTACTAAGTCATTCACCATTGGCTCTTTAGGTAGTTTTAATAAGCATTTATAAGCTCATTTCTCCTAAGGCATTAAAAAACATTAGGTTAGTAGATTTACCTCTTTTGCAAAAAACTTCTTTCTTGTTTCCTTTAGAAAACCGATAGAGTACTTGATTCTTTGACAAGTTCTAAACAATATACACACATTATAATGAGTATTCAAGCTATGAGCTCCATCTCATTGTAAACCCTAGTTTTACATTGTTTCAAAAACATTAATGTAGTTGTTTTACCTTGCTCTTTGAAGAGAGTTTGAATATCTAGCAAGAGAGGACTCCACCTAGTCCATGAAGAGTTGGAATGAAGCTAGAACAAAGTCACATAAAAAGCTCCTTCAATATATATTTTCGGACATGACAAAAACAAGGAGGAAACTTGATTTTGTTTGAGATTCCTTACCTAGAAGCCAAGAGAGTAACAATATGTAAAAATACAAGCTCAGCTCCTTCAATGGAGAAACTCCATGGCACCGAAATGGTTGTCTTGACTTTTGGAGAAGATAGAAATGAAGAGCTTGAGGAAGGAAGAAGATGGTGGTTTTTGTTTTTGATTTGGACAAGTGAGCAAGGTTTTACAAGAGGTCAAAGCTTGTGTTTTAATGGGGTAGTGGTTTATCGTGAGAGAACAAAGAAGAAGGAAGAAGAGAGGTGGGAAACCGTGTGAGCAAGGAAAGAAATGAGAGAATGAAGATTGGTTTAACTTTAGAAGATATTTGTAGTTTAAAGCAAATAGTACATTCTTAGTCATCATTATTTACTTACAAAATTAACAAGAGGGTGGTGAGTCACCAACCTTAGAAAACCGGCCCCCTAAATATAATGAGGGTAATATAGTCTTTGTTTGTCAATTTAATTACTTATACAAACATATGTTACAAAATAGCTTATAAAGTTACTATTCATAAAACAAGGCACATAGAAGTGAAATTTTTGATTTCCCATAATATAGACACCCAAATGTGATATTATATAGTACACATATATATTTAAGAGTAATGATGGACATCTAGCCACTCAAAACTCATTTACAAGAAATTTTTCAAAAATGTGCTTTAAGACTCCTTAAAGCACATTTTGTGTTAAACTTGTTTTCAAGCTTGGTTTTCTTTGGTAATTGATTTAATATGTTCATTAGTGTATAAATGAGGTCTTGGTAAGTTCATTAGGTCTTAACCAAGTTTATCCCAAGCTTAGAGCACATTTTGGCTCTTATTGACTTTAAAGCACATTTTGTGTTTCCTTTTGTTTAAATTTGTTTACTAATGTTTCTAAGACTCTTTTTAGTCTTAATACACCATATTTAAGTGTTTAACATATATTAAGGTTTGGGGTATTTCCTTTTATTACCACACATGGAATTCAGTTGTATAACGATGTTAGACTTTGGATTGTAAGATGGTATTGTTGTATATAATCGGGATTGGGTAGACGCTCACTTGTCATCGGTTATGGTTATGGACTTAGTATGATGTATAGGGTTTATCTCGTTATCACTGCGGTTTAGTAGTGTTGTTTATTCTGTTGTTGGATTTATTTTCTGCTTCGTTACTCGCATGGGCGAGTAATGGTAGGTGACACCCGAGTGAGAATTAATATTATTGTTTATACTTCCGCTGTAAGACGTTTTTAATTATGCTACATGAGGGATTATCACGTGATTAATGAGAGGGGTGTTATAGCCTAACTGGGCCTAAACACTTATAATGTGAAATAATGAGTTAAGTTCCATCAATGGGGCTACTAACAAGAGTATAACCGGGGGGTGAGGAATCCGGTAGTTTCGGTCGTGCGTGTATGTATGGGGGTCTATATCTGAATCAGATTCGACTCTTTTTATGGTTTGTTGTTTTCCTTCTTGGCTTACAATCACCCGCAAGCCTAATCATTGGCTTACCTACCTGACTTTTGATCGGGCTAGGGGGATTATATGTACGGTGTGTTTGGATCACTACATCCAACACATCTTTGGGTTAAGTTAAACGTTCGATAAACAGAATGGTAACAAGCTTAATATTAGGTGGAGTTCATTCTCTAGGCTTATCAAGGTGGCTAACTAATGTTGGGTTTATTTCCTAAGGTGAATCGTTCCTACTATGTTGTCTGTTGTTAATGCTATGCAATGATTATTGCTATGCTTATGTATGTTGTATGTTAAATTAATGCCATGTTATCATGACAATTAGTTGCGTGTATCCCGGTAGCCGACGGGCTGGACGTTAATCATACCAGCCAAGGGTTGCTGAGCCCCTTTGGGGCACCATATTTTATTTTGCAGGATGAGGATCGAAGAAGCTGAGTGGCTTTAGATTCTAAGTACGATGAATAATTTTGTTAGCTTTTGGATAGTGGACCCGAGTTACACCTGTGCACTCGTGGATGTTTATACAGTTGATGGAGTTAGACAGAAATGATGTTTGTATATATACACTCGGTATAGTTGGTTTGTAAGTATGTGTATGTTAGTATCTAATGCTCGGGAGGCTGTGTCCATCTGACCAATACAATTGTGCGTATTCAGACTTGTTAGGCACATGGGTGGCTAATGGCATGTAACACCAACCCGTTTGTTAAAATGTTATGTTATGGTTTCCGCTGCTGTTACTATTTATTCTTAAGTTTTAAGTTGGGGTGTTACATGCGAGATGGACCAAGTGGCTTCGAGTGAGCCCAAAGGAGCCAATGTGTAAACTTGGGGAGACCTATCGAAGTGATTGAATTGGTTGTTAGTCAAGGATGAGATGCGTTGGCAGCAGCGATATATAAAACTTTGGTTGTTAGAAGGTGATAAGAATACTAACTTCTTTTTTAGTTGATTTTGTACACGAGCCCGACACAATACTATCCATGCATTACAAGTGGTTATTGGGGCACTGGTCATGGATTGGGAAGGAATTGAAGGGGTTGCATGAGAATATTTCACAACCTATTTAACTCTACACATCCATGACCAAACCATCATCTCCTTACTTGTGTCGAGGGTCGTGTCCTGCAGGAGATGCTCCAAGCATGGTTCATCATATACTTGAGAGGAGATTATATATACTGTGAAGGGGATGCATCCATGCAAAGTGCCAAGCCCAGATAGGGTAAAGGTTATGTTTTTATGTTCATATTAGAATTTATTAGTGAATACTTTTTTGATACTGCTCTTGCTTTCTTAAACCCTAATGTTATGCCGCCTAATATTAATCATACCTACTTAGTGCTAAGCCCAAAAAAGAAAGGGACACATGTAATGACTGATTTTCACCCAATTTCCTTATGTAATACCGTTTATCGAGTAATGTCTAAAGTCTTACTCGATAGAGTCCAATCGGTCATGTGTTGTGTTATATTAGAAAGTCATGCTGCTTTTGTTAAAGGGCGCCATATTACTGATCAAATCGTTGTTGCATATGAGCTTCAACATCTAATGACACATTATGAGGCTGTGTGGTATGGGATATTTGCATATAAGAATGATATGTCAAAAGTGTTTAATAGGGTAGAGTGGTATTTTCTCTTGGAAGTGTTACACCGGATGGGTTTTCATTCAACATGGGTTAGGTTGGTTCGCAAGTGTCTTACCACTGCTTCAATGGCGGTTTTAATGAATGGATACCCTGGGAGGATGAAATACCCCAAAGGCTTATACATATGATTAAGGATTAATCATTGGATTATAAAGACTAATTAGTCCTAATTGATTAAGGAATTATAGGACCTCCAATATAGGTATATAAACAAATATATATAGTCCAATAATGCCATTAAACCTTACATGAAATATTGGACTAAAGGGGAGTAATTATAAGAAGGAATCAACTAATAAAGTTGATATAACATGTAATATGTCATTACATGAATTATGAGCACAAATAATGAGTGAATTATAGATCATAATCTTAATAGTCATAATGAATAGTAATTATACCAATCACTCAAAAGCATAAATAAATACACCTTAGGACAAGGTAACCAAGTAAGTTATAATCTAACACATAAAATAAGTCCTAATGTACAACATATAAATTCATAACATTATAAGACACATTATAATGTAATTACCCAGAACATGACCAAAGTACCCTTCTAAATATCCTAGAGGGACGGAAATGGGGGAAATCAAGTGGCAAAATGCCATTTTTCTCTTTGGAAAGTACAATACTTAAGTGACCAAGTCATACTTTGACTCTTTATTACTTAGTCACTTCAAAAAAACAAATATCTCACACTCTCCTCCCTCTTGTCACCTTGGCCGAAAATCTTCATCTTCTTCCTCTAGCTTTCTTCGTCCTTTCTCACTTCCATAGAAGAACACATTAATGGTGGACTAGCTTTTTCTTGCCTTTCTTCTTAAATCTCCTCCTTTCCTTCATCAACAAGGCAAGAGAAACACAAACCCACCTTCTCCTGGAGCTGGTGCCGTATTCTTGCACATTTGAAGGCCAAAAGTTTACAAATAAAGCAAGGGTGGAGCTTAGCTAAGATCCATCAAGCTTAAGGTAAGAAAAGGTGTTATAAGCTTTCATATTTTCCTGTGACTCACATAGTTCTGAAAATCATCCTTGCTTATACTCTTTTCCTTCATCTTTTCTCATACAAGGTGAAGCCATTTCCACTTCCCTTGTTGGCCGAGAGTTCAAGGAGAACAACACCACCAAAAGAGATTTAAAAGGGTAAGTCATGGATTAACAGTTTTAAGTAACTAATCTACCTTATATCCTTAGATCTATTATAGATCTAACTCTTGACATACTTTTCATATTTTCCTTTGACTCACTTAGAAGTTTAATTAATGTATTTGTGATCAAATGATTAAGGGACGGGTTGGACAATGCAAATAAAATAAAGGTTGGAGTTATAAATACCAATAAGACCGAAAGTTAGGTCTTGGTTGGTTAAGGAATGGAAAATATAAGTTTTTGTATGTTTTAGGAGTTAATTGAAAACCCTAGGAAGATTTGGGGGTTACACTGTAAATTCTACAAAATATGGGGTAAGACGGTGTAAATCGATCAAACCTAGGTGGACTTAGGGTTTTAACCAAGTGAGAGAAAGAAATATTGAAAATGTGAACTTTAAGAAAGATTTGTGGTGAATTTGGAAGTCTGGAAAATCTTGTGGGGCTAAACCGTAATTTGGGAAATCATAGGGTGAAAGTTGAAGGTAGAATGTGGGGTATGTTCAGAAATTATAAGAAATTGGGTTTGAAAATTTGGAATTAATAAAGTGAAATGATGAGATTATAAGATATGTAGAATTGGAATGAAATTGTAGGTTAGGAAAATCTTGGTGGAACAGTTGTAATATTAAATAAAATTGGGTTATAGATGAGAATTGTATAAGTTAAGCATAAAGATTGGGTTAAGTGGAGGATTACATTTAATTACCTCAAGCATATGTTCTTAATGTTAATACATAAACGAGTTGGCATAAACCAAAGGTTTATAATTCATATGAATTAAATATAAAGAATACTAAGGATACTGTGGAAATTATATAACAAGGTTTGAGAATTAAATTACGGAAGAGAATGCGTAGGGAATTAACCCAAGTCATTAATATAAGATGGAAGTTATATATATATAAACCACTACATAAATGGTTAAAGGGATTTTATTAATTAAAGAGGTTATTAAATAACCTAAGATATTCTAAGATCATTAGAAAAGGTTGACCACATTGACCTTGACTACGTTGACCAATTAGTGTGTTGACTATGTTGACCAGATTAGTAGGTTGACCACATTGACCTAATCAACTAAATTGACCAATACTCACATAATTTAGGTGAGAGTTAAAGAACTAAGGTCTATCCCATGTATTAAATTAAATCATATAAGTATATGGATATACATATAATTAAAAAGAAGATAAGGTTATAAGTATTAAATCCTAAGGTTGTAAAAATAATACTACATTGTTAGTTTCTAACAAAGGGAAAGAATTAATTACTAACCGGAATTTGAGCACTTAAAGTGATAACTCGATTAAAAAATATAATTAATCATTAGGGTTAATTACAACGGGGTTGGTATTTACAAGAGATACCGAAATGGTTTAATGGTCTATAGAGTATTCATACTTACCATCGTATTCCAGAGCTAAGAGATCAAAGGATGGGCGCGGGATTTCACGCTAGCATCTACCCCGGTGATTGGTATGTTGTTGTGTGATCGGATTATTCCCGAGGATTACCTTGTGTTCGGATTTGAGTGAATGCATGTTTGATGCTTTTTGTGCCTTATGAATTATATGCTTGAACGTTTCACATTATTAATTGTTCATAAACATTAATCGAAACAAGGCAATACCGATTAAACATCTTGAATTAAGATGTGAGGAGTGATAAGAAAGTCTCACTTATAAAGGATAATGATAAACTACATTATCCCAAATAACCTAAGAGAAACTCTTAGGTAGAATAACCGTAAAACCGTTCTCATAAGAAAGTACACTCGAAAAGTTGAAACGCTCTAGATACCTTCTACATATACATTAAAGAGACCTAAGGGGCACAAACACATTCGAGAATTATTCACTAGAAAAACTAAGATTAAATATTAGGCAATTAGATTGAGAAAACTTAATCACACAGTGAAAAGTTGAGTATGATGGAGAAAGTTGAGTTGGTGGAAAATCCAGGATGCCTAGCTGCGCATTATGATCATGGGAGGATCACTGAAAACAGGTCTGCTACGTGGAAATCCCAAGAATCGAAAGGTTCTTTGGTCGGAGGCACTACTGTTTATGTAAGGGCATGTGGGCCTAGATGACAAATCTTATAATTGGAAATTATGAAATTCCAAGAATCAAAAGGTTCGTTGGTCGGAGGCACCACCGTTGGTGTAAGGGCATGTGGGCCCAGGCAATACGTACTATAATAGGGGTAAGTTGTTAGGAACAAGTCGTCTTCTAACATGGTGACATGTTAAGTGGTAAGAGTTAAAAGATAAGCAAGTAAAGTAGTAAGCTATCACCTGAATCTTAATACAAAACAACAAATACTTTGGTAAGAGCTTGGATAACGAACAAAAGGCCTTGAAGGCCAAACAACAAGAAACGTTTAAATTAACTCTCCTAACATTTTATGTTGAGCTGATTGTTGGATTGATTATGTGAATGAGTTGTGTGTGGATTGCGTGATTTATATGTTTGGCGGTTTATTGGAATGGCAAGTTATGTTTATCACTATTGATATACATGAAAATGGAGATTTATGAAAATAGGGCCGCATGTTAACTCGACCAAATAACCCAAGGGGAGTCTGAGGACGCATGACGGTTGCATGATAACATACTCAGTAGGGGCTGATTTCATACAAACAAAACTATTTACAGGTACATAGTTGCTGACAGTCGTTGGAGTGTTGGATTGAGTAGTTAGTTGAACACTACCCATTTTTTGTTTATATTTTAGTTTATTTTGTGGCATTATTTCGGATTATATTTTGGGTATACGTTGGTATAGATTGACTGCTCACGTATTTCGGTTTAAGGGTGTGTATTTTGGATTAAACATTGTAAGTTATGGATAACTATCTCTAGGTCATCACAGCGTTTTTGATTGTATAAGTAATGGAGGCCTTGTTACTCACATGGGTGAGTAACGGCCGTACCCGTGTTAGTTGATTATGTAAGTTATTTCCGTTGCATTGATCTCTTTAAGCTTAAATTGGTTATGCTAAGTACCTGGTTAAGGCTGGATTGCGAAATAGGGCGTTATAGAGGCCAGATTTTCCTAGGCGTGGGTTGCGACCAGGAGATCCATTATCACCTTACTTGTTTATATGGTGTATGAAGGTTTTAGCTTCGAGTCTCCGTTTGGCATCTGATGTGGGGCTATATAGAGGTTGAATAGTGAGATGCCTAAGTGTGGATAACAAACCTTTTTTTTGACGATGATTGTGTCTTATTTGAAGAGGTAACACTTCATAATGTTCAGGCTATAACTGAGATCGTGGATGAGTTTCGGTCGGCATCAAGCTAGTGTATTAATCCATAAAAGTGAGGGGGTATGTTCTCTAAGGGAGTACCTTCATCTTTATGTAAGAGTTTAATGAATCACTTTGCTGGTTAACTTTGGGCTATATTTTGGGCTTCCCAGGTAATATGAGGTGAAGTAAGGTTAGGGTGTTTGAGTATCTTAAAGATCGCGTTGCAAAAAAGATTCAAGGCTGGAGTAGGGCAGTGTCGCAAGCAGGAAGAGGAATTTTGATCAAGTCAGTCCTTCAAGCTATCCTATCTTATATATGAGTGTTATTAGTTAGCCAGTAGGGGTACTACGAGATCTCCTGTTAATTCAAGTCCTCGGGTTTTGATAATAACATAATAAGTGTTGTTTATCTGACATGTTTGCCCAAGTATGAAGATCAGGTAAACATGTGAAAGAGTGGCTTAGCACGCAAGGTTGCAAGCACATTCTGTTCATGACTAGTGCCTAACCAACCGGGCACCTGTCTGGAGAGCTCCAGCAGAGCTCCTAGTACACATAAAACTCAAGTACAACACAACAATGACTCCTTGCATCAGATGTGATCAAAAGAGCAGATATATTAATCGGATATAAATGAACCAACAACACATGCATCCACATAGAAGTTGGTGAAATCACGACAATGTCTTGTTGAAGATAAAACAATTATGAACAAGATAACACGACAATAACTGAGCTATAAAGAGGCATTAATTACGCAGCATTAATAAAGCCCTCAGACCAGGCACCAGGATATCACAAGTGGTAACTAACCACCTGAGCACTTGCCTCCAACGTGTCCAACCAGTGAGCGACACGTGTCATGGCTGCCCCTACAATCAAGTTGAAGATCAGCCTACATTTGGGGTCGTTTGCTGTCAACATTAATCCTCCCATTTTTGAAACGTGGGTTTTACTAGCTTTAAGATAATGCTATTGTTGTGAGTGGAAAGATGGAACCCACGAGAGGAGAGAAGAAAAATAAACAAATAAGCTAGTGACAAGTGTACAAATTAATGTTGGCTATATTTGAAAGTTGTCATCGAACGACCCCTGTGTATAGCTATTCTTTTGAGGACAAAGGATAGACGGCTTAGAGCCTAGCTCAATTTAGACCAGTTGTTATAAGCTAACAAACTTATGTATATATATTCAATGTAACATCGCATTGAATAGATACAGAACACACATGAGTAAAAAGAGAAACAAGTATAAGTGTGACTCATACATTGTGTATCTGAATGTGTGTGATTACTAGGGAGTTAGTGAGTGAAGTCAAACTATGTAATCAACTTAATACCTTGGGTATTTGGTAGACTGAACAGTCAGAGAACCGTTGGGGAACCGTAGGCCTACTGTTAAGGAAGGGTAGAGGACTTTGGTGATAGGTCCTAAACTGTCCCAGAGTCCATTGGCTGGGCGGAGGGAGATTGAGTGAATTTCAAGTGAGTAAATTCTCAATCAAATACGAGTTTCCAATTTATGTTTATCAAGCCTCTTCTTAAAGTATCAAATTGCTTGATCAATGACACATCCACGACAGGTCGAGGACGTATCCAGAGCACTAGCTAGTTTCAATTGGTATCAGAGCAGGTCTCTTCCAGAAAGTTATCTACTTATGAAGACGATCAATGACTCATTCAACTCTACTAGCATCAGAAGAAGGTTCTGCTGCAAAACGACCACCACTCTTCAATGGAGAAAACTACACTTACTGGAAGAACAAGATGGAATTTCACATCAAGTCTGATGACCCAAGAATGTGGAGGGTAATATCACAAGGAGACTACACCTTCCAAGACGCTCAAGGAGTTAACTTATCTGTCGACAACATGACAGATGATCAGATCAAAAGGATGATATTCAATGCACGAGATGTAAGAATCCTTCATTGTGCATTACTACCTGAGCAATATTCCAAGGTATCCTCTGCTAAGACCGCCAAGGAGATTCGGGAGACACTGGAAGTTACCTATGAAGGGAATGATGAAATCGAGAAAACCCGTATTAAGCTCTTACCCACTCATTGGGAGCTATTCAAGAAAGAAGAAAAGGAAAGCATTTATGAAATGCACACTAAGTTTACCAAGCTAATCAACAAGATGCTCCTGCTTGGTAGTACTATCTCAAACAATGATCAGATTCGAAAATTCCTCAGATCTCTTCCTACTTCCTTTGATAGCAATGTCAATGCTATGCAAGAACTTCATGATCTCTCAAGGATGTCTCTAGAAGACATGTTGGGATCGCTGATGCCATTTGAACTCAAGCTGCAACAAAGAAATTCAGAAAGCTTCAAAAAGAAGAAAAGCAAGGGCATCACCCTCCCAATGGCTAAAAAGGAAGAATCTGAATCAGAAGTAGATGATGATGAAGTGGTCCTATATGCCAAAAGGTACTCCCAGAAATTTGTTAAAAACCAAATGAGAAGAGGAAAAGATTCAAAGAAGTCTGATGATCACCAAAGGAAAAAAACGACAAATGCTTTGGATCTTCAAAACAGGATATCACATCAAGGACTGCCCACAATGTCCCTGAGTGGACAACGATCGAGCTAGGAAACCCGTCCGAAGGCCCTTCCATAGGAAACCAAAGAAAGAAGCCTTCGTTGCTGCATGGAGAGATTCAAAACCTAGTGATGATGATCAAATCACATGCAGTGATACATCAGGAGATGGAAAGGCTCATATTTGCATTGAGGATGTGTGCTTAATGGCTCAAGGAAAGGAGACATTAGAATCCGATGAAGAAAAAAATCAAACGTAGGTAAATTATTCTCAACTTAGGAGAAAGATTCTGAAAGCTGAACTTATAAGGCTTAGAAAATTCTTATCTCATATTGGTTGATCAACTAGAGGCATTTGAAATTGAAAATAAGGAGCTTTCAAAGGAAATTGAAAATCTGCAGAAAAACTTAGATATAAACAAGGTAGTAATACTCAATGATGTGCTAATGAAATTGCAAAATGACTATTGTGTGATACTTGCTGTTCATGAAAGGATGAAGTTGGGAAAACAACCTGAATTTATTGAGTTGATTTCTGCTTTTGACAAAAAGGAAATAGAACTTGCATCCTTTAAAGAAAATTGTGTAGAACTAGAGAATAATGCTAGAACACCCACAAGGAATGGTAGACGACCGGTCGGGTAACTAGCGGGCACCCGTCGGCAAGAAGTCTATCATCTTTGCAGACATCTGTAGTAGAAATATATGGCTATCTCTACCTAGGCAGTGTACCTATCGTTTATGGAATAATAAATTAAGTGGGGTTGTCGATCTCAAGGACCTCGTTTAGTTAATTGACAATTATTAATTTAACTAAGAAACTAAACTAAATTAAGAAAACATGAAAAGTCACTTTTTCAGGTTTACTTAATTCGATTAAAAGACTGAATCAATAAACAAATATTAAATAAATAAACGATAAAAATAAACTAAGTAAATAAATAAAGATTAAAACTTGAAATCTAAGAAAACACCCCACATTGTTCTACAACCCTTCACTATATAAATTTATTAATAAACTTTTCCCTAATTCAGCAATAAACTTATAAATCTTAAATAATCCGTTGACCGGTCCCTATACGACAAATCCTAACTAGCAGAAATAACAAGCCGCAAACCATGCCCAAGTCAATTCTAACCAATCGTAATATAACCATTTCCTATTAGAGACAGACTAACCTATAGGCAAACCATGCTTCTTGTCGTTAATCTGGTTTAACTTTCCTATGTCTTGTAACTAATCTCAAGTCCGCATTTTGATTAGAAAACTACAAACATTACTTGATAATTAGCTAGAGAATCAAAGCGCATGAAGAACGGGAATTAAACTACTGCATAAATAATCGGAGAAAAGATTACAAAATAAATCTTAAGAATCTGGTTTGCTACCCCAATTTGGGGAGCCTGTCTAACTACGCTAGCATGAATTTAATAAAAATAAAAAAATAGAAGAAAAATACATTGAACAGATTATAAAGGGAAGAAGAAATTCCTGTTTGAAGATCCCTGCTCTGCCTTTTGCCGTCACGTGACTATGTGTAATCTTCCTCCTCTAAGCTCCGGTGTGCTGTTAACAATGGTGGAATTATGGTGTTGGTGAGCGGAATAGCAGAGCCGTAGCCCCAAGAGGCGTACGACATGAGTTGTTTGTTTGTTCTTCCAACCCTAGGTACTTTTTTATATCAGAATTAGAGATTTTTATCTTTTAAAAATATGTATTTTCGACTTCTGACGGCTGCGTCCACACATGCAAGTCCGGACTCATGTTTGGACAGAACGATATGCTAACATGTTTTGCGCCTAGATTCTTCGTTCGGACTCCGTTTTACTTCACGTTTGTTGCGTTGCGAAGCTTATGAAATAATCTATGCATTTTCAATATCTTTTCTACATTTGGCACATAAAATGTATTAGTTTACATTAAAACATAAATATAAGAAAAACATATGATAAGTGAGAAATATTGCCTAACAGTAATGCGAATAATTGGTCAAATAATTCGTTAAAAATATATATATTTTTGCACTTATCAAACTTCCTCACACTTAGCTTTTGCTTGTCCTCAAACAAACAAAGAATTAGACTATCTCTACGACCGTAGTATCAAACCTTATGGTCAAAAAAGTGCAGAAGGAAATCAAGCTAAATGACAATCTAAAGAATAATCCTACTTCTAGCTATAGGTTTTTGTAAATAGTGAAAAAGAACAATTTTATAAGAGAATGAAGAATTTAGATTGTAGAAACTAAATATAGATTAGCCCGAGACCATCCACCAATTTCATTTCTTTAACCTTTGGATGTCAAGGGGTGTGCTGTAATGCCATATTCCGCAATACCTTTCAACACCTCACACTCAATATCATAAACAAAAAAACTGCAGATACTCTCCTGATATCTTTTAATTGAGGAAGGTTCCCTTCCTCACATGCACTTAAGCAAGTGTCCAGCTTTGGAGAGTAGGACATTGAAAATATTGCACCTGCACATACTCACAAAAACACCACATAACGCTAGAAGCGTTGCATTAGTAGCATAGACACCATTTCCACTTATGACTTAAAGAAAACTAAAAAAAACTAAGAAAAAGAAAAAGGAATTAATACTAAAATAAAACTACTAACGACACTGGGTTGCCTCCCAGTTAGTTGCCCTTCTTCCTTATGTAAAACTCTCTCGATCTCAGGTTCAAAATCTGTTAGTGGACCTCCTACAGACCGAGTTCGACGCATAAAATCAAGAGAAAAGTAACTGAAACAACTAACAAATAAAATAGAATAAAATAATTCCTAGAAATTAAATTTATAAAGAAAAATTAAAATATGCAGAGAAACACACAAAAATCCTAAGCCTAAAATGCAAACGCAAAGAAAAAGAAATTGAGAATAAAACTAATCCTAATATTACACAAATTTTCTATAAAGGAAAACAAAGATCCAAATAAAATTATAAAAATAAACAACTAAAATCAAACAAATCAAAATGAACCCTATTAATCAAACAAAAATAAAATGGATATAATATGAAAATAAAGAAATCAGAAATCCTAATACCTAAAATGCAACCTAATCAAAGGGGAAAAAATAAAAAATAAATAAAGTAGTCTTAATTGCGGGTAACAAAAAAAAATCTGAAATCTAAAATAAAAGAAAAAAAATAAAATGAAAAACGCTAATCCTAATTAAATAAAAAATAAAACCGTTAATCTATAAAAATAGATATACACATAAATCAAATATAGAAAGAGAACAACGTAAAACAAAACGTATGTTAAACTAAAATTAAATAAACCCAAGAAGCCATGGGCGGTAGAGGACGTAAACCCAAGAAGCCAGTGCCGTTGCCCATTGCTCCCTCTGCGACTCCGGTGAATCAGCCTATTCTGATTGTCTCCTCGGGGGCGCCTAAGAAGGCGCTCAATTTCGGTAGTAGAAGCAAGGATGAGATGGTTACGATTGATGAGGATCTGGTTCTAGAAGTGGGTGCGAAATCTGATCTGGAATCTCTTTCAAAGCTAGTTGCACCGGGAGTAGACGTCGGTCAGATCCCGCAAGTTCGCAAGTCCTGGAGCGAGGTGGTTGCGAATAATAGGGACAAAGATTATTGTCTTCGTCTGGATGATTTCCCAGAAGACGATTCCCCCATTCTAAAGTTCTCTATGAATGAAGTTAAGTCTGAATTTGAGTTCTGGCGGTATTCTCTAGTCGGTGCATTCCTTGGAGTGAGATGTTCGTTCTCGGTTATGGAAAGGTTTGTTCAACAGCGTTGGGGTAAGATTGGTCTGCCAAAAATTTATTTGAATGATGCGGGCGTGTTCATTTTTAGGTTCGAGAATCAGGGTATGATGTTGCAGGTTCTTGAACTGGCCCTTGGTTTATTAGGGGAAATCATCCATTAATCCTGCGTGAATGGAAACCGGGTTGCAAATTGGATTTGGCAAACTTAGTTTCGACTCCTGTCTTGATCAAATTCCCAAATCTTGATCTACAATTCTGGTCTCCTCATATGCTAGGGAGGATAGCTAGCAAGGTTGGAAAACCCATTTTAGCGGATAAGCTTACGGCTAATATGGAAAAATTGGTTATGCTCGGTTACTTGTTGAAATCGATGCTAGTTCGAGACCTAAGGAGGAGATTATCCTTGAAGATGGGGACGGTAACAGATTTTCTCAGAGAATCATCTATGAGTGGAAGCCTTGGTATTGCGAGGATTGCAAGAGATTTGGTCATTCCAGAGGTCATTGTGGGGCGCATTCTAGTGGTAATGAAATGGATGAGGGTGCTAAAGGTGTGGGTGATTGTGGTGATACGGCTGTTGTGCAGAATGCTATTGTGGATAGTGGTCCTACTGTTGACTGTTCTCAGGTGGCGGTGGTTCCTGCTGTTCAGATGGTGACTAATAATGTTACTAGTGGGAGTAAGGATCATGGGGAATGGATTACTGTTTCTGCGAAGAGGAGTAATTACATTTTCTCTGCTACTCAAAAGGATAAGGGGATTGGTACTGGTGTTACGAGTGGTGGGGAATGTTCTTCTCGTTTGCCACCAAATGGGTAAGTATCAAATTGCGTCCTGGAATATTAGGGGGTTGAATACCTCGAATAAAAGGAATGTTGTTGATAGGTTTACAGCTGAGAATAAAGTGAGTCTTCTAGCTATCTTGGAGACTCGAGTTAGAGGTAATAAATTTGATAATGTTCTGAAGTGGCTTAATAATAAGTGGTCTTGTGTTTCCAATATCAATCTGGATAAGAATTGCCGTATTATTCTGATCTGGGATGCGGATATTTGGGATGTGGAGTGTCTGGGGATGTCGAATCAGTGTGTTCATTGTAAGCTTGGTTCTAAAGATAAGGTTTTGGAATTCTATCTCTCTGCTGTGTATGCTGCGAACCATAAGGGGGAGAGGGAGAAGCTTTGGGATGATATTAGAGCCTATAGGAGTTTGAATGCTCCTTGGGTGATCCTTGGGGATTTTAACTGTCTTCTTCGAGGTGGTGAGAAAGCGGGGATTAATTCTGTTTCAGTGGATGTGGATGATCAATTTCTTAGCTGTGTTGAAGAGGTTGATGTTCATGATTTAAAATTCTCTGGTATGTTTTTTACATGGTCAAACAAACATACTGCTGATCCTAAGTCTAGGATTTATTGCAAGCTGGATAGGGTTTTGGTGAATGACAGTTGGGTTGCCTCTTTTCCAGATTCTCATGCTGAATTTTGTGCGCCTGATCTGTCAGATCATTCCCCTGCTTTGGTGGTGCTTGATAATGTGGTTTGCAGGAAGCCTAATATGTTTAAGTTCAGGAATATTTGGGTGTCTGATGGTAGTTTCTATGGGCTGGTAAAGGAATGTTGGGATGTAACTGTTGTAGGGTGTCCCATGTTTAGAATCATTCAGCGTCTGAAATTGCTCAAGGCCAAACTGAAGGTTCTTAATGTGTCTAAGTTCTGTAATATTAGACGGCGAGTTGATTTGTGCAGAAATAGGGTGCATGAAGTTCAGAATAGATTGGCATCAGACCCATTTAATGGTGTGATTATGGAGGAAGAGAACTCTGCTATCAAAGAGTATAACTCTAGTGTGAATATGTTATATTCTCAGATGGCTCAGCAAGCCAAGATTGATTGGATTCAACTTGGGGATGATTCTAGCTCCTATTTCTTCAGGATGATGAGTGCTAGAAAACAATCATCTAAAATTCATCTCATGGTTAATGATCAGGGTGTGAGACTTTGTAAAGAGGAGGATATTGCAAATCTCATTATTGATTTTTTTTACCACCCTGCTGGGTAAGAAAGTTAAGAGGACTGTAGTGTGTGATCTGGAGGTGTTTGGGAAGGGCAGCTGTGTCTCTGAAGAGTGTAACAGGAAGCTTGTTGTTGGTATTAGTGATAAGGAGATTTGGGATGCCCTTAACTCTATCTAGAATACTAAGGCCCCGGGCCCGGATTGCTATAATTCATACTTCTTCAAATCTGTTTGGCATATTTTGGGGGCAGATATTAGAAGGGCTATAAAGGATTTCTTTTTGAAAGGAAGGTTGCTAAAGCAGATTAATACCACATTTATCTCTTTGGTTCCCAAAGTTCCTAACCCTACTGTGGTGAAGGACCTTCGACCTATTGCTTGCTGCAATGTTCTATACAAGATCATTTCTAAGATATTGTCGGCTAGACTCAAGGAAGTTTTACCTGATATCATCAACGACTGTCAAGGTGCGTTTGTTTCAGGCAGAAGTTTAGCACATAATGTTCTTTTGTGCCAAGAAATCATCCAAGAGTATAAGAGGGAAAATATTTCTCCGAGATGTGCATTCAAAGTTGACATTCATAAGGCCTATGACAGTGTCAGCTGGGAGTTTTTGGAAGAAGTTCTGGTTGGATTTGGTTTCCATGATAAGATGATCAAGTGGATTATGGTTTGTGTCACTACCCCGTTCTATTCTCTCTTAATTAATGGTCAATCTCGTGGGTTTTTTAAAGGAGAAAGGGGCCTTAGGCAAGGGGACCCCCTTTCTCCTCTGTTATTTGTGCTTTGTATGGAGTATTTGAGCAGGTTACTCTCAGCTGCGAAGGACAACCAGAGCTTTAATTTTCATCCTAAATGTAGTAGGATTGGTTTGAACCACCTTTGCTTTGCTGATGACCTATTGATTTTCTGTAGAGGTGATGTGGGGTCTGTGCAGATTATTAAACAAACTCTTGATAAGTTTTCAGGCATGTCGGGTTTGTTTGTAAGTAATCAGAAATGTCGGGTTTATTTTGGAGGTGTTTCTGATGAGGAGAAAGCTAAAATTCTGGAGGTGTTACAGTTTGAGGAGGGGGATCTTCCGGTCAGATATCTTGGGGTTCCCCTTTCATCCCAGCGCCTTTCCTGTGAAGAATATGCTCCTCTCATTAACAAGATTACCGCTAAGATTTCACACTGGGCTACTAGGAAGCTTAGTTATGCGGGAAGACTCCAACTGGTGCAGAGTACTTTGATGGGGCTGCAAAGGTTTTGGTCAAATATCTTTCTGTTCCCGCAGAATGTTATTCAGATGATTGTTAGAAGGTGTAGGGATTTCCTCTGGTCTGGTGGAATATCTGGTAAGAAGGCACCGGTTGCTTGGATGAATGTCTGTAGACCGAAAGGAGATGGAGGTTTAGGAATTAAGGAGGTGCTGGCGTGGAATAAAGCTTCTATGATTAGCACCCTGTTACGACTTAATGATAATGGTGGTAAATCATCAGCTCTTATCAGATGGTGTAGGGCTTATGTGCTTCAGAGAAATGATATTTGGAGTGTGCAACCGAAAGGTTTGCATGCTTATTGGTGGAGATGTTGTCTTAAGCTGAGAGATGAAATCTTGGAGAGTAACCTGTCTTCAATTCTGTTGCGGTCTGCTGATCAAGGTACTGTTTCTGTTGGTATGATTTATGATATTCTGCATCCTTCTCTCGGTAATGGATCTTGGGATAGTATCATTTGGAATAAATTCTGCTCCCCACATGCTTCTTTCATTTGGTGGTTGGCTTGTAATAATAGGTTAGCCACTAAAGATAGAATCAGAAATGGGCGCAGGGTGTGGATGGCAGGTGTGTGTTCTGTGGGGATGTTGAATCCCGGAACCACCTATTCTTTGTGTGTGCATACAGCCAGAAAGTTTTTGCTTCTGTTTTACATAGCTGGTTAAGGTGCAAGCTGCCTCTTGATTTCTCGGACTGTATGGCTTGCCTCTGGAATTCTAAGGGTAAGTCTAGTCTGATTTACAAGATGAGGGCTTCAGCAGTGGGCATGGTGATCTACCATTTGTGGAAGCTCAGGAATGGCGTTATTTTTGCCAAAGCTCGCCCTGACTGGGATACTTGTATTGTGGAGATTGTTACTGAATTGAAGACTAGATGGAGTGGTTTTCACTTCCCTGTTAATAGAAAGAATCATAGAATATTGAGTTGTTTCAATATGCTTGAGTTTCTCGGTAAATGACTTGGTTGCGGGTTTGTGGCAATCGTCTGTTTTGCATCTAGTTTTAGGTTGTAATTTGGCCTTTCTTTAATACAGCTTACTCTTTCTTTCAAAAAAAAAAATTAAATAAAAATCAAATCGTAAATAAAAAGCAAAAAGAATTAGCTAAAACAAAGAATATCAAACTACTTAACTATAAAATAAATAATACACGAAAACAAAAAGAAAAGCTGACTAAATACTAAATTAAACAAAAAGAATTTAATAAATTAATCAGAAAAAAATTAACTATCTAAAAAAACGTAAACAAAAAGTAATAAAACTAAAATAATTCCTTAAATTAAGAAAGGGAGATTAGAACAAAAGAAAAAAAATTCTAAGATAAAATGAAAATTGGAATCAATCTAACTGAAATACCCCAAACTTTAATATAGTGAATAAGATAATTCTAATCCTTAATTAAGAGCCTAATAATGCTTGAGTAATATTGGTAAGGAAAAATAAATCCAAAAGAAATAAATAAACGCTTAAAAGTGGAAAACGCTAAATAAGCGTTAAATAACCATGGGAGGTATGAGACCTCGGTTAGCGTATTATATGGATTCTAAAGGTTTAATAAGACCTAAATAATATATGGGAACAACTCCCGAAGAAAACGGACCTTTAAAATGGGTTAAAAGCATAAAAACTCTCTCTCCTATCCCCACTCCTCTCTCTCACGATTCTCTCACCTCTTTATTCTCTCTTCTTCCTCCTTGGGCGATGGCTATGGGGATTTGAAGAACCACACTCAACTCTCTCCTTCTCTCCTCTCTTTGAGCACTCAAACCTCCTCCAAACTCAACAAAAATTATACCATTGGAATCCTCTTGCAAAGGAGAACATTTTCATCCTTTCAAAAATCATAAACGACCACTTTCATTTCGGTGGGTATTCTCCATTTGAAGATTCAAGTCCACCATTAGAAGCCCCTTCACCTCCTTATCATCTTGAGGTAAAAAGAATTTCGAAAATCCTTCATTTCTAGCTCTCATTGGCATTATAAGGATTTTCAGTTTTTGAACTCTTTGTCCTCCTTGTTCCAGCCGATTTTGGCTCTCTTGTTAGACTAGTAATCTTGTTCTCTTGCTAGTCAAGAACTCCATTCATCCATTGGAAGGTAATACTCTTATCTAAACCCTAAAACATTTGAATTCTAGGGTTAGTGCAAAATGAATGCTTAAATGGTTAGTGTGTATTGGTATGGTGGTTGTAGTATTGTAGCATTGTGTATGGTGTGAGGAAGAACAAAGAAGAAGGAAAGAAGGAAGGAGAAGGCAAGAAAGAAAGAAAAACTAGCAAGTCAAGGTAATGCTCTTACCTTGGGTTAGTTTGTGTATTGCATTGTAACAGATTTTAAGTATCTAACAATGAGGAATGTATGTGGTATGAGTAGTAGTAATGTATTGGAGAAGAGAATGTAACAGTTTTGAAGCTTTTTAAAAGATGTTTAAAAGCTTGGGAAAACCTTGTGTAGTATGTGTATGTGTGCAGGAAATTTATGTTGATTGTAGTAGTATTGAAATGTGAGTATAATGTGATGTATAAACAGGTTGTGAGAATGAGAATATGTGAGCTGAAATGATGTGTGGAGAATGTTAAGAATATAGGGGAGACTATGTCAAATTTCATCTAGAAATTTGAAGACTTAAGTGTTTAAGAAGAGGAAGTATTTGGAGAGTATAATGGGAGTAGTTTAGTACCTTGTAATAGATTTGTGTATGAGTTTGTAAATGGGATGGAACTAGGTTGTGAGTTAATGTATTTAAGATGCTAAGAGTGGCATTGGATGAGGGAGTATTGGAGGATAAGTGTTGAGGAAAAATCTGTAGCATAATAGGGGAAACAAAATCTGTAGCATTAGTGTGAGGAAACTGGTATAAGTGTTGAAATGAAATGAGGAGAAATGTGTAAGTGAATGTAAGGATTGAGTAGTAAGTTTGGTGGATGAACCAAGGTGATTTATAGGGTTTAATTAGTGCTAAATCATGTGGGGAAGTATTGGTAAAGATTGGGGAAGCAATGGGTAAAGAAACACCCAAAAACAGATTTTAAAACTGAAGTACTGGGCCGGACCGGACTTGCGACCGGACTTGCAAGTTCGGTCGAGCCCAGATTTACAAAGACGGGAAACCTTCTGGAATCGACCGACCTTGCGGCCGGACTTGCAAGTTCGGTCGGACCAGAAAATTCTCCCGCCAGAAACCTTCTGGAATGGACCGAACTTGCGACCGAACTTGCAAGTTCGGTCGGCCAGAAAAATTCCCATAATGCAAGCTACTGGAATGGACCGACCTTGCGACCGGACTTGCAAGGTCGGTCGGGCTAAAATTCTCACGAAGGAAACTTACTGGAATGGACCGACCTTGGGACCGGACTTGCAAGGTCGGTCGGCCCTGGAATTTTCACACGATGTAGCCTACTGACTTGGACCGAACTTGCGACCGGACTTGCAAGTTCGGTCGAGTCAAAACGAAAAAAAAATGTTTTATTATATGATTATTGTTATCATATGTATATATATATGCCTATACAAATATATGCATATATATGCATTACAAATGAAGTAGTAAAGGGAAGGAAGTAAGTAAATGTGTAAGAAAGCAAGTTTAAGAAGTAGTAAGGAAAAGAAGGATTTTATAACCAAGTGTGAATGTAAAGGAGTAGTAAGTATACATTAGGAGTACTAATGGAAGAGTAAGTTGGTATTGATCATACAACTTCATGTATGTATAGGAATCGAATAGTTGATCCTCGAAGGAACCCGGTAGTACGTATACGACGGTGAACGGTATGATTTCTTCATGCTCTGTATCCTAACCTGGTTACCCCAATTTGTGTGCTTATGTGATCACCAATAAGATGAATACATGAATCGGACTTTGATTGCACTTAATTGTGTTTGAACTATTTTGTTCTTGATTGTATCTTCTTGAACATTTAGTTTGTATAATTCATGAAATGTATGAATGAGAATGAAGGGTATGTGTATGTAATGTGTACTTGTGTATTGTATGGATGTATGGGAATGAAGTACCGACTTCTACTAATTCCTAACAATCTAACTCCTAACATGAGTAATGAGTAAATGGAATGAGTAGAAGTCCGATATAGTTTCGGCCACGCGTGAGGAAAAGGAAACACAAGAGGTTGGATCCGAATCCTGGCTGTAATCTTTTCCATGGACCAATTCCCTTGAATGGGTAGCATCCTGGATTAGTGGGCCACCCTAAAGCCCGGTGGTGGGATGTAGTAATCCCTGCCCGGAGGTCATACCGACTTAACTGGAAGTAAAGTATGTAAGAAGTAAGTATTGCATGTGTATTGGTCTTGACTATTGTAAGTCATTGACCTGGAGCAAAAAGTATTGAACACCCGATTAACCCGGGTGTGTAATGAAGCTAACTGGACCTTTGTATGTATTGGAGAATTGTATCTCCGTATTGCGTATTGAGTATGTAATGAGTATGTATTGTGTACGTGTATTCTGGAAGATGGTAAGTAAGTATTGGTTGACTTGTATTGTCTTCCAAGCATGTATTGTACTGTGCGTATGTATGTACACCTTGCGTAGTATTGTAGTATCGTGAATGAAAGCATGTAAGTATGTATATATGTATGTATGTATGTATGTATTGCAAAATGAATTGCATGTATTCGACCAAATGGTCGGCGTACCCTCGCTAGTACGCGGGGTATGCGGTTATCATATTCAGCGTAAGCTGACCCCCTAGGGGGAACGTTTTTAGTGTGCAGGTACCCGAAGCAGACCTAGTCACAGAAGAGACCAGTGGACATGCCTAGATTACTAGGATTGAAAGGTAGATTGTAGTCAATGGTATAAGGCTTGTAGCCTTGAATGTAGAAATGTACCAAGGGGTACACTATAACGTAAGTTGCAAGTATGTATTTGTGAGGAACGGGTAGTGGATAGACTCTTAAGGAGTATGCGTGGAATTGAAGAGGTATCATATTTGTATTTGGAACTCAGTAAACTCGGTATGTATAGTGTATTATCTTGTAATGAATTATGGAGTATTGTACTGAATGGAGTATTGTATCAAATGGAGTATTGTAGTACTCAGTAAGTAATGGGAGTATGTATTGTGTTTGCATAGTACTCGGATATTCCGGTCCATCAGACCGATGCTGTATGTAGAAGTAGTAGCCTTGTTAGTCATGTGGGTGACTAGCGGCATTGTATCACCCGATGTATGTAAGTATGTATCCGCTGCGTGACTCGGGAAGCACGAGGAGATTGGACGGTAATGATTGTATTAATGGTAGAGGTGTTAAAAATAAAAAAAACTAAATTCTAATCCAAAACTTAAACATAAATCCTACTTAAAGCAAACGTAAATAAAACAATTCAGCGCCAGCAAATGAACTAATTAAATAAACAAAATTGAAAATGATAAATAAAATTGATAGAAAAAAAACTTAAAAAAACTGATATAATTAAACAAATCAAAAAGGTAACTAAACTAAAATCTAAGAAACTACTGCATCAGACTTATCACCGGATAAACAAATCTATAAAGAAAAACTAAAACAAAAAGAAAAACCAAAATACCTAATAAAATCAATACTGCAATTAAAAATATTAAACAAAGAAAAAATTAAATAAAAGAAATAAAAATAAGAAAGAGCTACGCGAACAAATTAAATGAAATGAAGAAAGGTATATCTTACGTAATAAAATTAAAACTATCTAGAAGTTACGTAAATAAGTCCTAATTAAAACAACTAAAACAAAATTAATAAACTAAACAAAAACGAAGTAAAAACAAACTAAAATTTCAAATAAATAAAACTAAACTGTCAATTAACCGTGCCAGAGGTCCCTGACAACAGTGTCAAAAAACTTGTAGCAGAAATATGTGACTATCTCTATTTAGACAGTGTATCTATAGTTTTGCGGAATAGTGAATTAAGTGGGGTTGTCGATCTCAGGGACCACGTTCAATTAATTGAAAATTATTAATTTAACTAAGAAACTAAACTAAATTAAGAAAACAGGAAAAGTCACTTTTTCAGGTTTACTTAATTCGATTAAAAGACTCACTCAATAAACAAATATTAAATAAATAAAGGATCAAAATAATAAAAAAATAAATAAAGATTAAAACTTTAAATCTAAGAAAGCACCCTTCATTGTTCTGCAAACTTTCACTATCTAAATTTATTAATAAACTCTTCCGTAACTCAGCAATAAACTCAGAAATCATAATTAATCCGTTGACCGGCCCCTGTACAACGAATCCTAACTGGCAGAATAACAAGTCGTAAACCATCCCCAAGTCAATTCTAACCAATCGCAATATAACCAATTCCTATTGGAGACAGATTAACCTATAGGAAAACCATGTTTCTAGTCGTTAATCTGTTTTAACTTCCTATGTCTTGTTAACTAATCTCAACGCCGCATTTTGATTAGAAAACTACAAACATTTCTTTGATAATTAGCTAGAGAATCAAAGCGCATGAAGAACAATTATTAAACAACAGCATAAATAATTAAAGAAAAGATTACAAAATAAATCTTAAGAATCCGGTTTACTACCCCAATCTGGGGAGCCTATCTAACCACGCAAGCATGAATCTAATAAAGATAGAAAAAATAGATGAAGAACACATTGAACAGATTATAAAGGGAAGAAGAAACTTCGGTTTGAAGATCCCTGCTCCGCCTTTTGCCGTCACGTTTCTATGTGTAATCTTCCTCCTCAGAGCCCCTGCTGTTTACAATGGTGGAATTATGGTGTTGGTGAGCGGAATAGTAGAGCCGCAGCCCCAAGAGGCGTACGACATGAGTTGTTTTTTGTTCTTCCAACCCTAGGTGCCTTTTTATATCAAAAATAGAGAGTTTTATCTTTTAAAAAAGTGTATTTTCGACTTCTGACGGATGCGTCCGGACTCATGTCTGGACAAGTCGATATGTCAACTTGTTTTGTGCCTAGATTCTTAGTTTGGACTCCATTTTGCTTTTCGTTTGTTGCGTTGCGAAGCATGTGAAATAGTATATGAATTTCCATTATTTTTTCTACATTTGACACATAAAATGAAATACCCCAAACCTCGATATGTGGTTTAAATATCAAACTATGATATGTAAAGGCTAAAAAGTGCCTTAGAAACATCAGTGAACAATTTAAACCATAGTAAATGCAATAAAGCACTAAGATACAGTTTGAGCAAAAACATGCTCTAAGCTATGAGTGAACTTGGTTAGGACCCAAAGAGCCTACCAAGACTTAATAATATTCAATTATGATTTAATAAGCCAAATTAAGTCCTTAGAGAACCTTGGTAGACATTGGAACTAAACAAAACATAAATAAATACCTTAAGGTCAATATGGGCTAAAAGTGCTCTAAGCTTGGTATAAATTTGTATAACACCTAATGGTCATACCTATACCTTATTTATATGTTAATGAACATATTAAATCAATTTCTAAAGAAAACCAAGCTTGAAAACAAGTTAAAACACAAAATGTGCTTTAAGGAGTCTTAAAGCACGTTTTTGAAAATTGTCTTGTAAATGAGTTTTGAATGGCTAAATGTCCATCATTACTCTTTAATTAACATGTGTACTATATAGTATCACATTTAGAAGTCTATATCAATAAGAAATCAAAAATTTCACTTCTATGTGCCTTGTTTTTGTGAATAGTGATTTTTATAAGCTAGTTTGTAACATATGTTATCATAAGTAATTAAATTGACAAACAAAGACTAAAATACCCTTAGTGATATAAAGGGGGCCGGTTTTTGTAGTAATGAGTCACCAAACATGTTAACTTGTTAAGTAAATAAAGATGACTCATAGGTTACTATTTGCTTTAAGTTATAAATATCTTCAAAAAGCAAAACCAATCTCATTTCTCTCATTTCCTTCTTCATTTCACACGGTTCCACTCTTCTTCAACCTCTCTTCTTCTTGTTCTCTCTCGGTAATACACCAACACCACCATTAACTCCATCTTTGACCCCTTGTAAAATCTAGCTCACTTATCCAAATCAAAAACAAACACCACCAATCTCTTCCTCTCATCAAGCTTTACACTTCTATCTTTTCAAATCTTCAAGAGCTCAATTTTGGTGCCATGGAGAATCACCATTGATGGAGCTTGAGCTTGTGTTTCTACATATTATTACTCTCCTTTGCTTCTAGGTAAGGAATCTCAAAGAAAAATCAAGTTTCCTTCATGTTTTTGCCTTGACCGAAAATGTACATTGATGGAGCTCTTTGTGTGACTTTGTTCTAGCTTCATTCCAATCTCTTATGGACTAGGTGGAGTCCTCTCTTCATAGATATTCAAACTCTCTTCAAAGATCAAGGTAAAACAACTACATTAATGTTTTTGAAACAATGTAAATCTAGGGTTTACGATGAGTTTAAGCTTGAAGCTTGTATACTCATTTCATTGCTTGTATGTTGTGTAGTAGTTGACAAGGAATCAAATACCTAACCGGTTTTATAAGGAAACAAGAAAGAAGTTTGTGTGGAAAAGAGGTAAACATACTAACCTAATGTGGTGTAATGCCTTAGGAGAAATGAGCTTATATTGCTGGTTAAAATTATCCAAGGAGCCAAAGGTGAATGACCTAGTGAAATACTCTCAAGGAGTTTATTAAGGGCATATGTATTGTTGGGTGTATTTGCAGGTCAAAGGCATTATTTATGTGGGAAATTCAGTGTTTAAGGTTTATGAAATTTAAGGGCCTAAGTGCCAAGCAATTTAAGTTATGCACTATATTGTGATGTAGTGCTAAATGTGTGATGTTTGTGTATAAAAATGTGTTTGATGGATTATAGGTGTTCTTGAATGAAATAAGGTAAAAACCTAAGTGTTTGGATGTGAGTATATACAAGAGAAGCTATGGCAAAATTTGTATAATGTATAAGGAGTTGTAAGTGCTTAAATGAACTTTGGTGAACTAGGATATGTTAGGAAGGGATAAATGTTTTACTAGGGAAGAAAACATGTGCTAAGGTGATTTAGAGTGATACACGGATTTAGGTATTATCTTGGAAGTTCTAGGAATTCAATGTGTGTTATTGAGAATGTATTAAAGTCATGGAGAAGTTTGTTTAAGGTTAGGAATGTTGATGTACAAGGAAGGAATGATGTTTAGGTAATGTTTTGAGAAAGGGATTCAAGAAGTTGTGAAAAGAGGATTTACTTAGTAAGAGGAGATGCTTGGGAGATGATGTTATGACGGTGAGGAAGCATCTTAGTGTAGTGGTCATTTAAGGTGAAACAAAACTTGGAAAGTGAAGTTCTTGGCTGTCCGAACTACCGTCCGAATGTGGACGTTCGGACGTGCTTGTGTGCGCGTGAATATTCTGATCTTCGAACAGCGTCCGAACTACCGTCCGAACATGGGAAGTTCGGACACACCTATTTATTTCTCTGGTTTGGCCTCGAACAACGTCCGAACTTGGGAAGTCCGGACACAAGTTCGGACAAGGCGCTGTATGGACCAAAAACATTGTTTAAGGTATAAAATGATGTGTAATGATGGGGATTGATGGTTAATGATGTTATGAGGTTGTTAAGGACATGTTAGGTGGGTTTTAATGACAATTAAGTGGGTGAAAAGTTGTAATAAAATGTGAAAGTAAAACAAGTTAAAAAGTGAAGTTATGTAACTAAGTTAACGGGGGAAAGTTATAAGCATTAGACATTAAACAATCATGTTACCCGAAGTTAATAAAGTATATGTAATGTTATCAGTTGTTCGAGAATTGCTCGAGGAACATAAGTGGACGTGGTAAAGTGGGCTCCGGTGACAGGTATGGTTTTCTTGCAACCTGTGTCCTACCGGATTACACCGGCTTGTATGCCAATGTGTTTTTCTGTTTGTTTGCCACGTTGTAAGATTAAACATGTAATGAGTTTACAGTAATTCATTTATGTGGCGTGTGCAACTCCGATACCATTTAACCTCGGAAGTGTTAACCTTAGTTAATGAGTCTAGGATCACATGAGAGTTCGGTATTCGGAGTAAACAACCCGAACCATGGGACGTACTAACCACGGCTATGCGTGCGTTAAATGTGTGATATGTGTATGTGAATGTAGGGATCTCCCTTGTGTGTCTAACACAGTTGTAATACTGTATGATGTGTAGATGTGATAGACTCCGTAGTGGGGTTCTAACTAATATCTAAAGTAAGTATGTACTAACAGTAGTGAGGAATCCGGTTTGGCCGGTCGCGCATTGTTTGGGAGAGGGTATCCTTCTTAGCCTTACCCTTCTCTTTGTTATGGTTGTTTCCCACGGGTTATGATCTCCCATTAGCTTATTCCAAAGCTTAGCTATTCTAACTTATGATCGGTTTAGGGGGAACATGTTTGTGTGGTGTGTTCGGGCCTCCAAACCCGAACCATCTTAACTTAAGTTACTCGTCCGACTATTAGGACGGTAATGAGTGTTGTTGTTATTGTATAACGAGCTTATCATGAGAATGGCAACATTCTCTAGGCTCACCAGTGTATAAGCAATGTTTGGGTCGGTTCCTAAGAGAACCATTCCGTTATGTTATGTTTTGTTGTGATGCAATATCTATTGCGGTGTTATGTTGTGCACGTTGAAACGTGCAAAGTGTTGTTGTGTGATGTTATGTAGTGTATGTTATATGTTGTAAAATGTGGAGTATGTGGATCATGGATATGAATCCCAGTTTGAGAAAAGAGGCGTTTAAGGATAACCCGATTTAAGGGTAAGTGTCGTCTATTAAGGAAGTAGCTCCATAGAGGAGGAACACTCTAGGGATAAGGATTACTATGAGTGACTTATTAAGTAAGGATATATTATCCGTTTGTTGAGCCCGTTGAGGCGAAATGATTATGTGTTGTGTGTTTAGAGTTGCATGCATGATTTAAATATAATCAACCGCATGCTAAGACGACAATTAGTTGTGCGTGGCCCGGTAGCATGTGGGCTGCGGGATTACCATACTAGCAAAGGTGCTGAGCCCCTTGGGGGCCACCCTTTCTCTTTTTTCCTATTTCAGGTACTAGGAGCTGGAAGCCGTTCGAGAGTAGGACGGGGTAGACATTGTACATGGGTATTCATTTAAGTGTATATACACAGTAGGTGTAGTAAGACCGAAATTGTTATCGGCATCAGTTTATAAATACTCGGTATAGTTGAAAGGAGTATGTTGTTGTTGTTGTTAATGGAAAGGGATAGTAATGTGTAGTTGCTCGGGAATTTAGCCCATCAGACCGGTACAATGTATATGTATTAGCCTTGTTAGCCACGTGGGTGGTTAACGGCGTGTAACACCAACGAGTTAAGTTATTTGTTGAGGTGTGTATTCCGCTGCAGATTGTTATTATGTGTTTGTTGTTGGATGGGGTGTTACAAAAAGTGGTATCAGAGCGAAGTATCGCTCTGATGACTGGATTACCGAGCTTAGGAAGTACCGAGTTAAGATTTTAGTAAATTGGGTTAAGGGTTGAGTGATAGTGTGAGAGATACGCTAGTTAGGTATTACCAGTGTGTACTGGAAACCTACAATATCCTTCCCACCCTCCAAAATCCCTGTTTTATAACTTGGGAAAGAACGCCAGAGAGATGAAAGTCCTCTCATACTCGGGAAACCCGATTGGCTGTTATTAAGTACCTCTATGAGAACAGAGAACCTGTCATACGGTAGATCCCGAAAACTGGGAATCCCGGAGACGGTGCGCATCTGAACAATGCTAACCGCATTTCATAACAAGGAATGAAGAATCTTGTGTATAAGAGAATAGAATTTCCGGCAACCTGGGTCGACATGCTGAGCAGTCGAGAACAACCAGCTTGCAACGCACCAACCGTGCAACAGGCAAGAAGTGGAATAATGAACCCCGAGACAAGTGTCTACGGAACCACAGTTGTTAAATAATACACCAACGGTATACCAACCAACTAAGGAACTACAACGTAATACCCAAACAAGAGACAAGTCTCAGTAACCACGACAAATGCGTGGAACGGGCTACGAAGAGGAAACAATACTAAGTAAAAGGGAACTCCAAGAATGGGAGACACCCCAGTTGATAATTATCATGTGAAGACAATGAGAAGTCACCTAGAGGAGTTATTATCAAGGCAGTAAGATCAGTGAGGGCCAACAAGGCCACTGATGACAATATGGGTAAAAACAATACCACAACCAGTATGTGTTGAACCGATAGCCAGTTAGTATGGCGCACTTGCCATAGCAAGTGCTGCTATAACAGGGCTATTCGGGAAATTTATAACCACCACAGGGTACTTAGTAAAGTACCATGAAGTTAAAGGGATCATTATGACCATGGAAGGGCTTGATAGCCTAACCTCTATAATTGTAATTACACTAGTCAGCAAGAAGCTAGACTTGGTTAAGGTTAGAAGATGTTGTGAAACCATGAAAATTTTCTTTCAAACTCAGATTTACTCAAACCCTTTTCTTTTCAAAACCAGATTTTCTTTCAAACCAACACTTCTTTCCAACCTTCTTTTAAACCAAATCAGTAAAAACCAAGGGCAGTTGATAAAGATACAACAGTGGATAAACTTTCCCTCGATTAAGTTCGAGAAGCAAGGAATGAATATTGTCACGGGACAATATAAGGGAGTTGACAACAGAATACTTCACCTAGGCGTGTGACGGACACTACGAGTGTACCAACTGAATTGTGGGACGACCGCACTCCGATAGGAGCTTGTGGGCCTGACAGACCTACTTATGGGTTAGGGTAGGTAGCAATGTATCAGTATGGTACCCCACATATGTATACGAGTGGAGTCCGAAACACGGGAAGTAGTCGACTCCGTCTACGGTCAGCAGTATAAATCAAACAAGAGCTAAGGATTGCAAGGAATGGTTAAAACAAAAGAACCTGATCAAGTTAACGAGATTAAAATGATTAGTGAATTCATTTCAAGGAAATGTTTAAGAGTCAGGAGGTGCGAAGTGCACCAACTGTAATGAAAAGACATCTTATACGTCTTAAGGATCCTCAAGGATAAACATGATAACTGGAACGGTGACCCAACCTATACATGGCAAGGCAGATGCTTGATATGGACAGATTAATGTGTAACAAACGGGATGAAACTCCCAGAATGAGTACCTACAACACTACCAGGAAATGTTGATCTTCACAGAAGAAGATAATAAGCCAGTTAAGAACGCAAAATGGCGTGGCTAACAGAATATACCAGTAAGTGCGAACTGGATGTAAAGGCATAACTTAGCAACACCCAGGAGCGAACCTTGAAGGGTGTTTGCATCAACGATAATTGAACAAGATAACGTGATAGAAACACGAGGGTTGAAACTAACACCCAGTTTAGACATAAGTTGTCAGGAGACGGACTGACAAACCTAAGGGGCATCCCGTGAAAGGAAACGTGATGCAACGACCTTGTCATGGAGCCCACTACAACCTCTAAACATGTAATATTGTACAGAGAAGTACATGTGTGTGGACAGCCGACAATGAGCCCAGCTCAAGGCAAATAAGGCTTATAAGCCATAAGCAAGATATGTTATATAAATTCGATTGATTGTAGAAGTTTATGTTGTATAAGTGAATAGAGTGGTAAACGAACCACTGCATTAAGAGTGGGGATACCTCTCGATATTGTGAGACCGCAGAAGCGGTAGTTATGTGAATCAAGTTCAAGAAATATGTTAAGGATGGACGATGTTATTATTGTAAGAGAGCAGTTAGCTTAGTAGTATGTGTGTATAAAGTGAAACACCGAGCTGAATAATGCCGGCTTGTGACTCGAATGATTAATGCTCAAGGAGCATACAGTAGTCATCCAAATGAGTGATGAACCATAATGTGAATAATGTAAGTATATGTGTTGAAGTTAACGTGACAGTAAATACCATGTAAGTTATTGTTATGCAATGGGTAAGAGCACGGTTCGCAGCTGGCGACCGTTGTATCAATGTTATTGAGTAATAATGTGGCAGATAAGACCAGTCATGAGTTAAACTCAATGGACATGCAAGCAAGTGATGATACACAGACTGGGCAATAAGCCAATGGTCGGTATTATGTGATAAGGAACTCAGTGTGAATTCCATGGCGAATCGCATAAGGGATTTACTGTCAAGAGTTTACGCCTCTGCACTCTGTATGACTGAGTGTTTTGGTATTGCACTTACGCAGTAATGATCGAGTGGGATAGCTAGGAATTGGAAACATGTTAATTGTGGAGGAATAATGTTATAATGGCCGATGCATAGGAGATGCAAGGCCGCACCAATAAAGGAGTACTTGTACAAAACCAAATGTGGAGACATGATTAACAGTAAGTGACTACAATAGCACTAACTGCCAAATATCGGTATGGAATATACCCCAAATGTTGTAAATAGATGAGAGAGCACTACACACTAGGTAGTAGCTCAATCTCAACCGACAGTAAGTCGGAAGAGAACAAGTCAATCATTGTGAAATACATAACTGTATACACAGTAAATTGTTATGGAGGTGGATAGAAAGTTTATAACTCACCGAATTCACTAACGGTAAGAGATACCACGCGTCGGATGAGAAACCATTGTTACCAAGATGAAGGTGACAATTGGGGATGTACAATACAGTAAGAATAACAAATGGGGCAATTAAGCTCTACAGTTATTAGAGTTTCGCAGCAGAAACTAGTGAGCCAGTGATGCAAGTGTTGAATGTACATGGTGAACACGAGTGAATGGCTAATTATTAACGCCTAGAAGCCTAACAGGCCAGAATCGAAACTAACTAAGAGTTAAATAAACTCCAATGAGAATTCTTGGTTTAGGGACTAAACCGCCAATATGGTTAAGATCCACTAATCAGAATCCATTGTATAATCGACCGCGTGAAAGTTAAAACACTTCACGACGGTAGAACCTCAAAACCGATGTTTAGTGATTGATTACGTGGGCGTAATCTCTTTTAAGGGGGGTAGAGCGCAAAACCACTTAGTGTGTATTACCGTACAAGTGTACGTGATTTATGTTGTGCATAGCACAGAATAATTTGTTTTGATGATTGGTGCGTGTGTTACGTAAACATACGCATTCATTCATGGTTTAATTGTGGTAATTGCGCACAGAAGATGCGAATACCATTGTGATAAGTGTGTTGATTTATCAACAGTTGTGTGTGATGGTACAAGTGTGGGGAGTAGAGAAACTCCTGGGGAACTAAAACCCCGACAGTGTATAAATGTGAAATGGTGTGTTGTATTTTGATAAAATATATATGTATATATATACTATATAGTGATTCATGAAAGAATACGAAACTGGCATAGAACCTAGTGAGAATGAGATTCCCTAGGTAACAACATTAAAGTGAATGGAAATAACTGATAGACGAAGTTCTATCCCTTGGAGATGTTATGATCATGACTAGAATGATTTAAAAGATAGAAAATTGGAAATGAGTGACTTATTTGATGCTTGAAAATGAAGTGGGAAGTGGAACTTGATTTGCATGCGATCAAGGGAAGCCGAACACAAATTGGAGTGGAAGGATAGTTCAACACTGATGCTGATCACATCAGGGTTGGATGACTCTTGAAGCTCCCTATAAGTGGTCACAAATAACCACGCTATGAAAAGAAACAAAAAGCATAAGTTAGACTTGGAGTTGTGTGTGTTTTCAAAAAGGATTTTGGATTGGTATTTATAAAACGTCGATAGATTCTTTACATAATTAAAGTTCTCTTACTTAACCTCACAAGGAAAAATTTCAAATTTAAGTGATTGTTTTGACCTCCCAAAGGCACGGGGACGGAAGGTGTCCATCGCGACCGGGTCCTGCGGGATCACAGTGTATATCAAAGATATTTTTGATTGTTATACATGCTATGACATGTTGTGTGGTATGTGTAATAAATGTTATTTTGACATCGAGTTCTAAAAGTGTATGCTATTAAGACCTATGAGTCTAAATGTGTGGTGTTACATAGACCTATGTGTCTAAAGGTTGTTATGTTACCCAAGACCAGTGAGTCAAAGGGGTTGTTATGTATGTGTAAATGTTGTTAAGATACCCGGACCATTGAGTCCGAGGTTATCATGTGAATATGTTATGTTATGTGTGGATGTGAATGTGTTGCCCGGACCATTAAGTCCGAGGTGTGATGTAAAGTGTGTTTGGTTATGGAAGTTTTATGGCTATAAGTAATCCCCGTATTCTAATCTAATGATGTGTGGGAAATGTGAACTTCGAGGACGAAGTTCTTTTAAGGGGGGTAGATTGAAATACCCCAAACCTCGATATGTGGTTTAAATATCAAACTATGATATGTAAAGGCTAAAAAGTGCCTTAGAAACGTCAGTGAACAATTTAAACCATAGTAAATGCAATAAAGCACTAAGATACAGTTTGAGCAAAAACATGCTCTCAGCTATGAGTGAACTTGGTTAGGACCCAAAGAGCCTACCAAGACTTTAATATTCAATTATGATTTAATAAGGCAAATTAAGTCCTTAGAGAACCTTGGTAGACATTGGAACTAAACAAAACATAAATAAATACCTTAAGGTCAATATGGGCTAAAAGTGCTCTAAGCTTGGGATAAATTTGTATAAGACCTAATGGTCATACCTATACCTTATTTATATGTTAATGAACATATTAAATCAATTTCTAAAGAAAACCAAGCTTGAAAACAAGTTAAAACACAAAATGTGCTTTAAGGAGTCTTAAAGCACGTTTTTGAAAATTGTCTTGTAAATGAGTTTTGAATGGCTAAATGTCCATCATACTCTTTAATTAACATGTGTACTATATAGTATCACATTTGGAAGTCTATATCAATGGGAAATCAAAAATTTCACTTCTATGTGCCTTGTTTTTGTGAATAGTGATTTTTATAAGCTAGTTTGTAACATATGTTATCATAAGTAATTAAATTGACAAACAAAGACTAAAATACCCTTAGTGATATAAAGGGGGCCGGTTTTTGTAGTAATGAGTCACCAAACATGTTAACTTGTTAAGTAAATAAAGATGACTCATAGGTTACTATTTGCTTTAAGTTATAAATATCTTCAAAAAGCAAAACCAATCTCATTTCTCTCATTTCCTTCTTCATTTCACACGGTTCCACTCTTCTTCAACCTTCTCTTCTTGTTCTCTCTCGGTAATACACCAACACCACCATTAACTCCATCTTTGACCCTTGTAAAATCTAGCTCACTTATCCAAATCAAAAACAAACACCACCAATCTCTTCCTCTCATCAAGCTTTACACTTCTATCTTTTCAAATCTTCAAGAGCTCAATTTTGGTTCCATGGAGAATCACCATTGATGGAGCTTGAGCTTGTGTTTCTACATATTATTACTCTCCTTTGTTCTAGGTAAGGAATCTCAAAGAAAAATCAAGTTCCTTCATGTTTTTGCCTTGACCGAAAATGTACATTGATGGAGCTCTTTGTGTGACTTTGTTCTAGCTTCATTCCAATCTCTTATGGACTAGGTGGAGTCCTCTCTTCATAGATATTCAAACTCTCTTCAAAGATCAAGGTAAAACAACTACATAATGTTTTTGAAACAATGTAAATCTAGGGTTTACGATGAGTTTAAGCTTGAAGCTTGTATATCATTTCATTGCTTGTATGTTGTGTAGTAGTTGACAAGGAATCAAAGACCTAACCGGTTTTATAAGGAAACAAGAAAGAAGTTTGTGTGGAAAAGAGGGTAAACATACTAACCTAATGTGGTGTAATGCCTTAGGAGAAATGAGCTTATATTGCTGGTTAAAATTATCCAAGGAGCCAAAGGTGAATGACCTATGAAATACTCTCAAGGAGTTTATTAAGGGCATGTATTGTTGGGTGTATTTGCAGGTCAAAGGCATTATTATGTGGGAAATTCAGTGTTTAAGGTTTATGCAATTTAGGGCCTAAGTGCCAAGCAATTTAAGTTATGCACTATATGTGATGTAGTGCTAAATGTGTAAGTTGTGTATAAAAATGTGTTTGATGGATTTTAGGTGTTCTTGAATGAAATAAGGTAAAAATCCTAAGTGTTTGGATGTGAGTATATACAAGAGAAGCTATGGCAAAATTTGTATAATGTATAAGGAGTTGTAAGTGCTTAAATGAACTTTGGTGAACTAGGATATGTTAGGAAGGGATAAATGTTTTACTAGGGAAGAAAACATGTGCTAAGGTGATTTATAGTGATACACGGATTTAGGTATTATCTTGGAAGTTCTAGGAATTCAATGTGTGTTATTGAGAATGTATTAAAGTGATGGAGAAGTTTGTTTAAGGTTAGGAATGTTGATGTACAAGGAAGGAATGATGTTTAGGTAAGGTTTTGAGAAAGGGATTCAAGAAGTTGTTGAAAGAGGATTTACTTAGTAAGAGGAGATGCTTGGGAGATGATGTTATGAAGGTGAGGAAGCATCTTAGTGTAGTGGTCATTTAAGGTGAAACAAAACTTGGAAAGTGAAGTTCTTGGCTGTCCGAACTACCGTCCGAATGTGGACGTTCGGACGTGCCTGTGTGCGCGTGAATATTCTGATCTTCGAACAGCGTCCGAACTACCGTCCGAACATGGGAAGTTCGGACACACCTATTTATTTCTCTGGTTTGGCCTCGAACAGCGTCCGAACTTGGGAAGTCCGGACACAAGTTCGGACAAGGCGCTGTATGGACCAAAAACATTGTTTAAGGTAGAAATGATGTGTAATGATGGGGATTGATGGTTAATGATGTTATGAGGTTGTTAAGGACATGTTAGGTGAGTTTTAATGACAATTAAGTGGGTGAAAAGTTGTAATAAAATGTGAAAGTAAAACAAGTTAAAAAGTGAAGTTATGTAACTAAGTTAACGGGGGAAAGTTATAAGCATTAGACATTAAACAATCATGTTACCCCGAAGTTAATAAAAGTATATGTAATGTTATCAGTTGTTCGAGAATTGCTCGAGGAACATAAGTGGACGTGGTAAAGTGGGCTCCGGTGACAGGTATGGTTTTCTTGCAACCTGTGTCCTACCGGATTACACGGCTTGCATGCCAATGTGTTTTTCTGTTTGTTTGCCACGTTGTAAGATTAAACATGTAATGAGTTTACAGTAATTCATTTATGTGGCGTGTGCAACTCCGATACCATTTAACCTCGGAAGTGTTAACCTTAGTTAACTGAGTCTAGGATCACATGAGAGTTCGGTATTCGGAGTAAACGACCCGAACCATGGGACGTACTAACCACGGCTATGCGTGCGTTAAATGTGTGATATGTGTATGTGAATGTAGGGATCTCCCTTGTGTGTCTAACACAGTTGTAATACTGTATGATGTGTAGATGTGATAGACTCCGTAGTGGGGTTCTAACTAATATCTAAAGTAAGTATGTACTAACAGTAGTGAGGAATCCGGTTTGGCCGGTCGCGCGTTGTTTGGGAGAGGGTATCCTTCTTAGCCTTACCCTTCTTTGTTATGGTTGTTTCCCTCACGGGTTATGATCTCCCATTAGCTTATTCAAAGCTTAGCTATTCTGACTTATGATCGGTTTAGGGGGAACATGTGTTTGTGTGGTGTGTTCGGGCCTCCAAACCCGAACCATCTTAACTTAAGTTACTCGTCCGACTATTAGGACGGTAATGAGTGTTGTTGTATTGTATAACGAGCTTATCATGAGAATGGCAACATTCTCTAGGCTCACCAGTGTATAAGCAATGTTGGGTCGGTTCCCTAAGAGAAACCATTCCCGTTATGTTATGTATTTTTGTTGTTATGCAATATATTGCGGTGTTATTTGTGCACGTTGAAACTGCAAAGTGTTTGTGTGATGTTATGTATGTATGTTATATGTTGTAAAATGTGGCGTATGTGGATATGGATATGAATCCCAGTTTGAGAAAGAGGCGTTTAGGATAACCCGATTTAAGGTAAGTGTCGTCTATTAAGGAAGTAGCTCCATAGAGGAGGAACACTCTAGGATAAGGATTACATGAGTGACTTTTAAGTAAGGATATTTATCCGTTTTTGAGCCGTTGAGGAGAAATGATTATGTTGTTGTGTTTACATTGCATGCATGATTTAAATATAATCAAACCGCATGCTAAGACGACAATTAGTTGTGCGTGGCCCTTTAGCATTGGGCTGCGGATTACCATACCAGCAAAGTTGCTGAGCCCCTTGGGGGCCCCCTTTCTCTTCTTTTCCATTTCAGGTACAAGGAGCTGGAAGCCGTTCGAGAGTAGGACGGTGACATTGTACATGGGTATTCATTTAAGTGTATACACAGTAGGTGTAGTAAGACCGAAATTGTTATCGGCATCAGTTTATAAATACTCGGTATAGTTGAAAGCAGTATGTGTTGTTGTTTTGTTAATGGAAGGGATAGTAATGTGTAGTTGCTCGGGAAATTTAGCCCCATCAGAGACCGGTACAATGTATCTTGTATTAGCCTTGTTAGCCACGTGGGTGGTTAACGGGGTAACACCAACGAGTTATGTTATTTGTTGAGGTGTGTATTCCGCTGCAGATTGTTATTATGTGTTTGTTGTTGGATGGGGTGTTACATAAAATGTATCAGTTCACATCAAAACATAAATATAAGAAAAAACATATGATAAGTGAGAAATATTGCCTAAAGTAATGCGAATAATTGGTCATTAAATCTTTAAAAGTATATATATTTCGCACTTGTCAAAATCTTGGTCACCATGCATCCAAATGTCACAGGACCGCTTCATGCAACATTGGAAACTAGAGAAAATTGGATTAACATGGGTGATCAAAATGAATCATAGAACCTACATTATTGGTGATAATGGGCCCAAATATTTTTGGGACCCTGATCCGATGAACTAATTGTTAAGTGCATAATTGAGTGGGAAGAAATCTCTACTAGTACATCGACAGTGGGTGCTCAAAACACATGATAGGGGACAAATGGAAGTTCCTCCACTCGAGTCAGGATGTCAAGGAACCGTTTCCTTTGGCGACAATAAAAAAGGCAAAATCATCGGTGTAGGTAAGGTTGGTTTTTCATCAGAATATGTTATTGATAATGTCAACTTGGTTGATGGGTTAAAATTTAATTTACTTAGTGTATCTCAAATTTGTGACTAGGGAAACTCAACTCATTTTATTGTACGCAATGTAACATATTAAGTCTAAGTAGTCAAAAAGAACTGATAAGAGAAAAGAGATGGAAAAATGTGTATGTAACGAGTCTAGAGGATATTTATAGCTTAAATCTTCCATGTCTAACTGCATCAATAGATGACTCTACGTTATGGCACAAAAGACTAGGGCACGTTAGCATATCGTTGCTAAGAAAATTAGTCATGGTTAAAGGTCTCCCTAAGATTAAGAAATCTGAGATCAATCTTTGTGATGCTTGTGTGAGAAGTAAGCAAACTAAAACTTCCTTCAAGTAAAAAAAAACATGGTGAGTACATCCTTACAGCTTGAACTACTTCATATGGATCTATGTGGACCAATGAGGATTATGAGTTTTGGAGGAAACTGGTTTGTATTTGTTATTGTTGATGATTACTCTCGGTATGTGTGGACAATCTTTATTGCTTCCAAGGATGAAGTCTTTGAGAAATTTCAAGTATTTTCAGGACAAGTACAGGTACAATTCAATCTCAATATCAAAGCTCTACCGTCTAATCATGGTCCTGAAATTGAAAATCAAAAATTCGTGGAGATGTGTAACAAACAAGGAATCAATCTCACATTCTCAACACCTAGAACATCTCAACAAAATGGAGTGGTTGAGCGCAAGAACAGAACATTACAAGACATAGCATGAGCCATGCTGCTGGGGAACGGTCTTCCTCATGTCTTTTGGGCAGAAGCGGTGACAACCACGTGCTACATTACCAATCAAATGCTCATTTGACCAATCCTCAACAAAACACCCTATGAGTTGCTCAAAGGAAGAAAACCAAACATACATCACTTCAAAATATTTGGCTGTAAATGTTATGTTCATAAGAATGGAAAGAATTCTCTAGGGAAGTTCGACGCTAGAAGTGATCCAACAATATTCCTTAGGTACTTAGAAAGAAGCAGAGCATACAAAGCCTTCAACAAAACTACCTTAAAGGTAGAAGAAAGTGTGCATGTGGTGTTTGATGAAGCAAAAATTCACGTGATCAAAGGAACTGATGAAGCATTTGGATTTGATCTAATTAGACAAGTGATAAGTGTAAAATGTGCATAGTTTTAGTGATTTTAAATGCTTAATTTCATACTTGCATTAATAATATTCCACACTTATCCTATGGTTTCCTTTGGTTTTTTGTTCATTAAGAATTGATACCTTTTTGTGTCAAATGTAGAGAAAAGCCAAGAAAATAATAGATTAACTTATGAGGGTGATGATGCAACAAACGGGGATTGAATCAGAGTCAGAACAAATATTTTAAAGGCTTTTGAAGTTATGTCTGAACTTGTGTCCGAACATCCATGTTCGGACACAAGTCGAGAGTTCCAGTGCTTTGCCTAGCGAAGTGTCCAAACTTGTGTCCAAATTTCAATGTTCGGGCATAGTTTGAGACTTGCAACGAAGAAGTCGAAACCCCGCTCCAAGACCATATGTCTGAACTTGTGTCCGAACATTGAAGTTCGGACACAAGTCGAGAATTTCGCAAAAGAAGCCAGCTCCGCGCTCCAAAACAAGGTGTCTGAACATCAATGTTCGGACACAATTTTGGACGCAGCTAAATTTCCAGCAATAAGTGCTGTGTTTTGAAGAAAGAAAAGGGAAAAAAAAGCTTATAAAAAGCCCTAATCAGATAGAGGAAGGGTAGCTCATCTTTGTGACAGAAAACAACGCTCTTTAGCGACAATCAAAGCTCTCAAATTCTTCATCATCAGCACCATCATCTTCAATTCCATTCATCACACAAATCATCATTGTCGTCAAGGAGAATCATCAGAAGTGAGTCCACGTTCATCTTCAACCTCGCGTCAACACATCTTCGAATCTAGATAGCAAGTGGAATTGGGAGTTTATTTCTGTCTCTTGATGAATTATCTTCCCATTGTATTTATTTATCTCATTTATATGTTTGGCTATAGAGGATTGCTCTGGGGGAGGGTTGTTCGTAATGGATATGAACTAGCTAGTATTTCTGCAATTTGAATATGAGATTTTATCTGATTGTTTCTAGGTAAATGTATAACATTCATCTTCTCTATTAATATCTTGAGTTTATAGAGTTGTTTTGTGAGTCTTGTTACGATCAGATCAGGTGACTAACAACAACTTCATATTAATCTAAAAATTTATGAAGAACTAGTCGGATAGCTGAGTTTTCCCTGTAATTGCAAATAATTCTTTGAACTTATTCCGCCTATATTGTTTTGTCTGCTTCTAGATTAGAGCTGACATGTTCTGATAGGTGAGCTCTTCATTAACTAGGATTTAGAATCGAAGAGAGTATAAGAATTGGCCAATCCGTTTCTCGTAATAAAACTGTAGGTATTGCTAAATTTATCCAATAAAGAACACCTAAGCCCAGAGTTCCATTCATTTAATCAAACTTATAATTTATTTTCATTAGTTGTTCATTAAAAATTTGGTTTGGCTTTAATTTTATTCAATTCCAAAAACCACCAAAATCACCACAAACAATCCAAAAACAAATCCAAGAGCCATTCCACCGCCATCACTGGTTGCGTGAAACGCACATCAAAGTGTACTCAAAAGCTAACAACACCACAAAATCTCACTCTACCCCAGAAAAGGCCACACGACGACTGCACTTCTCCGATGAGGAAGAAACAACTATCTCAGCTGAAATCGAGGCAGTTGTACCACAACTGGAAGAAGAGAAGGTTCAACACGATGAACCAGCACAAAAATTTCTTCAGTAGAGGAGATACACCAAGAGAAAGCATCTGACTCAGAGGAAGCAAACCTTATCGCCGCCTTTAGGGAACCAGTCATCAACAGGTCCCCGACACCACAACGATAACACAAAGATAAGGATACCGACACAGAATTGCTATCTCCTATCATCCACACGCTCGAGGAGCATGAGCATTTGAAGATGGCGAAGGGCAAAACAAAGATGGACGCTTCTCCTTGTATTTAAGAGGTTGAGGAGCTTGCTCACACTGAAAAATCGGTTGCCAAGTCCCATCCTCCACAGTCTCTGGAGTGTAACATCCCCGAATAAACATCCAACAATACAAACGTCGCTCCTTGCCATATTACAAGTTAATTACGCAGCGGATTCTCCACATCATCCGGGTGCTACAGATGCCAACCTGTAACACCCCCGAATAAACATCCAATAATACAAATGTCGCTCCTTGCCATATTACAAGTTAATTACGCAGTATTCTCCACATCATCCGGGTGCTACAGATGCCAACCACCCACGTGGTTGACAAACCACATTACTAACACCAAGTTACGGTCTGCATGACTGGAAACAGTCCTCAACCAAAATGCATATACAATATAAGATACAATTCCAAATACCGAGTGTCTACACATAATTACTTAATTAAACATACAATCTGAAGAATACATCTCAGGTTTAGTTATACATAAATAAACCCATACATTAAATATACTGCTCAACTCAAAGTTATGCCCAGATGGACTACCCCCATGGTAGCCATCCCGCCGACGCTCTGTTATCATCCAGCTCAATACCTGTAAAAATTGGGTTGTAAAGGACTCACAAACTACGCTGAGTATGAATATGCGTAGCCCGTATGTTGTCGGGCTACACGACTAATTGGTCGAATATTAGGTCCAATTACATGCTATAATAAGCAGTAAAGCACACCACAACACACCATGATATCATACACACTTAAAGGTAGCACAGCAATATCAACAAATAACCAAGCATACCAGGCTGGCAACATAGCAACATCTGTAACACCCCATCCAACATTAACATACTTACAACAAACTGCAGCGGAAGAACATCCTCATCACATTACTTAACTTGTTGGTGTTACACGCCGTTAGCCACCCACGTGGCTAACAAGGCTAATACATACACAATGTACCGGTCTGATGGGCTAAATTTCCGAGCAACTATACATCAGTATCCCTTTGCATTAACAATAACAACAACATACACCTTAACAACTATACCGAGTACTTATAAACTGATGCCGACAACAATTTCGGTCTTACTACACCTACTGTATACATACACTTAATTGTTTACCCACGTACAATGACTACCCGTCCTACTCTCGAACGGCTTCTAGCACTTCGTACCTGAAATAGGAAAAGAAGAGAAAGGGGTGGCCCCAAGGGGCTCAGCACCTTTGCTGGTATGGTAATCCCGCAGCCCACATGCTACCGGGCCACGCACAACTAATTGTCGTCTTAGCATGCAGTTGATTATATTTAAATCTTACATGTAACAACAAACACACAACATTAAACATTTCGCCTCAATGGGCTCAACAATCGGATAATCATCCTACTTAATAAATCACCCATGGTATTCATCATCCCTAGAGTGTTTCTCCTCCAACGGAGCTACTTCCTTAATAGACGACACATACCCTTAAATCGGGTTATCCTTAAATGCCTCTTATCACAAACTTGGAATCATTTCCATGATCCACACACTTCACATTTACAACATTAACATACACTACGTAACAACACTTAACAACACTTTGCACGTTTCCATGTGCACAACATAACACCGCAATAAGTATTGCATCACAACAAACACATAATACAACGGGAATGGTTCTCTTAGGAACCGACCCAAACATCACCAACATACTGGTGAGCCTAGAGATTGTTGCCAGTCTCATGATAGGCTCGTTACATAACTCGTTACCGTCTCGTTAAATGAACGGTTAACTTAACACAAGGTGTCTCGGATATAGTGATCCAAGCACACCGAAACAAACATAACAATAGTATGCCCCTGTGGCCCGACGTGAGTCAGTAATAGCCTTGGTTAAGCTAAAGGGTAGGTTGGGAACCAAATTGGAAAACAACCAATACATACAGAGAGGATCGAACCTGCTATGACAACGACCCCCATACTCACACGCGTGGCCGGAACAGACCGGACTCCTCATTCCCCCCGTTAGCACTTATTAGAAGTTCATCTTTGAACTTTATTAAACAATCACAAACATTGAGTTAAATCTTGTCAGACATACACAAGGGAAAAGAGAGTCATATATTCACATACAAACATCACACACAAACATCAATATCCAACTCACGCATAGCCGTGGTTAGAACGTTCCTTAAGTCGGAAACGTTATTACCGGATACCGTTCTCTTACGTTTACCTAATAGTGGTTAACTAGCCCTTCAAGCGCATTAGAGGTTACCGGTATCGGCACGTAAACATACAATAACAATAATGACTGTAAACTCGTTTCATGATTTATATCATAACGTGGCAAACATACAGAAAAGCACATTGGCATACAAGCCGGTGTAATCCGTTAGGACACAGGTTGCAAGAAAACCATACCTGTCACCGGAGTCCACTTATCCTGTCCATTTATGTTCCTCGAGCAATTCTCGGACAACTGTTAACATCACACGTGTTTTCATTAACATCGGGGTTTGTTTGATCATTTAATGTCAATGCTTAATTTTTCCCCGTTAACTTAGTTACATAACTTAACATTTTTGACTTGTTTTACTCTCACATTTGATACAACTTTTAACCCACTTAATTGTCATTAAAACTCACCTAACTTGTCCTTAACATCCTTATAACATCATTACCTATCAATCCCCATCATTACACATCATTTCATAACCTTAAACAACATTTTTGGTCCGACCGACCCACCGACCGACCCACATCTGGGTCGGTCCATTACAGACCCCTTTTACTTCCTTATTAACATGCCCGTCCGACCCACGTCCGACCCACCATTCTGGGTCGGTCCATGTGCGAACATTTTTCCACCTTTGAAACTTGACCGACCGACCCATGTCCGACCCACCCTTTTTGGGTCGGACCTTTACCGAACATATTCCTAACATTTTACAGAGGCTCGACCGACCCACAAACTGGGTCGGCCCCTGGGTCGGTCGCCTCCTAAACTTACCCAAACTTTGTCAAATCTTCACCAAACTTCTCCTAAGGCCTCTTAATGTGTTCTAACATCATTTGGCACTTCAAACACACCCTTAAGATATTCTTAAACACTCACAAAACTATTTTTCCTAATTCCTTAAACCTTTACTTATTTCCACAAAATTTCTAACACTTACAATGTTTTCTCCTTATGATTCCTGGGTGGCATTTCACCTATAATGACCACAAGACCAAGGTGTTTCCTCTACACCTTATCATCATTTCTCAAATTTCCTTTCTTACTAACTAAATCTCCTTTTTCACTTCATACCTAAACATCACTTATTCCTTGAACACCAACCTTACCTAAACCTTAAACAACTTCTCTAAGACTTTAATACATTCACAAAACACACATTGAATTCCTAGAACTTCAAAGACAACACCTAAATCCTTGCATCACTCTAAATCACCTTAATACAAGTTTTCTTCTCAAGTAACCATTCATTCACCTATAACACTTCCTAGCTCACCAACACTCACTTAAAACACTTAGAACTTCTTTCACATTTCCCAAATTTGGCCATAGCTTCTCTAGTATACTCACATCCAAACACTTAGGTTTTTACCTTATTTCATTCAAAACACCTAAAATCCATCAAACACATTCTTATACACAAACTTCACACATCAAGCACTACATCACAATATAGTGCATAACTTAAATTGCTTGGCACTTAGGCCCTTAAATAACATGGCTCTTAGGCCCTTAAATTGCATAAACCTTAAACACTGAATTTCCCACATAATTAATGCCTTTGACCTGCAAATACATACACCAAAACATATGTTCTTTTACTAGTCTCCTTGAGAACACTTTGCTAGGTCACTTGCCATTGGCTCCTTAGGTATTTTATCAAGCAAATCTAGCTCATTTTCCTAAGGCATTTAAACTACATTGAGATAGTTTGTTTACCTCTTTTTCCTCACAAATTCTTTCTTGGTTCCTTGTAAACCGGTGGGGTGTTTGGTTGTTTGTCAACTTCTAAACATTATACAAACAACATAATGAGTATTCAAGCATTATGCTTCATCTCATTGTAAACCCTAGTTACACATATTGTTTTAACACATTAAGGTAATTGTTTTACCTTGGAATTGGAAGAGAACTTGAATAAGTATCAAGAGAGGACTCCTCCTAGCCCTTGGAAGATTCAAATGAAGCTAAAACAAACAAGATAAATACACCATTGTGAGGTGAATTTTCGGACAACATGCAAACATGGAGGAAACATGGATTTTCTTTGAGTTTCCTTACCTTGAAGCAAAGGAGAACAAGAATATGTGAAAAGATGAGCTCAAGCTCCTCCCATGGTGGTTTCTCTTGGCACCGAAATGGAGGTTTTGAAGTTTTGAAGAGACAAGATTGTAGAGCTTGGCTTAACTAAGAGAATGGTGGTGTTTGTTTTTGATTTGGACAAGAGAGCAAGATTTGGCAAGAGTTCAAAGCTTGAGTTCTCATGGAGGTAGTGGTATTACCGAGAGAGAATGAAGAAGAGAGGTTGGTGGTGGTGTTTGGAACCGTGGGAAATGAAGGAAAGAAAGGGAGAATGAAGATAGAACTTACTTTGGAGATATTTAAGCTAAAAGCAAATAGTACTTTTGCTTTGTCATTACTTAACTTACTTATTTGTTCAAATGTGGTGAGTCACACCTTGAAAAACCGGCCCCCATTTTAATAGAAGGGTGTTTTGGTCTTTGTTGACCAACTTAGTCACTTATAACATTATATGTTACAAACTAGTTTATAAAAATTACTATTCACAAACTAAGGCACATAGAAGTGAAATTTTTGATTTCCCACTAATATGGCCACCCAAATGTGATACTATATAGTACACATGTTAATTAAAGAGTAATGATGGACATTTAGCCATTCAAAACTCATTTACAAGACAATTTTTCAAAAACGTGCTTTAAAGACTCCTTAAAGCACATTTTGTGTTTTAACTTGTTTTCAAGCTTGGTTTTCTTTGGTAATTGATTTAATATGTTCATTAACATATTTATAAGATATAAGTATGACCATTAGGTCTTATACAAATTTATCCCAAGCTTAGAGCACATTTTTGCTCTTATTGACTTTAAGGTATTACCTTGTGTTTTGTTTGGTTTCATTGTCTGCCAAAGTTTCCTAAGGACTTATTTAGCCTTATTAAATCATAATTAAATGTTATCAAGTCTTGGTAGGCTCTTTGGGTCCTAACCAAGTTCACTCATAGCTTAGAGCATGTTTTTGCTCAAACTGTGTCTTAGTGCTTTATTGCACTTTACTATGTTTAAATTGTTCACTGATGTTTCTAAGGCACTTTTAAGCCTTTATATAACATAATTTGATATTTAAACCACATATCAAGGTTTGGGGTATTTCAACATCAAACACGCAACCAAGCACAACAAGCTGCTAGTATAGCAACAACAATCATGTAAATAATAGGATGTGTGCATAGGTATGTTATGCCCATGATCCTCACTATGGGATCATTCGAGTGTTGTTTGTTTTCATTTCTTTTCTCTTGTTCCCATAATGTGTATTTTCTTCCTCTTTCCTTGCACCGAGTCTGGGGATATAATTAGATCCCGTGACCATATCATGTAGGTGCCAATCTTTCCTTGTTTTTTTAAGGATTATTTGTGAATTCTTTTATGGGGATATAATTAGATCCCTTAACCATATCAAGTAGGTGCCAATCTTTCCTTGTTTTTTTAAGGATTATTTGTGAATTCTTTTATCACCGCACGTTAGAGGACGTCTCCTCCGTAGCTATTTCCTCCATTCCCAGCGTCGTATGTCAAGAAAGCGGAGTCACCTCTAGACTCCAGGATAATGCTCCACCAATTGCCAATCCCCCATTCCCGACACCCAGGGTCGAGAAAGCGAGGTCACCTCTAGACCTCAGGATGTGCTGAGAAAGCGGGGTCACCCAGGGACCCCCAAAATGTTCCACCATAGACGGTCGAAGGATCTGATGCAGATACCAACTCCCGAGTATCCATACCGCGCGGCCTCAGATGTTCTTAGTATTTGAATGTTACAACCACGTCATTGTTATAACAACATGTCTAGTTGATATTACCGCTCATAATCATATGTAGGTAGCTAGTTCACTCTCTTAGCATTGCTACCTATTTTGATCCCTTATTGTGTATAGCCAATTGTGGCCTTGACCTTGCTGGTTGACTACAATTAGTTTCAGCCAAAAGGGTACCGAATTGTGTATGTTAGAAGTTTCTGTGATTGTAAACCGTTTAGCATGGGATATTTAGCTTCCTTATCATCACCATTGTTCTTATGTCCCGCTAGGAAGTAAAGTGCTGATTTCTACCGGTTACTTATTGCATTTGATTACGGTAGTGTATACTTTATGTATTGACAGCTATGTTATTGGTGACATCACATTATTTCCAGTCGTCACATATTTGTACACCCTTGTGTTTAACCCCAAATTTTTGAGCCATGTATCCATGTATTTTATGTGGTTTCATCATCTAGTATCAACACCGCTTCTTTCGCATTTTTACTTATCCAACTTATAAACTTTCACCTATTTTTAGTTTATGTGTCCACTTGTAAGGGGTTTCGAGAATCATCCAACACTGACGTGATCAGCTTAAATGTTGGGCTACCCCCTTCACCCCAATTTGTGCAAAAGTGTCGCTTGACCTGGCTAGGGTCAAGTTCAACCTTGCACGTCCGATTTAAACAACCAATCAATTACTCAAATTCAAACTCTTATCCCACTTGTTTCTAGTCATCTAGTAATCAATTCATTGACTAGCGTCGAAATCTAAGCCTTTAGATTAATTGTTCACATTTTCTAACTGTATACTCTCACATATATTCTCGTGTGTTTTAAACCTCTTGATTTGTAGGTAGATTCCCATATAATTGTTTTAACAAGTTTAGTGATATACTAGTACATGTGGTCTCATAGATTCTAGTGCTAGTCAATCGGGTATACAATGGTATACTTCCCAACTCTTAATATTACTATGATTTCCTCACACTTACAAATTAATATTGAGTTTACAAAATGATTCATTACTCATCTTACCCCCTCAATTAATCTCTCTATTACGCCCCTTTCATTTTGTTCAAAATTTCCAAATTTTGATACCTAGTTGTTCATAAATTTTGTCTGATTTTTTTTCTTGTTGGCCCATTTAGGCTCACTTCTATTTGACTTACACGTTATTCTGTTTTCCATATTAATCTTTTCTGGGTCTCGTGACCCTTTTGTTACTTCCTGATTATTATTCCTTGTGTGTTTCTCTTACTTGAAATAGTCTAGCTTATTTCCTTCTTGGTCCACTAAACGAGTGGTAGGTACTCCGGGTTTATCCCCACTGAGGTCTCAATATTTATTTTCGATCATTGAGTTATATTCATAGCTCGAGTTAGGTATGGTTGATTTACTAATCATGACCTTCTTTAATTGAACCCCATTTCCTTCTTGGGTTTTATTGGTGACTTGTCTTTTCTGGTATGTATGTATGTACATTGGTATATATATATTATTTGATAAATCCTGTTTAGAGTCCCTTAATATGTAGTGTGTTTGGAGGGATTATTTCGCAATAAGTGGCATTATTCATTGCCATTTCCTATCCGTTTGATTTGTGTTTGGGTGGGTAACTAGTGCCCCATGGTAATGGCTATTTACAAGGTTTGAGAGTTCTTGTTATGATCCATATACCAATGTGTTTTTCTCAGAGAACTGCAATTATTGTCTAAGAAAATTCGTTATGTCAGAGAATGAAGGGAAACATGAGAGTAGAGAAAAGATAAGATGTATTTACCCCATGTGGGACGATTGAGGGGTTCCAAAGGAATAAAAACAACATGAACGAGAAGAGAATGAATGAGACATTAGTATGTATGTTCCTCGTTCGCCGGTTGTAGAAGCAGAAGAGAATGACCAATCGTGGTCCCCAGTTTCAACTGTCTGAGATTGAGAGACTTAGAAGAATAATTGAATAAAAGAAGAAGAAAGGACGTGGTATTGTGTTTCTCAGGTAATGCAGAATGAAGAGAAACGTGAGAAGTAGCAGGGAATCTATTGAATTCCATAATAGTATACTTCAGTGTGTAAAATTGTGTCATGCTTTGTTAAGCATTACAGGTTGTACCAATTTTATGGTGTAATTTCGTCTTGAGCTATATTCTCTTTTTTCGTTGTTTTACGAGAGGTTTCCTTAAATGTCCCTCTCAAGTATTCGAATTGTAGAATTTATCTAAATCCCATCCTTGGATTAATTAATTGCTTATTTGAGCATTATTTATTTCATAAATTTTAGAGTATTTCGGTCCTCTTTGCTTGTGAGGTAGGGTCCTATCGACTACTAAGCATGTCGACCCAGGTTGCCGATAAATTCGGTCTCTTTATAGTTATGGTCCTCTTGGCGGCGTCTTTAAACTCTACGCTCCACTCGGATCTTCGAGGCTTGGGCTATTGTATAGTATAGTTTTTTTCCTTCTTCTCGGGTTGATGGTATGATATTAAGTAATAGCTAGATCGGGTTTCCCCGAGTAAGAGGAGGCTTTCTACCACTCTGGCGTTCTTTCTACGAATTGAGAAGGAATTTTGGAACGTAGATGTTGGGTGTAGATGTCTGTTAGGTATCCAGTAATTACTAGAGAAGAACCCTAACTAACGTGCCTCACATACTAACCCTTAACCCCGTTCCCCCGAATTCAGGTTTTCCTATACTCGGTACTTCTCTGTTCCAGTCATCAGAGCGTAACTTCGCTCTGATACCACTTTCTATAACACCCCCGAATAAACATCCAACAATACAAACGTCACTCCTTGCCATATTAGAAGTTAATTACGCAGCGGATTCTCCACATCATCTAGGTGCTACAGGTGCCAACCTGTAACACCCCCGAATAATCATCCAACAATACGAACGTCGCTCCTTGCCTTATTACAAGTTAACTACGCAGCGGATTCTCCACATCATTCGGGTGCTACAGATGCCAACCACCAACGTGGTTGACAGACCACATTACTAACACCATGTTACGGTCTGCATGACAAGAAACAATCCTCAACCAAAACTCATATACAATATAAGATACAATTCCAAATACCGAGTGTCTACAACATAATTACTGAATTAAACATACAATCTGAAGAATACATCCCGGGTTTAGTTATACATAATAACAACCCATACGTTAACCATACTACTCAACTCAAAGTTATGCCCAGATGGACTATACCCATGGTAGCCATCCCGCCTTCCGTTATCATCCAGCTCAATACCTGTAAAAAATGGGTTGTAAAGGACTCAGCAAACTATGCTGAGTATGAATATGTGTAGCCCGTATGTTGCCGGGCTACACGGCTACTTGGTCGAATATTATTAGGTCCAATTACATGCTATAATAAAGCAGTAAAGCACACCACAACACACCATGATATCATACACACTTAAAGGTAGCACAACGATATCAACAAACAACCAAGCATACCAGGCTAGCAACATAGCAACATCAAACACACAACCAAGCACAACAAGCTGCTAGTATAGCAACAACAATCATGTAATAATAAGACGTGTGCATAGGTATGTTATGGCCATGATCCTCACTATGGGATCATTCGAGCGTTGTGTGTTTTCATATCTTTTCTCTTGTTCCCATAATGTGTATTTTCTTCCTCTTTCCTTACACCGAGTCTGGGGATATAATTAGATCCCGTGACCATATCATGTAGGTGCCAATCTTTCCTTGTTTCCTTAAGGATTATTTGTGAATTCTTTTATGGGGATATAATTAGATCCCGTAATGTGTATTTTCATCCTCTTTCCTTGCACCGAGTCTGGGGTATAATTAGATCCCGTGACCATATCATGTAGGTGCCAATCTTTCCTTGTTTCTTTAAGGATTATTTGTGAATTCTTTTATGGGGATATAATTAGATCCCGTAACCATATCATGTAGGTGCCAATCTTTCCTTTTTCTTTAAGGATTATTTGTGTATTCTTTTATCACCGCACGTTGGAGGACGTCTCCTCTGTAGCTATTTCCTCCATTCCCAGCGTCGTACGTCGAGAAAGCGGAGTCACCTCTAGACTCCAGGATAATGCTCCACCAATTGCCAATCCTCCATTCCCAACACCCCAGGGTCGAGAAAGAGAGGTCACCTCTAGACCTCGGGATGTGCTGAGAAAGCGGGGTCACCCAGGGACCCCCAAAATATGTTCCACCATAGATGGTCGAAGGATCTGATGCAGATACCAACTCCCGAGTATCCATACCGCGCGGCCTGAGATGTTCTTAGTATTTGAATGTTACAACCGTGTCATTGTTATAACGACATGTCTAGTTGATATTACCGCTCATAATCTATGTAGGTAGCTAGTTTACTCTCCTAGCGTTGCTACCTATTTTGATTCCTTATTGTGTATAGCCAATTGTGGCCTTGACCCTGCTTCTTGACTACAATTAGTTTCAGTCAAAAGGTTACCGAATTGTGTATGTTTGAAGTTTCTGTGATTGTAAACTGTTTAGCATGGGATATTTAGTTTCCTTATCATCACCATTGTTCTTATGTCCTGCCAGGAAGTAACGTGATGATTTCTACCGGTTACTTATTGCATTAGATTACAGTAGTGTATAGTTTATGTATTAACAGCTATGTTTTTGGTGACATCACATTATTTCCAGTCGTCACATATTTGTACACCCTTGTGTTTATCCCTGAAATTTCGGGCCATGTATCCATGTATTTTATGTGGTTTCATAATCTAGTATCAACACCGCTTCTTTCGCATTTTTACTTATCCGACATATAAACTTTCACCTATTTGTAGTTTATGTGTCCACTTGTAGGGGGTTTCGAGAATCCTCCAACACTGACGTGATCAGCGTAAATATTGGGCTACCCCCTTCACCCCAATTTGTGCGCAGTGTCGCTTGACCTGGCCAGGGTCAAGTTTAACCTTGCACGTCCGATTTAAACAACTAATCAATTAGTCAAATTCAAACTCCTATCCCACTTGTTTCTAGTCATCTAGTAATCAATTCATTGACTAGCGTCGAAATCTAAGCCTTTAGATTAATTGTTCAAATTTTCTAACTGTATACTCATACATATATACTTGTGTGTTTTAAACCTCTTGATTTGTAGGTAGATTCCCATATAAGTGTTTTAACAAGTTTAGTGATATACTAGTACATGTGGTCTCATAGGTTCTAGTGCTAGTCAATTGGGTATACAATGGTATACTTCCCAACTCTTAATATTACTATGATTTCCTCACACTTACAAATTAATATTGAGTTTACAAAATGATTCATTACTCATCTTAGCCCCTCAATTAATCTCTCTATTACGCCCTTTAATTTTGTTCAAATTTTCCAAATTTCGATACCCAGTTGTTCATAAATATTTGTCTGATTTTTTTTGTTGGCCCTTTTAGGCTCACTTCTATCTGACTTACACAGTTATTCCGTTTTCCATATTAATCTTTTTTGGGTCTCGTGACCCTTTGTTACTTTCTGATTATTATTCCTTGTGTGTTTCTCTTACTTGAAATAGTCTAGCTTTTTACCTTCTTGGTCCACTAAACGAGTGGTCGGTACTCCGGGTTTATCACCACTGAGGTCTCAATATTTATTTTCGATCATTGAGTTATATTGATAGCTCGAGTTAGGTATGGTTGATTTACTAATCATGACCTTCTTTAATTGAACCCCATTTTCTTCTTGGGTTTTATTGGTGACTTGTCTTTTCCGGTATGTATGTATGTACATTGGTATAATATATGATTGATAAATCCTATTTAGAGTCCCTTAATATGTAGTGTGTTTGGAGGGATTAATTCACAATAGTGGCATTATTCATTGCCATTTCCTATCCGTTTGATTTGTGTTTGGGTGGGTAACTAGTGCCCCATGGTAATGGCTATTTACAAGGTTTGAGAGTTCTTGTTATGATCCATATACCAATGTGTTTTTCTCAGAGAACTGCAATTATTGTCTAAGAAAATTCGTTATGTCAGAGAATGAAGGGGAACATCAGAGTAGAGAAAAGATAAGATGTATTTACCCCATGTGGGACGATTGAGGGGTTCCAAAGGAATAAAAACAACATGAACGAGAAGAGAATGAATGAGACATTAGTATGTATGTTCCTCGTTCGCCGGTTGTAGAAGCAGAAGAGAATGACCAATCGTGGTCCCCAGTTTCAAATGTCTCCGATTAGAAGAATAATTGAATAAAAGAAGAAGAAAGGACGTGGGATTGTGTTTCTCAGGTAATGCAGAGAATGAAGAGAAACGTGAGAAGTAACAGGGAATCTATTGAATTCCGTAATGGTATACTTTAGTGTGTAAAATTGTGTCATGATTCGTTAAGCATTATAGGTTGTACCAATTTTATGGTGTAATTTCGTCTTGAGCTATATTCTCTTATTTGTTGTTTTACGAGAGGTTTCCTTAAATTACCCTCTCAAGTGTTCGAATTGTAGAATTTATCTCAATCCCATCCTTGGCTTAATTAATTGCTTATTTGAGCTTTATTTATTTCATAAATTTTAGGGTATTTTGGTCCTCTTTGCTTGTGAGGTAGGGTCCTATCGACTGCTAAGCATGTCGACCCAGGTTGCCGATAAATTTGGTCTCTTTATAGTTATGGTCCTCTTGGCGGCGTCTTTAAACTCTACGCTCCACTCGGATCTTCGAGGCTTGGGCTATTGTATAGTATAGTTTTTTTCCTTCTTCTCGGGTTGATGGTATGATATTAAGTAATTGCCAGATCGGGTTTCCCCGAGTAAGAGGAGGCTTTCTACCTCTCTGGCGTTCTTTCTACGAATTAAGAAGGAATTTAGGAACGTAGATGTTGGGTGTAGATGTCTATTAGGTATCCAGTAATTACTGGAGAAGAACCCTACCTAACGTGCCTCACATACTAACCCTTAACCCCGTTTCCCCGAATTCAGGTTCTCCAATACTCGGTACTTCTCTGTTCCAGTCATCAGAGCGTAACTACGCTCTGATACCACTTTCTGTAACACCCCCGAATAATCATCCAACAATACGAACGTCGCTCCTTGCCTTATTACAAGTTAACTACGCAGCGGATTCTCCACATCATTCGGGTGCTACAGATGCCAACCTGTAACATCGCCGAATAAACATCCAACAATACAAACGTCGCTCCTTGCCATATTACAAGTTAATTACGCAGCGGATTCTCCACATCATCCGGGTGCTACAGATGCCAACCACCCACATGGTTTACAGACCACATTACTAACACCAAGTTACGGTCTGCATGACTGGAAACAGCCCTCAACCTAAACTCGTATACAATATAAGATACAATTCCAAATACCGAGTGTCTACAACATAATTACTGAATTAAACATACAATCTGAAGAATACATCCCGGGTTTAGTTATACATAATAACAACCCATACATTAAATATACTGCTAAACTCAAAGTTATGCCCAGATGGACTACCCCTGAAGAGGAGAAAATACGCCCAGAAGACCCAAAAAGAAAGCAACAACCCAACAGAGCAAAGAACAGGGAAAAGGGAGGCCAAGGCAACGACCGGGCGTCCCTGTCCAGGCCCAAGTAGGCCGCAAGCAGCGACCGGTCACTTATGACCGTCATCAAGAGCGAGCCCTAGAACATGGTATAGAGGACGACCGGTCGTCTGTGACGGTCGCCATAGGAAGCATTTCGATCGGTCATTTATGACCAGATGCCAGGAGTACGAGATAAAGCGTAAAAAGCGTCCGGTCGTTTGCGACCGGGCACCAAATACACCAAATAAAGCACGAATACGGCCGGTCGCCTGTGACCGGTCCAAAGAGAGCAAAGCAAGTAGGGATAGCGACTAAAAGATAGGGAGATTGGGATATAGATTTATCAGATATTTTGTAGACTTACCAAGATATTTATGTGCCAACCTGGCACAATGTAACGGGTAAAAGGCCCGTAGGAAACACTATAAATAGGGGTTCACCCCTCAATAAAAGGCACGCGAACAGTATTCCAGAATTCTCACTATTGCATTGCGTTGTTACGAATCTCTCTTTCCCTCTCCCCTCTTTAGCGCACCCCCTTTTCGGTAACAAGGTAATTCGACAGAACTTGAAGAGCTTGATGATAGATTAGGATCCCGACCGAGGAATTACGTGAGAAGGCTGCTTAGGAGCCTAGGGATTTATACCATTTCATTTGGCGCCGTCTGTGGGAAACGAACAGCTCAGATCTAGCAACCACGAGTCCACAACGGGAATAATAACTTTGGAAAACATACGAAGTCGACACATCTGAGAACAAAATTGTGTTTTTTGCAGGTTAGGTACGGAGATGGCACCCAGAACAAGGAAAAATCCCCAAACCAACGACGGGAGCACTGGACCAGAGACAACCCACGACTCCATCTCCAAAAAGGACTTGGAGAACATGCTGGCGAGCCTCACTAGATCAATCGACGGGAAAATCGTGGAAGGAAACGAGCTCCTGCAACAGGAGTTGATGCAGAGGGACGAAGAATTCCAGCGGAAGTGGGGGAGAAGAGATGTCAGAGGCGATAGACCTCCTAAAGGGCCGGGATGCGGCCGGGAGCAATGACGGGAAAAGAGGCACCCGAGGAGAGGCCTTAATCACCCTCGAAGAAGAAGAAGACGATGCCATTGACATGAGCCTGTACCCCTTCTCTGAGAAGATCCGCAGAGCTAAACTTCCGCCCCACTTCGTCGCCCCGGCGGTGGAGAAGTACGACGGCACTGGGGATCCAGCCCAGCACATCAAGAAATTCATGTTCGCCATGAACACCCAGGGGATTAGCTCCCTCGCCCTGTGCAACTTATTTCCGGGACACTCTCCAAGAGAGCCTTGAGCTGGATCTCGTCTAGGCCACCCAGTCGATCTCCAGTTTCAAACAACTCACCGAGGAGTTTCAGCAGTACTTTGCGGCCAGCAAAAGGGTTAAAAAGAGAAACAATAGAGCTCATGGATGTGAAGCAGGCGAAGGGGGAAACCGTGAAAGAATATAGCGAGCGGTTCCACAAGCAGGTGGCCGAAATCGATGACATAGACGAAAAGATACTGATCAAGGCCTTCGGGAATGGCTTGGCCCACCCCCGCCTCGCTGGAAAAATAGCCACCAGGGCGCCGAAGTCGCATGGTGAGTTGGCTGAGATGATCCATGACTTCCTTAAATCAGAAGTCGCGGAGAATAAGGCCAAGGAGCTCCTCAACAGCTTTAAAGCCCCCGCCACGGGTGAGAAGAAGGGAAGCCAGACAGGAGGGCGGTCGCGACCGGAGGATCGCACCAAGGGGGAAGCCGATACAAGCCTTATTCTAAGACCCCGGCCCCCCAGGGACAACAGGCCTCGAGCTCCAGAACCTTCCCAACGGTATCAATAGACCCAGGGAAGTATGCCGCTGCCGTGAGAGAGGGACTTCTGCCCCCACCAAGAAAGCCCTTCCAGGAGAGGTGCCGGTGGCCTTCTGTGAGTACCACGGGCACCGCAGCCACAGAACCATAAACTGCGCGAACCTCGCCAAGGAGCTAAGGATAATTGAGGAGAACAAGAGGAAAGGAAGAGGAGGCCAGCAAAGGCAGCATCATGGTAGCCAGTCCTCTCGGCCTAAACGGAGGGAGAGGTCCACTCCGAGTTAGACCATAGCAAGTCTTTCGGGGTAATCACAGGTCTGTGTAATTGCCTAGGGTAATTCTTTAGGATAGGGGCGAAGTCCCCCCCCCCTTTTTTGGAAAGAAAGAATCATCTCTGTACCCGACAGGGGGCTGTAACTCGTTGCTATGTTAAAGTTTTTTACATAAATGATTGCATCTCAATAAAGTCTCACGTATCCTGAAGTTCGCAAATAAAACAACGCTAACAAAACAAAAAAACTAATAAAGTTCTCCTTGAGAATGCTCACAGGACTATTCTCAGAAGTAGGGCCCTTGACCCCCAATGAAAGGAAAAGGCACGTCCACGAAGTTCATCAGAACTCCGGACAAAAAGGATACGAAACACCAAAAGCTCCCCCCGATCTATTTCACTGAGGATGATGAAGACGGAGTCCTATACCCGCATAACGACCCCCTGGTCATAAGGGCTCAGGTGAATGACCGCATGATGGGAGGAATCCTGGTCGACAGCGGAGCGGGTGCCAACGTCATTTCTGCCGAGGCGGTGAAAAAGCTCGAGATCCGGAAGACAGGATCAAGCCTTATTCAGCTGTGTTGGGCGGTTTCGTAGGAGGATCTCGGCCAAGTCTACAGGGAGCATCGACTTCACCATCACCCTAGGCCAAGGGGATGAGAGACGCACGGAAGAATTGACAGCCTTCATCCTTCCCGGGCTGTCAGGGTACAATATGTACCTCGGGCGGCCGGGGATAAATGCCTTCAGAGCCATCTGCAGCACCCATCATCTGAAGATGAAGTACCTGACCAGATCAGGGAAGCTCGTCACGATAAGAGGAAGCCAGAAAGTCGCGCGGGTATGCGAGGTACGGATCATGGAAAACCTGCCAGGAAATGAGACTGTCAGAACCGTGGGGTCTGAGAAGGAATTCAAGGGAAAACTCCCCCTCCCCGACGAAACGGCGGAACGGTACGAGGCCCCGGCTGATCTCCCAAAGAGAGGTACCGCTACGAACTGACCCTAACAAATCCTTCAAGATTGGAAATGCCTTTCACAGCGAAGAACAAGTCCAATAACAAGATTCCTGGAAAAAAGAAGGGCCACGTTCGCCTGGAGCACAGAAGAGATGCCCGGGATAGACCCAGACGTTATCCAGCATGACCTCAACGTAGACCCGCACACCCAGCAATCCGCCAAAGAAGAAGGGTGATGGGGGCCGAAAGGGACCAGGCTGCTCGAGAAGAAGTCCAAAGACTCCTGCAGGCGGGTTTTATTAGAGAAGTGTCTTACCCCAAGTGGCTGGCGAACGTAGTTATGGTGAAGAAATCTAATGGGAAATGGAGAATGTGCGTGGACTTCACCGACTTGAACAAGGCATGCCCCAAAGATTTTTACCCGTTGCCGTCGATTGACCGACTGGTCGTCTCGTCGGCCAAAGCTCCGTCCTGAGTTTCCTAGACGCATTCTCCGGGTATAACCAGATAAAGATGAACGAGAAGGACTCCGAGAAAACTTCTTTCATCACCTCGGCAGGAGTTTTCTGCTATAAGGTGATGCCATTCGGGTTGAAAAACGCCGGCGCGACTTTCCAGCGAATGATAGACAAAGTATTCCGAGAGCAGCTCTCGCGAAATGTGGAGGCTTATGTGGACGACATAGTCGTAAGAAGCCCGTCCAAAGAACAGCACATGAAAGACTTGGAGGAAACATTCACCACGCTCGACAAGTTCCAAATCAAGCTAAACCCGGAGAAATGTGTATTCGGAGTCACCAAAGGAAAATTCCTTGGTTTCATCGTGGGGCAGCGGGAATAGAGGTCGACCCAGAAAAGACCCAGGCGATTCTCGACCTCAGCCCCCCCAGGAGCATCAAGGACGTCCAGGGCCTTAACGGGAGACTCACCGCCCTAAGCAGGTTCTGTTCAAAATTGCAAGAAAAGGCAATTCCGTTTTTTAACATAGAGGAAGAACAGCAAATTCCAGTGGGGTCAAGAATGCAAAGAAGCCTTCGAGAAGATCAAAGAAATGCTTGAGAGTTACCCAAGCTGGGAGTCCCAACGCCCGGTCAAGACCTCTATCTCTACCTATCCGCATCGGCCTGGGCGGTGGCAGCGGTCCTGATCATGGAAGATGAAAAGAAGGAGATCCCCGTCTACTACACAGGAAAAATCCTGACTCCCGTAGAAAGACGCTACACCAACATTGAAAAGATCTTCCTGGCCCTAGTAGTGGCGTGGCGTCCCGGAAGCTACGACCGTACTTTCAATCACACCGAATCCTTGTAAGGACTAACTGGCCGTTGAAGCAAATAACGAACAACCCCAATGCGTCAGGACGCATGGTAAGTTGGGCAGTTGAACTCACCCAATACGAGATCAACTTTGTACCGCGGACGGCGATCAAAGCTCAAGCCCTAGCGGACTTCATAACAGAGACTAGCTTCGATCAAGAAGAGGGAAAGCCACCCACCCCCTTCATCATCCAGGTAGACGGCGCTCGGTGCAAAACGGGAGCGGGAGCGGGGATTGTAGTCCAGACTCCCGACGGACGGGACATCAACTACGCCTTCCGGCTGGAGTTCGAAGTAACTAACAACGAGGCCGAGTACGAAGCTCTCATTCAAGGCCTAGAAGTCGCCATCGCCCTAGGAGCGACAGACCTGGAGATATACTCAGACTCCTTGCTGGTCACCCGCCAGCACGACAACATATATGAGGTAAAGGAAGAAAAGCTCTGGAGGTACTTGCTAAGGGTTCAAGAGCTAAGGCAAGCTTTTCGAGATGTGAGCTGAAACACCTTCCTCGGACAAAAAACACCGAAGCGGACGCACTAGCAAAATTAGCAAGCATGCCGAAAGGATACCAAGTAAGGTGTGGTTGGAGACAAAAACCAGCCCAAGCGTAGACGAGGCACAGGTCCTGGCGGCCGAGTCCCTCGTGCCAGAAGAATCTTGGATGACCCCGATCGTGGAGTACATCCTCGAAGGAAAATTGCCCCCGGAGGATAAAGAAGCCAGAACCTGAAGCGACGAGCGGCGTCATTCTTTTTCGAAGAGGGGCGCCTCTACAAAAGGTCGTTCGCCAGACCCGCTCTCAGATGCGTTACGGACGAAGAGGGAAATGAACTTATAAAGGAAGTACATGAAGGGATTTGCGGAGGAAACCACCAAGGGGAAAGAGCCACGACCCACAAAATCATGAGACTCGGCTACTACTGGCCGAGAATGCAAAGCCACTGCAAGGAATACATCCGAAAGTGCATCAGATGCCAGGAACACGGCAGCAAAATACATAACCCCCCGGCCGTGCAAAAGGCCATACTATCCCCTATCCCGTTCGCAATGTGGGGATTGGACATCATTGGTCCCTTCCCAGAAGCATCTCCCGGGAGGTTCAGGTTCGTATATGTGGCCATTGATTATTTCACAAAATGGGTGGAGGCAATGCCAACCGTGTCCATCACAGCCAAGAGGTCGCAAGAATTCGTGTGGAGGCACATTGTGTGTGTAGATTCGGCTGCCAAGAATATAATAACTGACAATGGGACGCAGTTCAATTGCGACAGGTTCAGGGAGTTTTGTGAGCAATGGAAAATCGAGGTAAGGTTCGCATCGGTGGCACACCCCAGGCCAACGGACAGGTCGAGAATGCAAACGGACAGATCATAAAAGCTTTAAAGAGAAAGTTAGGAAGCCGAAAAGGGGGATGGGCCGAACTATTACACCAAATCTTGTGGTCCTACCGAACGACGGAAAGGGACCGAGGGGAGAAGGAGACGAGAGAAACACCTTTCAGATTAACTTACGGCCTGGAGGCAGTCGTCCCAGCTGAGATTATGATCCCGTCGGTCCGTTGCGAATCCTATGATGAGCAGCTCAACAACGAAGGGGTAAAAGACCGCCTAGACCTTCTCGAAGAAGAAAGAGCCGTTGCGGCCGCCCGGATGGTGAAAGACAAGAGGAAAGTGAGAGGTGAGAGGTACTTCAACCGCAGGGTCAGGGAACGAAGCTTTGTCCCCGGCGAGCTTGTCCTAAGGGAGGTTAAGCAGCCCAAGAAACTCGACCCCCAGTGGGAAGGTCCTTACATCATCCATCAGAAGGTTGGACGAGCTTCATATCACCTGAAAAATGTCGAAGGATACGAACTGCCCCATTCCTGGCATGCGGAATGCCTCAAGAAGTTCTATGTATGAAAATCAATGTAACTCATTGACAACATCAATAAAGGAATTATTTTTGGAAAGATTCGAACGCTAAAAGAAACACCCGGGCAATGCCCTACAGGATGCAATGCCCTGAAAAAGAAACACCCGGGCAATGCCCTACAGGATGCAATGCCCTGAAAAAGAAACACCCGGGCAATGCCTACAGGATGCAATGCCCTGGAAAAGAAACACCCGGGCAATGCCCTACAGGATGCAATGCCCTGAAAAATCTTGCTATGAGTTGTCGCACTCAAGCAAGAACAAAAACGGAAAACCCATCTCCGGAAACTCTAGGAGCTCTGGTCGCCTGTAATGGGTGAATCATTAGGTGTGGGACGCCACACCGTACCTCGGCTAAATTCCCCTGGCAAACTCTTTCTCCCTCTCTCGGGAAAAAAGGGAAAAGGGGGATAACCGCAAGTACCATCGCTTGGCTACCAAAAGCAAGGATTGGGAAAGAAAAAACAGAAGCGCCCGGTCGCTAAAAACGACCGGGCGAGGACGGGAACGGTCGGTCGTCAAAAACGGCCGGGTCACGTCCTTAAGACAAAAGCGTGGCGACCGGTCGCTCGAGTATGACCGGTCTCGCCCGCAAAAACGAATCAACTAAAAGGCAATCGGTAACACGCGCAATCGAAAGCGACCGGTCGTAATGACCGGGCCGCGAAACAAAGATAGCATAAACCAGCGAAATAACTGGCAAGTAATTCCATTAATCATTGAAAGTATGTACAATATCAAAACAAACAAGATGGAAAGGACGATAACTAAGACTAATCTAAATTTCCTCTGATCTAAGTCTCCTAAACAGCGTCAAGATTCGCAGGAGCAGCCCCTTGAACACTCTCCGAGGACCCGGACTTCCCGGGAGACGACCGGAGGCCTACCCCACCCTGATTCGCAGTACTCCCGGGAGGGAGAAGAAATGATGCCTGGCCGGGGACAAGGCACGTCTCCCCGGGAAGGCGCCCGAACTTCTCAAGAACCTCATAAAAGGAGGTCTTGTGCGCAACCCCCTTGAAGGATAACTCCTGGTAAAGACCGTCATCCATAACCTCACCCCTACCCGCGAAGAACCTCGAAACAATTTGACGGCAGGTCTTCACCATCCTCCCGCATTGAGAGGTGAAGGATTCCTTCAAGTGAGCGAGCCTCGTGCTGCTGCTGCCGCAGGTCCTCTCGCACCTTCCGAGAGTAAGCCTCGAGGCTGGCCACCTGCTGCTCCAACGTCTGACCCCAGCCCGATACCGGTCGCGGCTAGCGTTGGCGGTAATCAACTCCTCCTCAGGTCATCAATCCGCAGGTTCAGTTTCTCCAGTCCCTCAATGGGATTCCCAGGCCTCGGGCCTAAGTAGGAAAAGAAAAAGAAAGGAGGAAACCCCTTGTCAAAAAAAGAGTAAGGACAATAAGGAACGAGCGAAGAGGCGAAGAATCACCTCTCGAAGCCAGCTCGGAGTTTTCTAACCGCAGCCTAGCGGACTCCTCCCCGACACCTTTGCTTTCTCTTCGGAGGAAAGCAGTTGCTCCTTACAAGCCGCAAGCTCGCCAGCCAACCTCTGGAGCTCGACAGACAGCTTCTCTTTCTCGGAAGCCAGGACCTCACCCGCCCGGGCCACCTCCGCCAGTCTCGCCTCGGAGGACGACAGGTCCCTTTTCAGGAACATATCGCCTCGGAGGCAGAATGAAGTTCTTGAGAAAGTTTGGCCTCCCCTCAATAAGCGACGCCTTCTCCTGCGTCAAAGTGGTCTTCTCGGCACGAAGGCCCTCAACCTCTCGGTCGTGGGAAACCCGAGCCTGCCCCACCAAGGACTCCAAATCAGAAAAAGCAAACGACCGGTCAGCAAACTCACTTCGTACCTTTTCAAAAGACGCAGCTTCCGTCTCCAGCGACCGGATCCGACCCTTGAGGGAAAAGTTCTCTTCACGCAACCTCTTCAGTTGCTCCTCGTACTCGTCACACTGCTTTGTATACGACCGGCGGGCATCGCCCAGCTCCTTCTTCATATCCGCGGTCTGCTCGCGCACCCGCCTGGAGATCTCCTCCTGAACGGTGTCAACAAAGATGCTGTTGGAGGATCGCTCTATCTTCAGTTCCTCCTGAGCATTGCGGGCCCGGCTCTCCTCCAGGCGTAGCTTCGAGAAAAGAGATTGCACGTGCAAGTCCACACCCTGTGCAAAGGCCACCGTCTGCACAAAATAAAATGATAAGCCAAAGAAAATTAAAAGGAAAAAGAAGCAGCCCAAAAAAGTTAAGAAGGGATGAGCCGCTCACTCGGAAGATCCCCTGCCACATGAGTTAAGCGAGGCCTCCAGCGGAAAGGAGTGTCGCATAATGGCGTCCGCTCCACCCCCACCGATCCTCAACCTCTCTTTGGCCGCGGTCGTGGTCTTCAGAGGGGCGAAAAGACCATCAGGAGATCCGGACATACGGATGGCTTCCTTCCACAGCTCGGTATAGGAGGATGACTCCGTCACGGGCAGCACAGGAAAAGGCTGACCACGGTGGTAACACCAGCCATCCTTCGCAGACGGACCACAGAAGGACTCACGAGCGGGCGGAGGAGGAGAGGACGATGTGGAGGCACCAACACCCTCCTTCGCCTTCGAGCGAAGCCCTGAGTCCGCGGGCTCCCCCTGAGCCGCACCCGGCGCAGCGCCCGCACCGCCGCCGTCGCCCCCGGGTAATGAAAGTCCCAGGCCCAGAAGGAGCGATCTCCCCCAAAGGCCCCTGTTGTGGGGCGGCATCTGAAGCACCCGACTCATCGAGATGTACTATGTCGGAGGCTTTTCGTCCTCTTGGCCATATGCTTTATCCTACCCTTCGAGCCAAGGGTCTTCTGGCGATGCTGAGTAGGGAGCGGCTGACCGGCCGCCTCCCCCTTGGCCTGGCTTTCTCAGCCTCGGGAGCTGCAAAGCAGAGAAACACGCAAGAGTGGATAAGCAAAGAAAAGCCAGAGCCAAGACATTAGCGGCAGGTAAGGTAACGACCAAGGGAACGAAGAAGTAAATAAAAAAAAACAGGTGGAACACGAAGGATAAGACCGCACATGCACGCCCTCTCTCGTCCCACGGACTAAGATTGAGATCTGACCGGGCGCGTAAGAGGAAGAAATACCCGACGGCCGGAACCTGGACTAGTGTACCAAGTACCTGGTTGGTTTGAAGTATCAGGCGACCGGGCTCTGGAGTCCGAGGGGAACTCCCTTCCCATCCTTTGCCGATCTCGGCTTCTTGGCCGGGTGATCAGCTTCCTCCCCGGACCGCTTCCGGCCAACAAACGACCGCCTCTTCCTCGCGAAGAACGGACTCCTCCAAGCTTCCAAGGTGGCGTAGTAGTCCACCTTTCCTTCCCCGGTCTTGAAGGTCACCAGTTGCCAGCTGTGAAAGGGGCCAACCTTCGCCCCGAGCTGAGGAGGAAAATCTGCGACGAAAAGGAGATAGGTAAGCCAGACAAGGCAGAAAACGATAAAAAGAGCAGGAAGGGAGAGGAAACTCTCACCCTCAGAATGTGTAAGTGAGGCCAGGCGTGGACCGGTAAAAAAGTCCTCCACGCTCGGACGAAGGTCAGCCACCGCCTTCAGGGCTCGGGACATGGTGAGCTCCGACTTCGGAACCGTGGGACTATGCAGGGAGCCCCTGATAATCGAGGGGCAATAGGCGACCCCGAGATACCTCCCGGCGGGTGGGACGATGACAAACCACCGTGCGTTCCAGCGTTGAGCAAGCTTCTTGTATTCAAAAAGCGAATATCCGGACCGACCGGATATGGTTTAAATGTTGGAATCGACTCTGCTAGTGAAGAACTGAACGAACTCCGTAGAGAAGAAAGCGCCACCCCTTCTCGGCGCAAGAGCAATGTAAGATGGAGGGTGACACACCGCTTTCGGGTGAAGCTGAGCAAGCGTACCGCAGCGGCGAGTTAGAAACCTCCAATACGAACGGGGGGGGAGGAACCGTCATCCACGCAAAAAAGAAGTCGGAGTACACGACGTACCCTCCACGACCAAAATCGTCCATGGGATGCGAATCTTCAGAGGGAAGAAAAACCTGGGTTCCTGTGGGAACGTCCACATTCGCAAGAAGCGAATCGAGAGCCTTAACATCAAGAATGCTAGGCAACGGCTCCCGATTACTGGAATAGGCGGACTTTGGTTTAAAGAGTGTCGGACGAAACTTCCCGTCCGATTTGAAGCCCACGATGGCGCTTTTAGCAGAAACGCGAGATGATTTGGAACTAGAAGACGCCATTAAAACAGCGAAGTAGAGCAGGGAAGAAGAGGCGAAGTGAAGAAAGAGAAAGAAAGCGGAAATAACGGAGCGAAAGGGAGAAAGTTCGAAAAATGTGAAATGCGAGAGTTGGAGGAAAGAGAAAAACGTTGCCCTCCCAACACCTTTTAAAAGAGGTAACCAATTTCCGAAATATTTAAAATATAAAACCAAACAAAAGGGCGCTTTTTGCAGGAAAATTGCAGAGACTCTGCAAATTCTGCAGTGACGGCTGGCGTGCGCGAGACGATAAAAATTCTGCAACGGCCACTTCGTACGAACACAGGCGCGTGTGGGGCACGGCCATGGCGCACGCGCATCGCACGAACCATAGTAAGTCCCATCCTTTTGCCCGAGGGAAAAAGATGGAACTTGTGGGACTGACTGGGAGACAGGAAACGAGGAGGCAAGGCCCAACGAGAAAGCGAAAAGCGAAAATTTTTACCCTCACCCTCCAAATCCGGACCGAAAGAGTCAGGTTCTAAGTTCTACTTTCCTCGCAAGACGCAAAAAGTAGAACTTGTGGGACTGATGAAGAGGGAAAATACGCCCAGAAGACCCAAAAAGAAAGCAACAACCCAACAGAGCAAAGAACAGGGAAAAGGGAGGCCAAGGCAACGACCGGGCGTCCCTGTCCAGACCCAAGTAGGCCGCAAGCAGCGACCGGTCACTTATGACCGGTCATCGAGAGCCCTAGAACATGGTATAGAGGACGACCGGTCGTCTGTGACCGGTCGCCATAGGAAGCATTTCGATCGGTCATTTATGACCAGACGCCAGGAGTACGAGATAAAGCGTAAAAAGCGTCCGGTCGTTTGCGACCGGGCACCAAATACACCAAATAAAGCACGAATACGGCCGGTCGCCTGTGACCGGTCCAAAGAGAGCAAAGCAAGTACGGATAGCGACTAAAAGATAGGGAGATTGGGATAAGATATTTATCAGATATTTTGTAGACTTACCAAGATATTTATGTGCCAACCTGGCACAATGTAACGGGTAAAAGGCCGTAGGAAACACTATAAATAGGGGTTCACCCCTCAATAAAAGGCACGCGAACAGTATTCCAGAATTCTCACTATTGCATTGCGTTGTTACGAATCTCTCTTTCCTCTCCCCTCTTTAGCGCACCCCCTTTCGGTAACAAGGTAATTCGACAGAACTTGAAGAGCTTGATGATAGATTAGGATCCCGACCGAGGAATTACGTGAGAAGGCTGCTTAGGAGCCTAGGGATTTATACCATTTCACCGACTAAACAAGATAAAGCATGCAACCGGAATTTTATGTATGTTGTGTGAAGTGATATGCACTAACCACAATTACCTTGAGAACTTACTAACAATGCTTAGTAAAGAATAGTGTGAGAATAAGGAACACTCCAAATATTGTTTTCTTAGTAGCCGAAAGAGGTTAACTAACAAACATTGACTTGAGACTTGTACTAACTGGAACTTGGGGGGAGTGAGGAATCTGGGACTGACTTCGGTCATGCATGTTATGGAAAGGAGGTCGGTATCTGAATCGGATCCGACTTCCGCTAATGACTTGTCTTCGGACTTATTGCCTAGGGTCGAATGTCGACTCAGCTACATTGAATTTTCAGCAAGGTAGGAGGCAGATTAAGATGGTGCGGTAGGATAACCTAAATCCTAAATTTTAAGATAAGTTATTTATTCAACGAATGGAGTTAATAGCTCATTGGCTAGGGTTGCTTTTGAGCGGACAAAAAAAACATTGAGATAAGATACAACCTTTTCTATTTTAAGAACGGTTTGTATTCTAAGACTGAGATAAGGATTAAGATTGAGGTAAGATAAGGTTGGACTGAGATTAAGAGGAAACATAACTTAAAGAGTTGAAAGATTAACTCACATATTAAGGGAACGCTTTTAAGTATTTCATTGTTTTTGAACTTTATTGTTCATATGTGGCTTATTGTTATTGCACTATCTATTATGTTGTGCATCTAATCAATCTCCATGCTATCGACAATTAGTCGTCGTAGCCCCGTCAGCTTGGGGGCCATGAGAGAATCGTACGAGCAAGGTGCTGACCCCCTCGGGGGCTACTGTTTATTTTGCATGTTAATGTCAGAAGGTGACCGTCCTGAGAGTAAGATGGGGTAGACGTATTATGGGTTTAAGTGTGACCTACGAGTTGTGAATGCACTCTCGTATGGCAATGGCGTTAGTAAGTGTATAGGATGTAAGGAGATTGTAGATTGTTATGTAATTGGTTAAGGCTTGTAAGTACTAATGTTCGTATATTCAGGTCCATCAGACTGTAGCTAGATCTTGGAGATTTTAGTATGCCTAGTTCGTCATGTGGGTGACTAACGGCGGTAACATAAAATGTTGTAAGAAATCCACTACAAAGTTAATATAAGTGAATGGAGGTTTATGAGATAAGTGTGGCTTCATGAGTTGGGGTGTTACAAAAAGTGGTATCAGAGCGTAGTTACGCTCTGAAGACAAGAATTACCGAACTTAGGAGAATACTGAGGTTGAGTTTGAGTTTTAGGTTAAGGGTTCAGTGATAGAGCGAGAGGGCGTTAGTTAAGACTTCCGGTGTTTACCGGATATCCATATATAGTAGCTAAACCCGCCCTCCACATCCCTAACCTTGAATACGTGGAACAACACCAGAGAGAAGAAAGATTTCTCTTACTCGGGAAAAACCCGATCTGGCAGTTAGTTAACAGTAAGCAATACGAGAAACATCTTGTTGTACAACGGTTTACAAAAACTTGGAGGTTTTAATTGGAGCGCAACGTGGAAATAGGTGCTACTAATGGAATTCTACCAGGAAGAGAATGGGAATTACTCGCAACATGGGTTGACATGCTACGCAGTCGAAATAACCCGCCATAACAATAATAAGAAAGGCATTACGAGTGCAATGGGGAGGACAAGATAAGCGACATGAGTACCGGACAGTGGTCCGAATGAGCATAGCAGTGGGATAATACATAACATGAGAATTAAGACTACCGAAAGGTCCAGTTAGAAACGGGAACTCCAAACCCCATACAAGGAGAAAGGTCATAAACCTGGCCGACATAGCGCAGGCGACAATAAAGACGTGTACAACTGTATACCGGAATAGGACTACGATGTAGTGCCTAAAGGACAACCATTACTTAGTAACCACGCCAAAATGTGTGGAAACGGGAGCGAGGATTAAGACATAAGAAAATAACAAGGGGTTCCCTCAGAAAGAGGAACACCCTGATAAGTGACAGTACTGTCAAGACAACAAGGAAACTGCTAAATGGCCAGTTATCCAAAACGAAAGAACATCGAAGGAGTCCCGACGACTACCAAAGATATAAAAAGATTAGGAGGAAGTACCATTACTGACCACGCAGTACCGGTAGTCCATCTTGCATGGCGCACTTGCTGTAGCAAGTGCTACCACGGTTAAGTTATACAGAAGCCATCATGGCGAGATAGTAGCACGTTACTGTTGTAATACATATAAATACCGGATTGTAAATCCATAAGAACGGAGAATGAGACCTTGGAAAGGCCTGACGGCCTGACCATGATAAGATGAGTCAACACACAGTCAGCAGGGAGCTGAACTTGGACATAACACTAAATGATATATGTAACACCCCAACTCATAATGCCATACTTATTCATAACCTCCATTCACTTATATTAACTTGCAGCAGATTTCTTACAATATTCGGTGTTACCGGCGTTAGTCACCCACGTGACCAACTAGGCATACTAAAATCTCCAAGATCTAGCTACGGTCTGATGGACCCGAATATACCGAACATTAGTACTTACAAGCCTTAACCAATTACATAACACTCTTACAAACTCCTTACATCCTATACAGCTTACTAAACTCTAATTACCATACGAGAGTACATGCACAACTCGTAGGTCATACTTAAACCCATAACGCATCTACCCCATCTTACTCTCAGGACGGTCGCCTTCTGACATTCACCTGAAAAATATAAACAGTAGCCCCCGAGGGGGTCAACACCTTTGCTGGTACGATCCTCTCATGGCCCCCAAGCTAACGTGGCTATGACGACTAATTGTCGATAGCATGGAGGTTGATTAGATGCACAACATAATAGAAAGTGCAATAAACAACAAGCCACATATGAACAATCAATGTTCAAACACAATGAACAACTTAAAGCGTTCCCTTAGTAATTGAGTTAGTATATTTAGCTCCTTAAATTATGTTTCCTCTTAATCTCAGTCTAACCTTATCTTACCTCAATCTTAATCCTTATCTCAGTCTTAGATTACAAACCGTTCTTTAAATAGAAAAGGTTGTATCTTATCTCAATGTTTATTTTTGTCGGGTCAAAAGCAACCCTAGCCAATGAGCTATTAACTCCATTGGTTGAATAAACAACTTATCTTAAAATTTAGGATTTAGGTGATCCTACCGCACCATCTTAATGCCTCCTACCTTGGATTGGATATCTAATGTAGCTGAGCCAACATTCGACCCTAGGCAACAAGTCCGAAGACAAGTCCTTAAGCGGAAGTCGGATCCGATTCAAATACCAACCCCCTTTCCTTAACATGCATGACCGGAGTCAGTCCCAGATTCCTCACTCCCCCCAAGTTCCAGTTAGTAGAAAGTTTCAAGTCAATGTTTGTTAGTAAACCTCTTTCGGTTACTAAGAAAACAATATTTGGGAGTGTTCCTCAATCTCACACAATTCTTTACTAAGCATTTGTTAGTAAGTTCTCATAGTAGGTTGTGTTAGTGTATCACAATCACACAAAAACATAATATTCCGGTTGCATGCTTTATCTTGTTTAGTCGGCACACATAAACAAATAGCACACAAGCCGAGGGACACCTCGTTAGCAAGCAGGTCACAAGAAAACCATATCGTTCACCGTTGGTCGTTCGGTTGTTTACTCTCCTCCGGAGCCCAAATTCTCAAACCCTAAAACATTCATCGAATTGGGTGGTTAATTACTTTTAATTAACCTAGATTACATAATCACTACTGATTTCCAACTACATACCACTAAGCCATTGTAGTTTAAACTTAACCACTTATGTTATTTACTTCTCATTTTACCTCATACTTGTTCACACCTCCAATGGCCTTAAAACTCCACCAAACAACTCTTAACAATCGTATATAACATTACCCAACAAGCCCCCACCATTTACCACCTAAAAAGCACCTTTTCTTTGTAAAATCGCCTGGTCCGGAACATGGTCCGGACCTAAGGTCCCGGACCAATGTCTGTTTTGACTCTCGGCAGCATTTTAACTATGGTCCGGGACTTGGTACTTACCCAAGGTCCCGGACCAGTTCTGGGGTGTACTCTTGCATGTTTTTAGTGCTGGTCCGGGACTTTATCCAAGGACTAAGTCCCGGACCACTCTTTAAACTGTCAAATTTTACAGTTTTGAGCACCTTTCCAACCTTGTTCTTTTGTCCAATCTTCTTCTAAGCTTTCCCCATGTATTCACACATGTTTTTACACAATTTTAGCACTTAAAGTCCTCCTAACTCATGGATCATCTCACCTCCAAATTCCTTGATCATTTACTCAAGTTCTTACCAAATTCTTAACACTTATAACTTAATTCCTTATACTTCCAGCATGTAAATTTGCCTAAACTTCAACTAACCAAAGTGCTTCCTTTCAACCAATATAGCTATTCCTCAAACATCATTATTCATCCATGTTTCCTTTGCTAAACTTCCCAAGGTTATCTTGCATCTCCATGCACAAATCTCTCCCTTTCCATTTGTTACTCATCACTCCTAAACTCTTGAACATACCTATACATTTCTTTCCATCCTCTTAACACCTAACATTCTTCTTCATTTACCTTGACCATCCTACACCCTCCTTAGACATCTTCTCTTTTTCTCAATTTACTCACCATTCTCATGGTTAAACACTCTTATACATTCCTAGTCATTTTCCTTGACAATTTCCAACATTCTCCTACAATTTCCACTTCCATCACCCAAGTCCACTCATCACCATCCAAACTATAACCTTATTAATCCACTACTAGCATCTTCACCACTTACATAAGCTTCCCAAAATTCTCATTGCTATATTTTCTAGTTCATACCTAAATCATCTCAAACATTACACATCATTTCCTCTAGATTTTTACACAAGTCTTAACATTCCTCATACCATGACTTTGGTGTGTTTAATACTGCCACCTAACCTCTAATTCCTCCTAGACAACTCTAGGTCATTCAAATCCTTAAGAACTTCTTAGTTCACTCATTTCCACTCAAATTCCTTTTAATGGTTCCTAGTAAATCCTAGGTCATATTAACTCACAACAACCACGTAACCACTTTGTTTTCTACTCAAATTTTGCCATAGCTTCTCTAGTATATTATCATGCAAATATGCATGGTTTTTCTTATTCAATCATCTCACACACATTAACTACTTTCTCATCATATTTTCTCACCCTAATCTACTGATTCATCACCAACACAATATAATGCAATAATCTTAAATTGCATAGCACTAAGGCTCTTAAATGACATGGCTCTTAGGCTCTTAAATGACTTAAACTTAAACACTGAATTTCCCACATATAAAAGCTTTCAACCTGCAATTACACACAACAAAGCTCCCATAGCATTATAAGTGTACTCATAATTCACCTATACTTATCTTACTAACTCATTCCCATTGGCTCCTTAGTCACAAGTTCACTAGCTTATTCAAATTCTTTGTCCTAGGTTATATAACCCATTACATAATGTAAGCTTTAAGCTACATTAGTACTTATCTAATTCTCATCCCTTTAAACCTTAAACCACCCTTAGCTAAGCAATTTACCTTGTTTTTCTCAAGCTTATCTTAGCTTCCTCCTTAGGGCTTTTCTTGAATGAATCTCGGCCACCAACTCAATTTCCCTTGCCAATGTTCTATCAATATACAATGACTCTCATGAGTGGTAAACAATACACTAACCTTAAGGAATCATCCCTAGGTTAAAAATGTGTTTTTAAGGTATTAAAAGTGGATGATTACCTTTGAAGTCTCAAAGTAGACTTGGGCAATGAATGAAGGAGGACCTCCACTAGTCCTTGGTGATTAAAACAAGCTAGAACAAGGCATAAAAACAAGGCTCCATGAGAGGTAATTTTCGGCAATGGTGAAGAAGTGATGGAAACATGGTTTTCTTACATTTTCCTTACCTTGAATGAATGGAGAAGCTAATGAACCCTTCAAGCTAAATTTCCCCCTCCAATGGCGATTTCACATGGCTCCAAATTGAAGCTTTTCAAATTTTGAAAAGATAGGAGCAAGGCCTTGGTCTAACTAAGAGTTATCTAAGCTTTTTTTTGGATTTGGAGCTAAAATGAAGATTTTGTGAGCAAATGAAGGGGAGCAAGATTGGGGTGCTTGGAACGGTTTTGGTACAGAGAAGAAGAACAAAAATCGGTGGAAGAAGAAAGAAATGAAGAAGAGAGGAGAGAGGTAGGCTAGTATAAGATATTTTGTCTTTTAAAGCAAATAGTACTATTCTCTTATTTCCTCTTCTTTTCCTTTAGTTTCTGGCTCCCTATGGTGACTCACCACACTTAAAACCGTCCGCCCTTAGTAGATAGGATATTTATAGTCTTGGTTGACTAACTTATTGACTTATGTTGACGTAAGCTTAAACTAGGGACTATTTGGCACTATTCACAAATTAGTGCACAAATTTGTGAAATTTTTAGTTTCTCATTGATTTACGCTTCCTAATGTGATACTAATTAATAAACAATGTTGATTAAGGTGTAATCATTGGCATTTAGCCACTAAAACTCATTTCTAAGACAATTTCTCAAAAAGGTGCTTTAAGGAGTCTCAAAGCACATTTTGTATTTAATCTTGTTTTTGAGCTTGGTTTTCTTTGGTAATTAAATTTACATGTCCTTTAGCATGTTAATAAGGTCTTATAATGATATTTGGGTGCTAAGCATAGTCACTCCAAGCTTAGAGCACATTTTTGCTTAAATTACCCTTATAGCGTTTTCTTGTGTTTTCCTTGTTTAAATTGTCTACCAATGTTTCTAAGGCACGTTTTAGCCTTATTACATCATAACTTTGTTTACTTAGAATACTTAGGTTTGGGGTATTTCAATCTACCCCCCTTAAAAGAACTTTGTCCCCAAAGTTCCCATGCATCTTATTTTTTTAGATTACATGGTTTATCTCATTCCATAGATCATATAGATCATGCTTATATGTACTTAAACTTATTGACTCATTAGGTCTGTCACATACCTCTACTAAAATACACACAACATGCTTAAGTATGTATAGCACTCAAAATTCCCTTAGTTCCTTTTCATGATTAAAACAATCACATAATTTTCATCGTATTCTCCCATGTCACCGGTCCGTAGACAAAGGCTCATTCGTCCTCACCTTCATGGGCTAGAATACAAATAAAATCTGTTCTCCCCATGTCACCGGTCCGAAGACAAAGGCTCATGCGTCCTCGACTTCATGGGCGAGACTCAGTAAAAAGGAAATCCTTTTTACGAGGTCAAGTGAGGAATAATTCTCTAATTGAAAATACAATCAACTTCAATTATATTTTATCCTAATGCCTCTATCCTTAGCGTGATTTAATTGTGACCGCTGGTAGGGAGTTTCAAGAATCATCCAACCCTGATGTGATAAGCATCAGTGTTGAACTATCCCTCCACCCCAATTTGTGTTTGGTTTCCCTTGATCCCTAGAAAATCAAGTTCCACCTCCCATGTCATTTTCAAACATAAATAATTCACTCATTTGCAATTTCCTATCTTTTTAGTCTTTCTAATCATAATCAATACATCTCCAAGGTGTGGACTTAGTCCATCAACATTCCCAATTCATCTCTTAGTAATTACCTCAGGACTCCCATTTCTACTAAGTTCTATATCAGTCTCATTCCAATTCTCACCATCATATACCTCATAGCATTAATTTCTAACCTCATACTTATATCGAATGATATCTCATAGTGTTATCTTATTCTTATTTCACACACACTTTCATATCGACTCATATCTCATATATTCCTTATTCCTTAAGTCCTTAGTCCTCTCAACTAGTTCTCTTAACTTGTACTCACACTGGAGTTAACAAGATAGGTACTTAATATGTATGGTATTCGCATCTTCTGTGCGCAATAAGCATAATTAATCTCAAAGTGTTTATGTAAAACAAATTCTCAAATTTTTTGTGTTATGCACACCGTAGTTTACATACTCAGTACATAAACATACGCTAAGCGGTTTTCGCTCTACCCCCCTTAAAATGGATTACGCCCACGTAATCAACATTATATCATCCATAAACATAGGTTCAAGATGTCCAATTCTCACCAAGCATTCTAGCTTCCATGTCATCTATCTCACTTATAATTCGATCAGAGGATTATAACTATGTTAATGGCTTAGTCTCTGTATCGAGGATTCTTAACGGTACTTATACCATTTTCTTAACTTAGTTTGGTCTAATCTCAAAGGTACTGATCTGCTAGCTTCTGCTGCGCGACTCTGATAACCTTAGGCTTAGTTTGCCTTTCTTATCCTTTTATAGTATTGTATATCCTTCTGCCTCCTTATAGTTTAGGAATATTGGTCTCTCAGTGGACATGTGTTATCTTTATATATTCACGGCCTTAATGAGTTGTAACTCGTCTATCCATTCTCCCTGAAGATCTAACGTTCATACTCTTAGTGTTTTCTCAAGTGTCTAAATCATTCTTTTCAACTGACCTTTGGTCTGAGGGTGATTCATAATCTAAAACTATTGTTTAGTGCCTATTGCGCTTTACAACTTAATCTCTAACGTCTTAAGACATATCCAATGTTTGTACTTAACAATCCGTGCTCCTCGCACTTCATAGTCCTTAATTATTTGTTCTCTGATTCCTTTGTGTTGTTGGTTCAACTGAATTCCTTCCCTTCAACTGTTGTGGTAGTAGCTGCTTTCTTGTCTAATACGTCGTTGACCGTGGTACGGAGTCGACTACTTCCCGTGTTCCTAACACCACTCATTTACATGCATGAGGTACCTTACTGGTACATTACTACTTACCCGACCAACTCATAAATGAGTCTATCCGGCCTGTAAGACCCTGGGATGCAATCGTCCCACGTCTCGTTTAAGTAAACTCGTAGTGTCCGTCACATGTTTAGCTATTGCTAACTATGAAGTATTCTGTTGTCGATCCTCTTTTGTCGTTCCATAATAACATTTATTGTTCTTCTTGAACTTAATCAAGGGAAATCCATTTACTGTGTTCTTGGGTATTGTATGCTCTAGCTCCTTTCTGTATTTCGTATTGACTCGATCTCTTAGTAACTGAGGTCAATTTCCATAGAGCCTCTTATCTTGTTTTTTTCTTATGTTGATTTACTAGGAATGCACTTCCAGTTCCTCAAGGAATGGGTAGTGTTCTTCCTGTGAAATCTTACCTCACACTATCTAGACTATTGGCATCAATGCACAGTTCGTCTACCATCTTATTCCCTTACTTATATCGGTCTCAGCTCGTAGATCTAATTGCCTTTGTGTCAATATTTGACGGTTTATGTATGATGGTCGCTTTACTGCGCACCATGACTTAATCCCCTTATATAAAGATTGTCTCACGACCACTACTGGTGGTAGTTGGTCTTTACTCTGTTACCCATTGATGGTGCAACTACTTACTCATTTATTCTAACATCTTATCTTATACTCAATTCCTTCCTGGTGTAAACACACTCGGGGTTCTCTAATTTCGGTGTTTGGCGGTTGCCGTACCGTGTTGTATTTTTTCGTTATCTCTTAATATGAAGGTGTTTCGCTTCAATTTTGGTTTTGTATGTAGGTCAGTCTCTCTCTCGTTCTTCCATCCCTTATGATGTTATTTGGCATGTAATTTAACCGGTTACTGAAGAAGTCATTCGTTGAATCACAAGCTCTTCTGAGCGTTGGTCATTTGACGTGTCATACTGTGCACTCACAATGTTTATCTCTGATGAAAACTGATTCTTAAATCCCGTGTGTTGGATATGAGGTCTGTCTCTACAGCCTTCGTTATTACTCAAGTGTATCTGGTATGTTCTAAGGCAATCTCAAGGTTTATAGTTTCCATTCTCTAACAAAAGCGTATTATATCTTTAATAAGTGAAAGCCCTTTTTGAGGGGTTTATTCCCACTCATGGCCTCACAACAAGGAGAGGTATCCCCTCCCTAAAAGGAATGGTTCATTCTCCGCCCCTCACAATGTACTATCTCATTATTCTCATTGGTGCCCTTTTTCTGGCAATATTTTCCACAATCTAAGTTATAGGTTTGGTAACCGTTCATATCTACAAATTGTAGTTCCTTCGTGGCTTAAATAAGCTCTCTTACAACTTACTACGCCTCGGGCTCTGATGTGGTTAACATCCTTGGCTTGTAGACTCTTAGAGTTAATGTCATTGAGTGAGAGCCGGTGCTCGGTTCATTGCTTGTAATCTTACTCATCCATAGGCTATCTTCATACATTTCTGGTTCTTTGAACACTATGCACCATTAGGTCACACATTAAATGTAGTACCGCCGGGTCTCATGGTTAGTTGCTGCATTCTGCTTCCCTCTATGGAAGTTCGTCCAGGTTATCTGGCGTTAACTAGTGTCCGTGACAATTCTGTCGTGTTAATAGACTTATGTCTTTTAACATTCAAGGTTAAGTTTGTATTAGGCGTCTGCCTTACGGTGTCTAAGTTGGATATCATCCTGTCATCTTATGCTTCCATCTCAACGCTTCGTTCAACTTCGTTGACTACGCCACCCGTTGATGATTATCATACTTGGGTGTTAATGAGTCAGACAAACATACTAACTGTCACTCATCAGTTTGTTTAGCTCGACTATGTCCACTCTATGGGGGTAGTCCTCTGCGTTTCCTCTGTCGGGATGTATGTCCTTAACCCTTGGTAGGTTACAACTTAAGTTCACTTCTTTTATCCCTGTTTCCGGGGTTACCAACACCTTCAACGAAGAATGTTTGTTACTGGTATTCTTAATGGTCATCTCGGGAGTTCTATCCCGTTCCTGTAGGAAGTCGTTGTCGACTCCTTAATTGTATCTCTTGATACATTCCTTATATGTTGTTGTTATTGTAGTAGGTTGTACCGTTGCTAAAATCCATATCTTTGGTATTCCATCCAATTCAGCTCCCTGCTGACTGGTGTGTCGACTCATCTTACCTTGGTCAGGCCGTTAGGCCTTTCTAAGGTCTTATTCTCTCGTCCTTATGGATTCACAATCCAGTATTAATATGTATTACGATTGTAGCGTTCTACTATCTCGCCATGATGGCTTTCCGTATTACTTAACCATGGTAGCACTTGCTATAGCAAGTGCGCCATGCAAGATGGGCTAATGGTACTGTGTGTCGGTAGTGGTACTTCCACCTAGTTTCCATATCTTTGGTAGTCCCCTAGATTCCTTCGATGTTCACTTATTTTTGATAACTAGCCATCCGGCAGTTTCCTGGTTGGTTTTGACGGTACTGTCACTCATCAGGGCGTTCCTCTTTCTGAGGGAACCCCTTGCTATTTTCTCATGCCTTAATCCTTGCTCCTATTCCACATATTATGTCGGGGTTACTAAGTAATGATTCTCCTTTAGGCACTACGTCGTAGTCCTATTCCCGTATACACTTGTACGCGTCTTTATTGTCGTCTGCGCTATGTCGGCCAGGTTTTGTAACCTTTCTCATTGTATGGGGTTTAGAGTTCCCGTTTCTAACTGGACTTTCCGGTAGTCTTAATTCTCATACTTTGGGTTTTCCCACTGCTATGCTCTTTCGGACCACTGTCCGTTACTCATGTCGCTTATCTTTTCCTCTCCATTGGACTCGTAGTGCTCTTCTTATTATTGGTATGGCGGGTTATTTCGACTGCGTAGCATGTCGACCCGTGTTGCCGGTAATTTCCGTTCTCTTACTGGTAGAATTCTGTTGGTAGCGCCTATTTCCACGTTGCGCTCCAATGAAAACCCTCAAGTTCTCGTAAACTGTTGTACAACAAGATGTTCCTCGTATTGCTTACTGTTATCTAACTGCCAGATCGGGTTTCCCCGAGTAAGAGAAGGTTTCTTCTCTCTGGCTTTTCTTCCCCGTAATTCAAGTAAGGGATGTGGAGGGCGGGTTTAGGTACTATGGATATCCGGTAAACACCGGGAAGTCCTAACAAACGCACCTCACGCTCTATCTCTCAACCCTTTACCCATAACTAAAACTCAACCCAGTATTCTCCTAAGTTCAGTAATTCCTGTCATCAGAGCGTAGTTACGCTCTGATACCACTTTTTGTAACACCCCAACTCATAATGCCATACTTATTTCATAAACTTCCATTCACTTATATTAACTTACAGTGGATTTCTTACAATATTCGGTGCTACCGCCGTTAGTCACCCACATGACCAACGAGGCATACTAAAATCTCCAAGATCTAGCTACGGTCTGATGGACCCGAATATATCAAACATTAGTACTTACAAGCCTTAACCAATTACATAACACCCTTACACACTCCTTACATCCTATACAGCTTACTAAACTCAAATTACCATACGAGAGTACATACACAACTCGTAGGTCGTACTTAAACCCATAACACGTCTACCCCATCTTACTCTCAGGATGGTCAGCTTCTGACATTCACCTGCAAAATATAAATAGTAGCCCCCGAGGGGGTCAGCACCTTTGCTGGTATGATCCTTCATGGCCCCCAAGCTAACGTGGCTACGACAACTAATTGTCGATAGCATGGAGGTTGATTAGATGCACAACCTAATAGAAAGTGCAATAAACAACATGCCACATATGAACAATCAATGTTCAACACAATGAATGACTTAAAGCATTGCCTTAGTAATTGAGTTAGTATTTTTAATTCCTTAAATTATGTTTCCTCTTAATCTAGTCCAACCTTATCTTACCTCAATCTTAATACTTATCTCAGTGAGATTACAAACCGTTCTTTAAATAGAAAAGGTTGTATCTTATCACAATGTTTATTTTTGTCGGGTCAAAAGCAACCCTAGCCAATGAGCTATTAACTCCATTGGTTGAATAAACAACTTATCTTAAAATTTAGGATTTAGGTGATCCTACCGCACCATCTTAATGCCTCATACCTTGGACTCGAAATCCAATGTAGCTGAGCCGACATTTGACCCTAGGCAACAAGTCCGAAGACAAGTCCTTATGCAGAAGTCGGATCCGATTCAGATACCGACCCCCAGTCCTTAACATGCATGACAGGAGTCAGTCCAAGATTCCTCACTCCCCCCAAGTTCAGTAGTAGTAAGATCTCAATGTTTGTTAGTTAACCTCTTTCGGTTACTAAGAAAACAATATTTGGAGTGTTCCTCAATCTCACACAATTCTTTACTAAGCATTAGTTAGTAAGTTCTCATAGTAGGTTGTGTTAGTGTATCACAATCACACAACCACATAATATTCCGGTTGGATGCTTTATCTTGTTTAATCAGCACACATAAACAAATAGCACACAAGCCGAGGGACACCTCGTTAGCAAGCAGGTCACAAGAAAAACCATACCATTCACGTTGGTCGTTCGGTTGTTTACTCTCCTCCGGAGCCCAAATTCTCAAACCCTAAAACATTCATCGAATTGGGTGGTTAATTACTTTTAATTAACCTAGCTTACTTAATCATAATGATTTCCAACTATATACCACTAAGTCATTGTAGTCCAAACTTAACCACTTATGTTATTTACTTCTCATTTTACCTTATACTTGTTCACACCTCCAATGGCCTTAAAACTCCACCAAACAACTCTTAACAATATATAGTAACATTACCCAACAATCCCCCACCATTTACCATCAAAAGCACCTTTTTTTGTAAATCGCCTGGTCGGGACATGGTCTGGACCTAAGGTTCTGGACCAATGTCTGTTTTGACTCTCGGCAACATTTTAATATGGTCCGGGACTTGGTACTTACCCAAGGTTCCGGACCAGTGTTGGGTGTACTCTCGGCATGTTTTTAGTGCTGGTTCGGGACTTTCACTAGTACAAAATAAGCCTATTGCAGCGGTTGTTTTGGCTATCGCAGAGGTTCCGCTGCGACGAGGTGCGCTACGATAGGGTATCGATCTACCTCAACGGTTATTGAACCGCTGCAGAGGTAACCTATGGCAGCGGTTCCTGCTAACAACCATTGCCATAGGTGGGTTTCAGGACAAAAAAACATACCTATTGCAGTGGTTGTTAGCTAGGAACCGCTGCCATTGGTATTTTTTTTGAAAAAAAATAGTTGTTTCATCTTCTTCCTCGCGTAGCCGTTCGCGAGTTCACGGTCGAGTTCTCTTCCAGATTCAGCAAAAACGTGTCCTTGCTCGCCAGATCAAGTTTGTAAAATTACGTGTATATAGTGGCTGGAAGAGGCGCAAACAACATGTTCTTGTTCACCAAAACCTGTTGCAAATACCGTGAGAAGAGATACAAAGGCGCAACCTTTGTTCCTTGTTCACCAATCAGAGTTGCAAAATTAAGAGAAAGAGGCGGTAGATATGAGAAGAGAAAGAGGCCACAACATATATGTTATTGTTCGCGAGTTTGGTTGCAACATTACGCTTGAGAAATATATAATGAGGCACAGAGCATATGGTTTGCCATTAGGGTTGCATAATACCGAAGTAATAAAGATAAGTTCGAGAATATTACATGAAGGAAGAGAAGAAGAATTAATGAGTGCGAGAAGAGAGAGCGCAGAGCATTGCTTTACCTTGTTCGCCATTGAAGTGAGTGAAGAGAAGAGAGAGCGCCGAGCCATCTATTCGCCCAACCAGTTAGGGTTGCAAAATTATCAGAGGAGAAACTTTTATATTAAAACAAAAAGTCTATTGCAGCGGTTCCTAGTAACAACCAATGCAATAGGCTAAAAAAACAGGGAAAGTGAAATTTTTAAAAAGAATAACCGGGATAATTAGTCTACTACAGCGGTTGTTATAGCAACCGCTGCGATAGATTGCTTTTTTTTTTGAAAAAATTGACCAACCTACCGCAGCGGTTCCTAGCTAACAACCGTTGTGGTAGGTGATCCAAAAATTTTAAAATGTCCTATTGCAGCGGTTCCTCTTACAACCGCTGCAATAGGGGCGCCGCGGTAGGTCTTTTTTGTACTAGTGTTTATCCAAGGACTATGTCCCGGACCACTCTTTAAACTGTCAAATTTTACAGTTTTGAGCACCTTTCCAACCTTGTTCTTTTGTCCAATCTTCTTCTAATCTTTCCCCATGTACTCACACATGTTCTAACACCATTTTAGCACTTAAAGTCCTCCTAACTCATGGATCATCTACCCTCCAAATTCCTTGATCATTTACTCAAGTTCTTACCAAATTCTTAACACTTATAACTTAATTCCTTATACTTCCAACATGTAAATTTGCCTAAACTTCAACTAACCAAAGTGCTTCCTTTCAACCATATAGCTATTCCTCAAACATCATTATTCATCCATGTTTCCTTTGCTAAACTTCCCAAGGTTATCTTGCATCTCCATGCACAAATCTCTCCCCTTTCCATTTGTTACTCATCACTCCTAAACTCTTGAACATACCTATACATTTATTTCCATCCTCTTAACACCTTAACATTGTTCTTCATTTACCTTGACCATCCTACACCCTCTTTAGACATCTTCATCTCTTTTTCTCAATTTACTCACTATTCTCATGGTTAAACACTCTTATACATTCCAAGTCATTTTCCTTGACAATTTCCAACATTCTCCTACAATTTCCACTTCCATCACCCAAGTCCACTCATCCCCATACAACTATAACCTTATTAATCCACTACTAGCATCTTCACCACTTACATAAGCTTCCCAAAATTCTCATTGCTATATTCTCTAGTTCATACCTAAATCATCTCAACATTATACATCATTTCCTCCAAATTTTTACACAAGTCTCAACATTCCTTATACCATGACTTTGGTGTGTTTAATACACCCACCTAACCTCCAATTCGTCCTAGACAACTCTAGGTCATTCTTGAAATACCCCAAACTTAGATATGGTGTTTAACTGATAAGCTAAGATATAAGGAGGCTAAATAATGCCTTATAAACATTAAGAAACATTTTTAATCAAAGAAAACATACGGAAACACCAAAAGAGTTTTAAGCAAAAACGTGCTCTAAGCTTGGAGAGACTTGGGTGAGCACCCAAATATCATTCTAAGACCTTAGCAATATCCTAATGGTCATTTTAAGTCAATTACCAAAGAAAACAAGCTCAAAAACAAGTTAAAACACAAATTGTGCTTTAAGGACTCTTAAAGCACATTTTTGAAAAATTGTCTTAGAAAGGGGTTTTAAGTGGCTAAATGCCCATGATTACTCCTTAATTAACTTGTGTACTAATTAGTATCACATTAGGAAGTCTAAATCAATGGGAAATAAAAATTTCCAATTATGTGCACTAGTTTGTGAATAGTAATCAAATAGTGCCTAGTTTAGTCTTTAGTCAATTAAGTTTAGTTAGTTGGTCAACAAGACCATGACTAGCTTAATTAAAGGGGGTGGCCGGTTTTTAAGGTGATGATTCACCACATGATCAAATAAGAAAAGAAAATAAGAGATAAAGTAAAAGTACTATTTGCTTTTAACTAAATATCCTTCCTTCGCTTACCTCTCTCCTCACCTCTTCATTCTCTTCACTTTCCCACCGTTTCAATCTTCTTCCTTCTCCATTCACGTAAGAAGAAACCCCATGCTAGCTCCATCTCCTTTGACACTACTACTCATTTTAGCTCCAAAACCAAAACAAAGTATATATTCTTCTTAGTTAGCTCAAGCTCTTTCTTTCTATCTTTCCAAAACATCAAGAGCTCCATTTTGGTGCCAAGCCAAACCGCCATTAGAAGAGGAAACTCAAGCTTGGAGAGTTCATTGGCTTCTCCATTCTCTTAAGGTAAAGAATATGTAAGAAAATCTAGGTTTCCACCATTTTTCTCATACCGAAAATGATACTCATGGGGCTTCATGTTATTCCTTGTTCTAGCTTGTTTTCTATTCTCCAAGGGCTAGAGGAGGTCCTTCTTGCTTCATATCCAAGCCTATTCTAAGACTCCAAGGTAAAACAATCAATTTAATACCTTAAAGCACATTTTTAACCTAGGGTTTGTTCCTTAAGGTTAATGTATTATCTAGCACTCATAAGTCATTGGATATTGGTTAGAACATTGGCAAGGAGAGTTTAAGTGGTGACCGAGATTGTTCAAGGAAAAGGCTAAGGAGGAAAGTTTGTGCGCTTGTAAAAGAACAAGGTAAATTACTTACCTTAAGGTGTTTTATTGTTTAAGGGAATGGGATTTAGATAGGTGATGAGTTTAGTGTAGAGTTTACATTGGGAAAGAGTTATAAAAACCTAGGAGAAACAATGATTATACTTGTGAACTTGTGACTAAGGAGCAAATGAGAAAAGGAGATAGTTTAAGAATGTCAAGGTGAATTATAAGAGCATTCAAATTGCAATGGGAGCCTTGTTGTGTGTATTTGCAGGTCAAAGGCTATTTATATTGAGGAAATTCAGTGTTTAAGATTTATGCATTAAGGGCCTAAGAGCCAAGTCATTTAAGGGCCTAAGTGCCAAGCAATTTAAGTTTATGCACTATATTGTGATGTAGTGTAGTTTTGGTGTATGATGTGTGCTAAGGAGGTTTAATGAGAATTTGATGTTGATAGCTATTTGATGGTGAAAAACTAAATGTTTTGGTGTAACAATATACTAGAGAACCCATGGCAAAATTTAGTGAAGAACCTAAGTGTTTAAGATGTGTAAGGAGATTTATGACTAAGGAAGTACTAAGAAACTTTAGGAGTCGTTTTGATGAAAAAGGTGAGTTTAAGGTGTTTTTATGAGTTAGAATGACTTAGGCATCATCATGGAGGATTTAGGAATCAAATGAATGTCTTGGGATATACTTGTGTATTTAGGACTTAGGCAAATATTGGTAAACAAGTAGGAAGGAAATATGTGTTGGAAGAAGGAGGATAAACTTGTGTAGGAACTTTAAGTAGTTGCATAAAGGAATTTTAGATGGTGAAAGATGCTTGGGAGATGATGTTATAGTGGTGAGGAAACATTTTGGCATAGTGGTTATAATAGGTATGAACCACCACTTAGAAGCCTAGTGAAAAACATTACAAGTGTTGGCATTATTATAAGGAAAATGCATAATGACTAAGGTGGATATTGGTGAGTGATTTAATGAGTTTTGTGGAGGGCTTAAGGTGTATTTGAAGTGCCCAAATGAGGTTAGAACATACTAGATATATGGGGTGAAGTTTGGAGTCAAATGGGAATTTAGAAACAAAGGTCTGGAGCCGACCGACCTTAGGGACCGGACCTGCAAGGTCGGTCGAGCCAGTTTACACTACCGGAAAGAGTTTCTGGAATGGACCGACCTTGGGGACCGGACTTGCAAGGTCGGTCGGGCTTGTATTTTGTGTACGAATTGAGTCTCTGGAATGGACCGACCTTGGGACCGGACTTGCAAGGTCGGTCATGCCTAAATTTGTACGGAATTGGTCTCTGAATCGACCGAACTTGGGACCGACCTTGACAAGGTCGGTCGGGCCTAAATTTTCCACGGGGAAAAATCTCGGGAATGGACCGACCTTGGGGACCGGACTTGCAAGGTCGGTCGGGGTAAAATTTCAACGGTAATACGTCCTGGAATGGACCGACCTTGGGTAAGGTCGGTCGTAAGGTCGGTCGAGCCAAAAAAAAAAAAATAAATTTTAAATTCTAAAGATGTTAATTGGTAATAAGGTATGCCATTAGTAGGGTAATGATGATTAGGAACTTAAGGACCTAAGGAATTAAGTTAAGTTAAGTATAAACCTTAATGTTTAAAGTTAAGTTTATAAGGTTAAGTGGTAAGGACTTAGAGTATGGATGGGAATTTTTAGGGACTAAATGAGTTAAGTAAGGTGCAAATAACTAATGGCCTAAAAATGAATGAATGTTTTAGGTTTGTGAATTGGGACCCCGGAGAAGGTTAAACAAACGACAGTCGACGGTGAACGGTACAGTCTTTCTTGTGACCTGCTTGCTAACGAGGTGTCCCTCGGCTTGTGTGCTATCTGTTTATTTGCTATGACTAAGACAAGATAAAGCATGCAACCGGTTATACTTGTTCTCGTTGTGAATGTGTTTTCTTTACACTAACCCACGAGACTTGAGATTGTTACTAACTAAGTTTAGTACTTATTGAGTTAAGAAAAGGAGTTAAGTATTGGTATCTGTTGGTTAATACCCGTTAAGGTTTAACTAACACATGGTTTGTAAGATTTTCACTAACTGGAACTTAAGGGGGGAGTGAGGAACCCGGGACTGACTCCGGTCATGCATGCTAAGGAAAGGGGGTCGGTATCTGAATCAGATCCGCCCTCCGCTTAAGGACTTGTCTTCGGACTTGTTGCCTAGGGTCGGTTGCCGGCTCAGCTACACTGGACTCCCGTCCAAGGTAGGTGGCATTAAGATGGTGCGGTAGGATCACCTAAATCCTAAGTTTAAGATAAGATACAACCATTTCCATTCTAGAAACGGTTTGTATACTGAGATTAAGATAAGGATAAGACTGAGGTAAGTTAAGGTGAACTGAGGTTAAGTGGAATCAGATCTGAAGGAGGTTATTACTAACCCACTTGGTAAGGGAACGCTTGAGTCGTTCATTTGTGTGTGAACTATGTATGTTCATCTGTGGATGGTTGTTTATTGCACTTCATATTATGATTGTGTATCTAATCAATTTCCATGCTATCGACAATTAGTCGTCGTAGCCCCGTTAGCTTGGGGGCCACGAGAGGGTCGTACCAGCATTCGTGCTGACCCCTTTGGGGGCTGTTTTTACACTTGCAGGTAAGAGGCCCATGAAGTCACACCACGAGAGTAGGAGCGGTTAGACTTAGGATGGGTTATTTATTTTTGAGCACGGGTTGCGTATGTGCGCCCGTCTGTTTATATTTAAACTGATGGAAGTTTATGTTGTCACTTGAGATACTCAAAACTCGGTTGGTGGGCATTTTGGATGGTATGTATATTTGGATAAGTGTTGTAAATTAGTAAAGTTCGGTATGTTCTTTTGATCAGACCGTGGCAAGGTCCCGGTGTTAGTTTATTCCGCTGCGATCATTGTGATTAAGTTGTTAAGTTTTGCGATAACCACGATTGGCTTTGGACGGGGTGTTACAAAAAGTGGTATCAGAGCGTAGTTACGCTCTGATCAAGAAACACCGGACATAAGTGACCACCGAGTTAGGATATAAGTTAAGAAATAAGTGATGGGTTAAGGGTGTGAGCTGTTAGAGTGAGTAGAGTCAGATGACCACTATTTAGTGTGGATCGTCTTTTCCGTCTACGGACGTTATAATTCGTTAACCGAAACAGTGGTGAATACGAACCTAATGTGAGTTGTGATTGTTCAGATGTCAGGAAGGAGAGGCCGAGGCCGTGGCAGAGGCGACGATGCTTCAGAGATACCGGAAGGGCAGACGATCGCAGAGATCGTGGCTGCCGCATTAGGGCATATGGGCTATCAGCCTGGTGTTGGTGCACCACCTCCACCGCCACAGCCCCGGGAACCAAATTGGGTGAAGAGCCTTGCAGACCTTCGACCCGCACATTTTAAGGGGGAGACTGATCCCGCCAAGCTCGAGGCGTACATCTCTGAGTTGGAGACCGCCTTCGAGACCCTTGATGTCCCTGCTGGGATCAAGGTGCGCCTGGCTGCGTTCTACTTGAAAGGGGCGGCAGGCGATTGGTGGAAGCTGGTGAGGGCCGAGCATGTGGCCAATCCAGAGTTCGGCTGGGAACAGTACACCGCATTGCTACGAGCAAAGTACTACCCCGCCCATGTCCAGACGAAGAAGCGCTTGCAGTTGGATGCGCTTAAGCAGACCGACAAGATGACGGTGGACGAGTATTACTCAGAGTTCACCGCCTTGCTCCGTCTTCTGCCAGGTCTTGGATATTCAGACCAGATACTGGTGGACCGCTTCTATGGAGGGCTTAGCCATCGACTCCGCTACGGCATGGGGCCGACGAGCTATACTACCTTGCAGGTAATGAGAATGGTTGAGATATGAGTAAGTAAATGAGTAAGATTTAGATTGTGAGAAATAAGAGTAACTAATACTTTGGTAAGCAGGAGTGCTATCATGCCGCTGCTAAGGTTGAGATAACCGTCCAGCTGAGGGACGAGGAAAATGCTAAGAGGAAGAGTGTCGGTAAGAGCACGGAGAACCAAGGGCAAGGTGGGTACAAAAACAGAAGTACCAGCCTCAAGCCCAGAAAAGTCAGAACCAAAAAGGGAAGGAGGAAAAGGAGAAGGCTCCAGAAGAGCCACTGAAGTTGACATATGCATATGCAGCTGAGCCCCTGCGCTCGAGGGTGCCAAAGGGTAAAGAAGTTAAAATTGAGTGAGTTAAGAGACAATTAGCAACCGTTTAAGATATGAGTACTAATATTGTGAATGATCAGGATCTGAACTGATAAGGGAGCCGGTGGTGGCTACCAGCGACGCTACATCTGTCAGTGGTGTCACAAGGACCACCCCTCGATTGTAAGGGGAACAAGGTGGAGTGCAACTATTGTGGGGTATACGGGCACCGAGCATACGAGTGTTTCCGGAACCCCGCTAGCAGAGCCTTTAGGCCCGAGATGAAGGGCAAGGGCAAGACCGATCAGGGAGCTGGAACTGACGGTCAGAGGAGAGGGCAGCAAGCTGCAGATAAGAACCCACGGGTAGCCCAGAAGTCGGGACCCACACTACACATGGTGGACCGGGACGATGAGCCTGAACCCTCATCGAGACCAGGTACTGCTAAACCGTTAGTGATATAATTACCTGCTTACCGCATTATCATGCATGTTTGGTGAATAATTGAGTTAAGTGAGAATAAGATAAGATTAGAACTTAAGTGAGATATGACCTATTACCACCTTAGGAAACTTCAACATTTGTTATCCAATGCCTTCAACACCTAACCCGGAGTACACCGACATCGAAACCCGAGACTTTCCAACCGAACAATGTCAGGTTATCCGCCCAGGTATGATTTTATTAAGGGGATACCTGACACCAGCAGCACAAATAGCCATCATCAGGAAATGCAGTCAACTAGGAGTGGGACCGGGAGGTTTCTATACACCGGAGTACCCAGGAGGAGCAAGAATGAAGTTAAAGATGATGAGCTTAGGCAAGGATTGGAATCCTTACGCCAGGACGTACCAAACCACGAGGATACAAGATGGAGTCTCACCACCGGGAATACCCGAAGAGTTCCATCAGGTTATTACACAAGTCGTGGAATCGCTCAGCAGTTGGAAGCTGACCCGATTCCAGACATACAAGCGGACATCTGTATTGTAAACTTCTATGAGAAAGATGGGCGACTTGGACTACATCAGGATAAGGACGAGACAACGGAGTCTCTCAAAAGGGAGATACCCGTAGTGTCTTGGTCCATTGGGGATGACGCTGAATTCTTGTACGGCGAGCAGAAGCGTGCAGACCGTGCTAATAAGTTAATACTTAAGTCAGGGGATGTATTAGTCATGGGAGGAGGATCAAGGATGTTATACCATGGGATTAAGAGAATCAAGCTGAATACAGCACCGTCAGCAGTAATCAATGCGACGCATATGAGACCAGAGAGATTGAACCTAACCTTTAGACAATATTAGCCATGTAATGTTTTTATGAGATAAGGAATGAAATGTAAGGAAGAAGCACATGTTGTAAACAGGATGGTTATGAATAAAATAACAGTGTTGTTCATATAATTGTTACGACCTTGTTATACCATCATTACTCATGAAGCTTGTGAATACAAATAGGTTATGGACTCGGTACGGAAGGTGCGTTAAGCATACTTACAGAGGCACAGGCCGACACCAGCGGCACTATCCTCACCGGCACCTTTCCGATTAATGGAATTGAGGCATCAGTTCTCTTCGACTCAGGGGCCTCGCATACCTTTATCTCGACATCTTTTGCGAGAAGGTTGGGGCTAGACGCTGATGAGCTACCCGACTTCACGGTTACGCTCCCGTCTAAAGAGAAGGTTCGTTGCACTCGTTACTACCGAGGAGCCATTGTCAGAATTAAGGGGGAAGATTTCCAGTCAGTGATTAGTTTAAGGAGTTGGGATTTGATGTGATTTCGGGATGAATTGGTTGGAGCGGCACAAGGGTCGTATCCTCTGCGCCGAGCATAGACTGCTGCTCAGGAGTCCATCTGGGGTAATATCATACCGCCAGAGGCCAGAGAGCCTTCGACTAAGATCATCACCGCTATGGCAATGTATAAGGAATTAAGGAAGAAGTATATCTCTGCTATGTCCAGGACATAGAGAGGGACCCTGAGTTCGACCCTGACTTACCGATAGTGTTGGAGTTCCCCGATCTGTTTCCACGGGAACTACCTGGCATGCCACCCACTCGGGAGGTAGAGTTCACCATGGAGCTGCTACCTGGTACCGGACCGATAGCCAAGGCACCATACCGTATGGCTCCGACCGAAATGAATGAGTTAAAGGATTAGTTGATAGACTTGTTAGATAAGGGATTTATCAGACCAAGTGTATCACCATGGGGAGCGCCAGTTCTCTTCGTGAAGAAGAAGGATGGTAGTCTCCGCCTCTGCATCGACTACAGAGAGTTGAATGCAGTGACAGTGAAAAATAAGTACCCACTACCCCGCATTGATGATCTGTTCGATCAGTTGAAGGGGGCATCTGTGTTTTCCAAGATTGATCTCAGATCGGGGTATCATCAGATAGCCATTAAGGAGGAAGATATTGAGAAGACGGCATTCCGGACACGGTATGGCCACTATGAGTTCACAGTGATGCCGTTCGGTTTGTCGAACGCACCGTGAAATTTATGGACCTGATGAACCGCTTGTTCCGGGAGCAGCTGGACAAGTCGGTTGTGGTATTCATCGACGACATATTGATATATTCGAAATCGAAGGTTGAACATGAGGAACATCTGAGGAGGGTATTAGAGATACTGAGGGAGAACCAGCTATATGCTAAGTTCTCCAAATGTGAGTTTTGGCTTGACCAGGTCTCTTTCCTAGGTCATGTCATCTCGGATGCTGGGATCTCAGTGGATCCAGCAAAGATTGATGTCGTACGTACTTGGCCAAGACCGAAGATTGTTACCGTCATTCGGAGCTTTCTCGGTCTGGCAGGTTACTACCGGAGGTTTGTTAAGGATTTCAGCAAGGTCGCGAAGCCGATGACCAGTCTGATGAAGAAAGATGCACCGTTCGTGTGGACGGCTGATTGTGAGAGTTCGTTTCAGAGTTTGAAGGACTCATTGACCACTGCACCGGTTCTGACTATTCCAGACGGTACGGAGGGCTTTGAGGTTTACTGTGATGCATCCGGCAGAGGGCTGGGTTGCGTGCTCATGCAACATGGCAAGGTGGTGGCATATGCCTCGCGCCAGTTGAAGAAACATGAGGAGAACTACCCCACACATGATTTAGAGCTGGGAGCTGTAGTCTTCGCCTTGAAGATATGGCGCCACTATTTATACGGGGTTAGTGTGACGATCTACACCGATCACAAGAGTTTGAAATATATATTCACTCAGAAGGAGTTGAATCTCAGACAGAGGAGATGGTTAGAATTTCTGAAGGACTATGACATTGACCTCCAATACAAAGAGGGAAAGGCCAATGTTGTAGCGGACGCCCTGAGTCGTCGAGCACACTCACTCCATTCGCTAGTTTCTTTCTCCAGCTTGGTTGATGAGGTGCGAGAGGCTCAGAGGACAGATGAGTACATGAGGGAGGTCAGACAGAAGCTGACAGATGGTACCTTTGAGAGTCAGAAATACGACTTCAGACTTCATGATGATGATCTGATCAGACTTAAGGGCCGGTTATGCATACCACGGGGCAACACGGATCTGAAAGACCGTATACTTAGAGAATCACACTGTCTTCAGTTTCCATCCATCCGGGAGCCTCTAAGATGTATAAAGACATGAAGAGATACTTCTGGTGGTCGGGGATGAAGACAGATGTTACCGAGTTCGTCTTGAGGTGTCTCACATGCCAGAAGGTGAAATTCGAGCACCGACGACCGGGCGGAATGGTACAGTCGATGCCAGTTCCGGAGTGGAAGTTTCATGATATCTCCATGGACTTCGTAGTTGGACTTCCACCTGCTAGGGGAGGTCTCAACATGATATGGGTGGTGGTGGATCGCCTTACCAAAGTAGCCCGATTCATACCGATGAAGGATACTTGGAAGGTGACCAAATTAGCTGAGTTGTTTGAAGGAAATTATGAGACATCACGGATACCAAAGACCATAGTGTCAGATAGAGATACCAGATTCCTTTCGAGGTACTGGAGAGCTACCAGAGAAGCGTTGGGTACAGAACTAAGTGAGTACCGCGTTCCATCCTCAGACAGATGGTCAGACTGAGCGTAATTCAGACACTCGAGGACATGCTGAGAGCATGTGCCTTAGACTTCCAGGGCAGTTGGATCGACAAGTTACATCTGATCGAGTTTTCATACAACAACAGCAATCACGCTTCGATCAAGATTGCACCTTTTCAAGCGTTGTACGGTAGACCATGTCGTACACCGCTCTGCTGGGATGAGTCGAGTGAGACGGTCATTATAGGACCAGAATATCTAGAACAAGTTAAGGCTGAAGTTCAGCAAATCAGGGAGAACATGAAAGCTGCTCAAGATAGGCAGAAGTCGTATGCTGATGTTCGACGACGAGACCTGGAGTTCGCAGTGGGCGACCGGGTATTTCTACGAGTTTCACCATGAAGGGTGTATTCAGATTTGGGTAGAAGGGCAAATTGAGCCCGAAGTTGTTGGTCCTTATGAGATTACGGAGCGGGTGGGCCCAGTTGCTTACAGGTTGAATTTACCTGCTGAACTGGGTAAAGTGCATGATGTTTTTCATGTTTCACAGCTAAAGAAATACATGCACCACCCCTCCCATGTGTTAGAACCTGAGAGGTTGACGTTAGAACCGAATATGAGATCCGTGGAGATTCCTCAGAGGATCTTGGATAGTAAGACTAGGGACACTCGCCATAAGTCAGTATGACTGGTGAAGGTTCTCTGGTCTAACCAAGATGCCGAAGAGGCCACGTGGGAATTAGAGGATAAGATGAGGTCGAAGTACCCTTCTTTGTTTACCGACTAGATCGTCTGTATAGGGTACGGGGCGTACCCCTTTTTAAGGGGGGTAGAGCTTCCTCGCTTTTGAGTTAGTAAACGAACATGTTTGTCGTTTTGTTTGGTTGGTGTAAGATGTGGTTTGTGTAAGTTATTACACCTTGGTGGTAAGTTTGAGATATGTAAATACTTATGTATTGTATTTGTGGTAGACCTTTGAGTCTTGAGATGTGTGAATGAGAATATAAGATGTGGTATTAAGATTAAGAAATTGAGTACCGTGAATGATTTAGTACACGTGTGAACTTTGGGGACAAAGTTCTTTTAAGGGGGTAGATTGAAATACCCCAAACTTAGATATGGTGTTTAAGTGATAAGCTAAGATATAAGGAGGCTAAATAATGCCTTAGAAACATTAAGAAACATTTTTAATCAAAGAAAACATAAGGAAACACCAAAAGAGCAGTTTAAGCAAAAACGTGCTCTAAGCTTGGAGAGACTTGGGTGAGCACCCAAATATCATTCTAAGACCTTAGCAATATCCTAATGGTCATTTTAAGTCAATTACCAAAGAAAACCAAGCTCAAAAACAAGTTAAAACACAAATTGTGCTTTAAGGACTCTTAAAGCACATTTTTGAAAAATTGTCTTAGAAAGGGGTTTTAAGTGGCTAAATGCCCATGATTACTCCTTAATTAACTTGTGTACTAATTAGTATCACATTAGGAAGTCTAAATCAATGGGAAATCAAAAATTTCACAATTATGTGCACTAGTTTGTGAATAGTAATCAAATAGTGCCTAGTTTAGTCTTTAGTCAATTAAGTTTAGTTAGTTGGTCAAACAAGACCATGACTAGCTTAATTAAAGGGGGTGGCCGGTTTTTAAGGTGATGATTCACCACATGATCAAATAAGAAAAGAAAATAAGAGATAAAGTAAAAGTTACTATTTGCTTTTAACATAAATATCCTACATTTGCTTACCTCTCTCCTCCTCCTCTTCATTCTCTTCACTTTCCCACCGGTTTCACCATCTTCTTCCCTTCTCCATTCACGTAAGAAGAAACCCCATGCTAGCTCCATCTCCCTTTGACCACTACTTACTCATTTTAGCTCCAAAACCAAAACAAAGTATATATTCTTCTTAGTTAGCTCAAGCTCTTTCTTTCTATCTTTCCAAAACTTCAAGAGCTCCATTTTGGTGCCAAGCCAAACCGCCATTAGAAGAGGAAACTCAATCTTGGAGAGTTCATTGGCTTCTCCATATTCTTAAGGTAAAGAATATGTAAGAAAATCTAGGTTTCCACCATTTTTCTTCATTACCGAAAATGGATACTCATGGGGCTTCATTGTTATGCCTTGTTCTACTTGTTTTCTATTCTCCAAGGGCTAGAGGAGGTCCTTCTTGCTTCATATCCAAGCCTATTCTAAGACTCCAAGGTAAAACAATCAATTTAATACCTTAAAGCACATTTTTAACCTAGGGTTTGTTCCTTAAGGTTAATGTATTATCTAGCACTCATAGAGTCATTGGATATTGGTTAGAACATTGGCAAGGAGAGTTTAAGTTGACCGAGATTGTTCAAGGAAAAGGCTAAGGAGGAAAGTTTGTGAGCTTGTAAAAGAACAAGGTAAATTACTTACCTTAAGGTGTTTTATTGTTTAAGGGAATGGGATTTAGATAGTGATGAGTTTAGTGTAGAGTTTACATTGGGAAAGAGTTATAAAAACCTAGGAGAAACAATGATTATACTTGTGAACTTGTGACTAAGGAGCAAATGAGAAAAGGAGATAGTTTAAGAATGTTAAGGTGAATTATAAGAGCATTTAAATTGCAATGGGAGCCTTGTTGTGTGTATTTGCAGGTCAAAGGCTATTTATATTGAGGAAATTCAGTGTTAAGATTTATGCATTAAGGGTAAGAGCCAAGTCATTTAAGGGCCTAAGTGCCAAGCAATTTAAGTTTATGCACTATATTGTGATGTAGTGTAGTTTTGGTGTATGATGTGTGCTAAGAGGTTTAATGAGAATTTGATGTTGATAGCTATTTGTGGTGAAAAACTAAATGTTTTGGTGTAAAATATACTAGAGAACCCATGGCAAAATTTAGTGAAGAACCTAAATGTTTAAGATGTGTAAGGAGATTATGACTAAGGAAGTACTAAGAAACTTTAGGAGTCGTTTTGATGAAAAAGGGTGAGTTTAAGGTGTTTTAATGAGTTAGAATGACTTAGGCATCATCATGGAGGATTTAGGAATCAAATGAATGTCTTGGGATATACTTGTGTATTTAGGACTTAGGCAAATATTGGTAAACAAGTAGGAAGGAAAATGTGTTGAAAGGGAGGAATAAACTTGTGTAGGAACTTTAAGTAGTTGCATAAAGGAATTTTAGATGGTGAAAGATGCTTGGGAGATGATGTTATAGTGGTGAGGAAACATTTTGGCATAGTGGTTATAATAGGTATGAACCACCACTTAGAAGCCTAGTGAAAAACATTACAAGTGTTGGCATTATTATAAGGAAAATGCATAATGACTAAGGTGGATATTAGTGAGTGATTTAATGAGTTTTGTGGAGGGCTTAAGGTGTATTTGAAGTGCCCAAATGAGGTTAGAACATACTAGGATATATGGGGTGAAGTTTGGAGTCAAATGGGAATTTAGAAACAAAGGTCTGGAGCCGACCGACCTTAGGGACCGGACCTGCAAGGTCGGTCGAGCCAGTTTACACTACCGGAAAGAGTTTCTGGAATGACCGACCTTGGGGACCGGACTTGCAAGGTCGGTCGGGCTTGTATTTTGTGTACGAATTGAGTCTTGGAATGGACCGACCTTGGGACCGGACTTGCAAGGTCGGTCATGCCTAAAATTTTGTACGGGAATTGGTCTCTGGAATAGACCGAACTTGGGACCAACCTTGACAAGGTCGGTCGGGCCTAAATTTTCAACGGGGAAAACTCTCGGGAATGGACCGACCTTGGGGACCGGACTTGCAAGGTCCGTCGGGGTAAAAACTTTCAACGGTAATACGTCCTGGAATGGACCGACCTTGGGTAAGGTCGGTCGGTAAGGTCGGTCGAGCCAAAAAAAAAAGGAAATTTTAAATTCTAAAGATGTTAATTGGTTATAAGGTATGCCATTAGTAGGGTAATGATGATTAGGAACTTAAGGACCTAAGGAATTAAGTTAAGTTAAGTATAAACCTTAAAGTTTAAAGTTAAGTTTATAAGGTTAAGTGGTAAGGACTTAAGAGAGTACTGGACGGGAATTTTTAGGGACTAAATGAGTCAAGTAAGGTGCAAATAACTAATGGCCAAAAAATGAATGAATGTTTTAGGTTTGTGAATTGGGACCCTGGAGAAGGTTAAACAAACGACAGTCGAAGGTAAACGGTACAGTCTTTCTTGTGACCTGCTTGATAACGAGGTGTCCCTCGGCTTGTGTGCTATCTGTTTATTTGCTATGACTAAGACAAGATAAAGCATGCAACCGGTTATACTTGTTCTCGTTGTGAATGTGTTTTCTTTACACTAACCCACGAGACTTGAGATTGTTACTAACTAAGTTTAGTACTTATTGAGTTAAGAAAAGGTGTTAAGTATTGGTATCAATTGGTTAATACCCGTTAAGGTTTAACTAACACATGGTTTGTAAGATTTTCACTAACTGGAACTTAAGGGGGTAGTGAGGAACCCAGGACTGACTCCGGTCATGCATGCTAAGGAAAGGGGTCGGTATCTGAATCAGATCCACCCTCCGCTTAAGGACTTGTCTTCGGACTAGTTGCCTAGGGTCGGTTGCCGGCTCAGCTACATTGGACTCCTGTCCAAGGTAGGTGGCATTAAGATCGTGCGGTAGGATCACCTAAATCCTAAGTTTAGGATAAGATACAACCATTTCCATTCTAGAAATGGTTTGTATACTGAGATTAAGATAAGGATAAGACTGAGGTAAGTTAAGGTGAACTGAGGTTAAGTGGAATCAGATCTGAAGGAGGTTATTACTAACCCACTTGGTAAGGGAACGCTTGAGTTGTTCATTTGTGTGAACTATGTATGTTCATCTGTGGATGGTTGTTTATTGCACTTCATATTATGATTGTGTATCTAATCAATCCATGCTATCGACAATTAGTCGTCGTAGTCCCGTTAGCTTGGGGGCCATGAGAGGGTCGTACCAGCATTCGTGCTGACCCCCTTTGGGGGCTGTTTTTACACTTGCAGGTAAGAGGCCCATGAAGTCACACCACGAGAGTAGAAGCGGTTAGACTTAGGATGGGTTATTTATTTTTGAGCACGGTTTGCGTATGTGCACCCGTCTGTTTATATTTAAACTGATGGAAGTTTATGTTGTCACTTGAGATACTCAAAACTTGGTTAGTGGGCATTTTGGATGGTATGTATATTTGGATAAGTGTTGTAAATTAGTAAAGTTCGGTATGTTCTTTTGATCAGACCGTGGCAAGGTCCCGGTGTTAGTTATTCCGCTGCGATCATTGTGATTAAGTTGTTAAGTTTTGCGATAACCACGATTGGCTTTGGACGGGGTGTTACAATTCTAATCCTTAAGAACTCCTTAGTTAACTCAATTCCAATCAAATTCCTTTTAATGGTTCCTAGTAAATCCTAGGTCATATTAACTCACAACAACCACTTAAACACTTTGTTTTCAACTCAAATTTCGCCATAGCTTCTCTAGTATATTATCATGCCCATATGCATGGTTTTTCTCTCATTCAATCATCTCACACACATCTCCTTTCTCATCATATTTTCTCACCCAAATCTACTCATTCATCACCAACTCAATATAGTGCAATAATCTTAAATTGTATAGCACTAAGGCTCTTAAATGACATGGCTCCTAGGCCCTTAAATGACTTAAACTTAAACATTGAATTTCCCATATATAAAAGCTTTCAACCTGCAAATACACACAACAATGCTCCCATAGTAATATAAGTGTTCTCATAATTCACCTTATACTTATCTTACTAACTCATTCCCATTGGCTCCTTAGTCACAAGTTCACTAGCTTATTCAAATTCTTTCCTAGGTTATATAACCCATTACATAATGTAAGCTTTAAGCTACATTAGTACTTATCTAAATCTCATCCCTTAAAACCTTAAACCACCCTTAGGTAAGCAATTTACCTTGTTTTTTCTCAAGCTTATCTTAACTTCCTCCTTAAGGCTTTTCTTGAATGAATCTCGGCCACCAACTCAATTTCCCTTGCCAATGTTCTATCAATATACAATGACTCTCATGAGTGATAAACAATACACTAACCTTAAGGAATCATCCCTCGGTTAAAAATGTGTTTTAAGGTATTAAAAGTGGATGATTACCTTTTAAGTCTCAAAGTACACTTGGGCAATGAATGAAGGAGGACCTCCACTAGTCCTTGGTGATTAAAACAAGCTAGAACAAGGCATAAAAACAGGGCTCCATGAGAGGTAATTTTCGACAATGGTGAAGAAGTGATGGAAACATGGTTTTTCTTACATTTTCCTTACCTTGAATGAATGGAGAAGCTAATGAACCGTTCAAGCTAATTTTTCCCCCTTCAATGGCGATTTCACATGGCTCCAAATTGAAGCTTTTCAAATTTTGAAAAGATAAGAAGCAAGGCCTTGGTCTAACTAAGAGTTATCTAAGCTTATTTTTGGATTTAGAGCTACAATGAAGATTTTGTGAGGAAATGAAGGTGGAGCATGAATGGGGCTGCTTGGAACGGTTTTGGTACAGAGAATAAGAAGAAAAATCGGTGGAAGAAGAAAGAAATGAAGAAGAGAGGAGAGAGGTAGGCTAGTATAAGATATTTTGTCTTTTAAAGCAAATAGTACTATTCTCTTATTTCCTCTTCTTTTCCTTTAGTTGCTGGCTCCCTATGGTGACTCACGACACTTAAAACCGTCCCCCCCCCTAGTAGATAGGATATTTATAGTCTTGGTTGACCAACTTATTGACTTATGTTGACTTAAGCTTAAACTAGGCACTATTTGGCACTATTCACAAATTAGTGCATAAATTTGTGAAATTTTTGGTTTCTCATTGATTTAGGCTTCCTAATGTGATACTAATTTGTACACATGTTGATTAAGGTGTAATAATGGGCATTTAGCCACTCAAAACTCATTTCTAAGACAATTTCTCAAAAAGGTGTTTTAAGGAGTCTTAAAGCACATTTTGTATTTAAGCTTGTTTTGAGCTTGGTTTTCTTTGGTAATTAATTTAACATGCCCATTAGCATGTTAATAAGGTCTTATAGTGATATTTGGGTGCTAATCAATGTCACTACAAACTTAGAGCACATTTTTGCTTAAATTGCCCTTATGGCGTTTTCTTGTGTTTTCCTTGGTTTAAATTGTCTACCAATGTTTCTAAGGCATGTTTTAGCCTTATTACATCATAACTTGATGTTTAGTTAGCATACTTAGGTTTGGGGTATTTCAATATAAAATTTTAGCAACAGTACAACCTACTGCAACAACAACAACGAACGGTACGGGTAAGAACACCAATTACGAACCATGAAGGGAAAAACCTAAGAGATCACTCCGTGATCTGAGCAAAACTCTACGTAAGTAACAACATACAAGGAATGTATTAAGAGATACAATGAAGGCAGTCGACAGAACGACTTCTAGCAGGAACGGGATAGAACTCCTGAGATGACCATTAAGAATACCAATAACAACCATCTTCGTTGAATATGTTAGTAATCCCTAGAAACAAGGACAATGGGAATAAACTTGAGCAGTAATCTACCAAGGATTAAAGACATATAATCCCAACAGAGGAAAGCTCAGAGTACTACCCCCACAGAGCGGGCATAGTCGAGCCGAACAAACTGATGAATGACAGTTAGTATTATTTACCTAACTCATTAACACCCAAGTATGATTAATCATCAACGGATGGCGTAGTCAACGAGAGTTGAACGAAGCATTGAGATGGAAGCACATGATAACCTGGACAAATATCCAACTTAGACACCGTAAGGCAGACGCCTAATACGAACCAGTCCATAATTATTTAAAAAAAAACGCGCAAGTCTATGAAACGATAGTATTGTCAAAGACACTAAGTAACCTCAGATTACCTGAATAAACTTCCATAGCAGGAAGCAGGATGCAGCAACTTACCATGAAACCCGATACTACATTTAATATGTAACCTAACGGTGGATAGAGTTCAAAGAACCAGAAACTTATGTGGATAACCTATAGATGAGTAAGAGTACAAGTAATGAACTGAGACATTAAACACTAAGAGCCTACGAGCCAAGGATGTTAACCACATCAGAGCCCGAGGCACAGTAAGTTATAAGAGAGCTTGTTTAAGCCACGAACGAACTACAATTTGTGAATATGAACGGTTACCAAACCTATAACTTAGATTGTGGAAAATATTGCCAGGAAAGGGCACCAATGAGGATAATGAGATAGTACATTGTCAGGGGCGGAGAACAAACCATTCCTTTTAGGGTGGGGATACCTCTCCTTGTTGTGAGGCCATGAGTGGGAATAAACCCCTCAAAAAGGGCTTTCACTTATTAGAGATATAATATGCTTTTGTTAGAGAATGGAAACCGTAAACCTTGAGATTACCTTAGAACATACAAGATACACTTGAGTAATAAGGAAGGCTGCGGAGACAGACCTCATGTCCAACACCCGGGAATTAAGAATCAGTAATCATCAGAGATAAACATTGTGAGTGCACAGTATGGCACGTCAAGTGACCAACGCTCAGAAGAGCTTGTGATTCAACGGATGACTTCTTCAGTAACCGGTTAAATTACATGGTAAATAACATCATAAGGGATGGATTAACGTGAGAGGGACTGGCCTACTTACGAACCTAAGATTGATGCAGAACACCTTCATATTAAGAGATAACCATTCTACAACACGGTACGGCAACCGCCAAACACCGAAATTAGGGAACCCCCAGTGTGTTTACACCAAGAAAGGATTGAGTATAAGATAAGACATTAGAATGAATAATTGAGAAGTTGTACCATCAATGTGCAACAGAATAAAGGAGAGCTACCATGGTAGCAGAAGCCGTAGAACAATACCTATATAAGTGGGTTAAGTCATGGTGCGTAGTAAGGCGACCATTATGTATAAGCTGTCAAATATTGACACTGAGGCAACTAGATTTATGAACTAAGACTGATATAAGTAAGGGAGTAAGATGGAAGATGTACTATGCATTGACGCCACAAGTCTAGGCCATGCGAGGTAAGATTTCACAGGAAGCACACTACCCATTCCTTAAGGAACTGGAAGTGCATTCCTAGTAGATCAAAATATGGAAAAAAAAGGATAAGAGGCTCTATGGAAAGAGACATCAGTTACTAAGAGACGGACTCAGTACGGAATATAGAAAGGAGCTAGAGCATACCATACCCAAGAACACAGTAAATGGATTTCCCTTGATTAAGTTCAAGAAGAACAATAAGTGTTATTATGGAATGATGAATAAGGAGATCGACGATGAAAGAGGAGATCGACAATAGAATACTTCATAGTTAGCAATGGCTAAACGTGTGACGGACACTACGAGTTTACTAAAACGAGATGTGGGACGACTGCACCCCACAGGGGCTTGCAGGCCTGAAAGACTCATTACGAATTAGTCGGGTAAGTAGTAATGTACCAGTAAGGTACCCCATGCATGTAAATGAGTGGTGTTAGGAACACGGGAAGTAGTCGACTCCGTAGCATGATCAACGACGCAAGATCAGACAAGAGCAGGTACTACCGCAAACAATTGAAGAGAAGGAATACAGTTGAACCAACAACACAAAGGAACCAGAGAACAAATAATTAAGAACTACGAAGTGCGAAGAGCACGGATTGTTAAGTATAGACATTGGCAATGTCTTAAGACGTTAGAGATCAAACTGTAAAGCGCAATAAGCACTAAACAGTAGTTTCATAGGAATCATCCTCAGACCAAAGGTCAGATGGAAAGAACGATTTAAACACTTGAGAGAACACTAAGAGTATGAACGTTAGATCTCCAGAGAGACTGGATAGACAATCTACAACTCATTAAGGCCGTGTATATATAAAGATAACACACTAGAAGAAAAAATGTTTTTAATGACGGCGTTTAAACCACGGTTAAATGGAAAACCGTGGTTTAAAGTTTATAAACCACGGTTTTAATAGAAACCGTCGTTTAAGGTGCATACCATAGCGCATATACCACGGTTTTTCCGGAACCGTCGTATATAGGTTAGTTATATACCACGGTTTTCAGGGGAACCGTGGTATATAGTACATGCCGGAGTGAATATACCACGGTTCCTAGGCAACCGTCATTTATATTGCACATCTTGCTATATTAAACCACGGTTTTTTGATCAACCGTGGTATATAATCTAGGCGGGAATTTTAATTTTCGGCTGAAATTTAACGCGGCGCTTTCTCTCTATTCTCATATATGTCGACTTCTTCTTCATTATCTTCAATGTCACGGTAATTTTAGAACCCAAACCGACGAGCTCTGCAACTATTCTTCATTCTCTTCAACCTCACGATAATTTTGGAACCCAAACCGACGAACATGCTCTGCAACTAATCTTCATTCTCTTCAACTAGCTCACGGTAATTTTTGCAATCCTAAATCGCGAACATGGAACATGCTCTTCCTCACTCATTCTCTTGTTTTTCGGTAATTTTTGCAGCTTACACTTGCGAACAAGGAACATGCTCGTCCTCACTCACTCATTCTCACTGTAATTTTCACAACATAACCGGCGAACAAGGTACATGACCTGCGCCTCCGTTCTTCATTCTCTTCAACTTCACGGTAATTTCGTAACCCACCACGAACAAGGAACATACTTCGCCATTCTTCACTCATTATTTTGCAACCATAAATCGCAAACAAGGAACACACATGTTCTAGCCTCTTCATTCTCTTCTGTGCAATGTTTGATATCTGCGAAGCGGCGCTTCTAAATCGCCGGCGATTTTGAAAAAATTTCATAGACTATAAACCACGGTTATATGTATAACCGTGGTTTATTCGTTGATTTTATAGATAATAAACCACGGTTTTAACCATTAACCGTCATATAAAAGGACTTTATACCACGGTTCTCTCCTTAACCGTGGTTTAAAATCGTTGAGGACCGCGTCCAAAAACGGTCCTAAACGACAGTCTTAGCAAACCGTGGTATATTGTCTACTTTTATACCACGGTTATCAACCGTGGTATATAGACAATTTTCTATATGCGACGGGAGCATAAACCATGGTTCCTAACCGTGGTATATAAGCAAAATGACCGTGGTTAAAAACATTTTTTCCACTAGTGACACGTGTCCATTGAGAGACCTTAAGTACTAAATTATAAGCATACAGGATGAGGATATACAATACTACGAAGGATAAGAAAGGCAGTTCGGCCTAAGATTATCAGAGTGGCGCAGCGGAAGCTAGCAAATCAATACCTTAAAAGGTTGGACATACCTGATGAACCGGAAAAGTAATGATGTACCACACATCTTCCAATGGAAGAAATATAAGACTTATCAGCTGAACGCTTTAGAACCTTTGAGATTAGACCAAATTAAGTTAAGAAAATGGTATAATACCGTTAAGAATCCTCGATACAGAGACTAACCATTAACATGGTTAAGACCCTCTGATCGGATCATAAGGTGAGATAGATGACATGGAAGCTAGAATGCTTGGTGAGAATTAGACAACTTGAACCTATGTTCAAGGATGATATAATGTTGATTACGTGGGCATAATCCATTTTTAGGGGGGTAGAGCGAAAACCGCTTAGCGTATGTTTATGTACTGAGTACGTAAACTACGGTGTGCATAGCATAAAAGGAAATTGAGAATTTTCTTTACATAAACATTTTAAGATTAATTATGGTTATTGCGCACAGAAGATGCGAATACCATACGTATTAAGTACCTATCTTGTTAACTCCGGTGTGAGTACAAGTTAAGAGAATTAGTGAAGAGGATTAAGAAGACTTAAGGAATAAGGAATATATGAGATATGGGTCGATATGAAACTATGTGTGAGATAAGAATAAGATAACACTATGAGATATTATTCAATATGAGTATGAGGTAGGAAATAGTAATGCTATGAGATATAAGATGGTGAGAATTGGTATGAGACTGATAAGAACTTAGTAGGAATGAGAGTCTTGAGATAAGTACTAATAGATGAACTGGGAATGATTGATGGACTGAGTCCACACCTTGGAGATGTAATGATTACGACTAGAATCACTAAAAAGATAGAAAATTTGAAATGAGTGAATTATTTGATGTTTGAAAATGACGTGGGAGGTGTAACTTGATTTTCTAGGGATCAAGGAAAACCGAACACAAATTGTGGTGGAAGGATAGTTCAACACTGATGCTGATCACATCAGGGTTGGATGATTCCTGAAACTCCCTACAAGTGGTCACAATTAAATCACGCTAAGGATAGAGGCATTAGGATAAAATGGAATTGGAGTTGATTGTATTTTCAAATAGAGGGAATTATCCCTCACTTGACCTCGTAAAAAGGATTTCCTTTTTACTGAGTCTCGCCCATGAAGTCGAGGACGCATGAGCCTTTGTCTTCGGATCGGTGACATGGGGAGAACAGAGTAGTTTTGTATTCTTACTCATGAAGTCGAGGACGAATGTGCCTTTGTCTTCGGACCGGTGACATGAGAGAGTATGACAAAAGTTATATGATTGTTTTAATCTTCAAAAGGAACAAAGGGAATTTTGAGTGTTATACATGCTTAAGCATGTTGTGTGATATTTGAGTATAGGTATACGACAGACCTAATGAGTCATCAATAAGTACATATAAGCATGATCTACAAGATCTATGGAATGAGATAAACCTTGTAATCTAATTAAATAAGATGCATGGGAACTTTGGGGACAAAGTTCATTTAAGGGGGGTAGATTGAAATACCCCAAATATAAGTATGCAGAGTATACATCAAGTTATGATGTAATAAGGCTAAAACATGCCTTAGAAACATGGTAGACAATTTAAACCAAGGAAAACACAAGAAAATGCCACAAGGGCAATTTAAGCAAAAATGTGCTCCTGGCTTGGAGTGACTTTGATTAGCACCAAAATATCATTATAAGACCTTATTAACATGCTAATGGACATGTTAAATCAATTAACAAAGAAAAACAAGCTTAAAAATAAGCTTAAACACAAAATGTGCTTTAAGACTCCTAAAAGCACCTTTTTGAGAAATTGTCTTAGAAATGAGTTTTGAGTGGCTGAATGCCCATGATTACACCTTAATCAACATGTGTACAAATTAGTATCACATTAGGAAGCCTAAATCAATGGGAAACCAAAAATTTCATAAATTTGTGCACTAATTTGTGAATAGTGTCAAATAGTGCCTAGTTTAAGCTTTAGTCAACATAAGTCAATAAGTTGGTCAACCAAGACCAAAAATATCTTAAATAAGCATGGGGGCCGGTTTTGTGAGTGGTGAGTCACCACATGAGCCAGAACATTAAGGAAAATAAGAGGAAAGTAAGAATAGTACTATTTGCTTTTAAAAGATAAAAATCTTACCTTTAGCTTACCTCTCTCCTCTCTTCTTCATTTCACCTTCTCCCCACCGATTTTTCTTCTTTTTCTATGTTCTAAAACCTTTCCAAGCAGCCCCATTCTTGCTCCACCTTCATTTGCTTACAAAATCTTCATTTTAGCTCCAAATCCAAAAATAAGCTTAGATAACTCTTAGTTAGACCAAGGCCTTGCTTCCTATCTTTTCAAAATTGAAAAAGCTTCATTTTGGAGCCATGGGAAATCACCATTAGAGGAGGGAAAATTATCTTGAAGGGTTCATTAGCTTCTCCATTCATTCAAGGTAAGGAAAATGTAAGAAAAATCATGTTTCCATCACTTCTTCACCGTTGCCGTAAATTTACCTCTTAAGGTGGCTTGTTTACTTCTTTTTCTAGCCTTTATTCATTGTTCAAAAGGCTTGGAGAGGTCTTGCATTGCTTCATTATCTAAGCCATTCCAAAATTCAAAGGTAATCATCCACTTTTAAGCTTAAAAACACATATTTTAACCTAAGAATGAGTTCCATGAGTTTAGACATAATGCTTAGTGCTCATTAGATTATTTGAATGTGAATTAGAACATTGGCAAGGGAACTAAATTCATTGCCGACAATCAAGCAAGAAAATACAAGGAGAAAAGTGTGAAAAGCTTGGAAAAACAAGGTAAATGTTTTACCTAATGGTGGTTTAAGGTTTTAAGGGATGAGGTTTAGATAAGTACTAATGTACCTTAAAGCTTACATTATGTAATGGGTTATATAACCTTGGAAAAAGAATTTAAACAAGTTTGTGAACTTGTGACTAAGGAGCCAATGGGAAGGAGTTAGTAAGATACGAATAAGGTGAATAATGAGAACACTTATATTGCTATGGGAGTATTGTTGTGTTATTTGCAGGTTGAAAGCTATTATTGTGGAAATTCAATGTTTAAGTTTAAGTCATTTAAGGGCCTAAGAGCCATGTTATTTAAGATCCTTAGTGCTATGCAATTTAAGATTATTGCATTATATTGAGTTGGTTATGAATGGTTTGTTTTGGGTGAGAAAATATGATGAGAAAGGATTTGATGTGTGTGAGGTGATTGAATGAGAAAAACATTGTGTTTGGGCATGATAATATACTAGATAAGCTATGGCGAAATTTGAGTAGGAAACAAAGTGTTTACTGGTGGTTATGAATTGACATGATCTAGGATTTATTAGGAGTCATTAAAAAAGGAATTTGAGTGGAAATGAGTTAACTAAGGAGTTCTTGAGGTTTAGAATGGCCTAGAGTTTTCTAGGAGGAAATTAGAGTTTAGGTGGGTGTAATAAACACACCAAAGTCATGGAATGATGAATGTAATGACATGAGTAAGAATCTGGAGGAAATGGTGTATAATGTTTTAAGATAATTTAGGTATGAACTAGAGAATATAACAATGAGGATTTTTGGGAAGCTTGTGTGAGTGGTGAAGATGCTAGTAGTGGATTAATAAGGTTTTAGTTGGATGGTAATGAGTGGACTTGGGTGATGGAAGAGAAAATTGTAGGAGAATGTTGGAAATTGTCAAGGAAGATGACTACGAATGTATAAGAGTGTATGGTCATGAGAAAGGTGAGTAAATTGAGTAAAAGAGGTGGAAATGACTAAGGGGGGATTAGTATGAACATTGTTAAGATGCTAAGGGGATGGAAAGAAATGTATAAGTTCAAGAGTTTATGAGTGATGAGTAGCAAATGGAAAGGAGAGAAATTTGTGCATGGATATGCAAGATAACCTTGGGAGGCTTAGAAAAGGAAAGATGGATGAATAACGATGTTTGAGGACTAGTTATATTGGTTGGAAGGAAACACTTTGGTTAGTTGAAGTTTTAGACAAAATTGACATGTTGGAGGTGTAAGGAATTAAGTTATAAGTGTTAAGAATTTAGTAAGAACTTGAATGATGATCAAGGAATTTGGAGGTGAGTTGATCCATGAGTTAGGAGCATTTTAAGTGCTAAAATGGTGTTAGAACATGTTTGAATACATGGGGAAAAGTTAGAAGAAGATTGGACAAAAGAACAAGGTAGGAAAGGTCTTCAAAATTGTAAAATTTGATAGTTTAAAGAGTGGTCCGGGACTTAGTCCTTGGATAACGTCCCGGACCAGCACTAAACACTTGCCGAGAATCTGTTTCAGAGGTGGTCCGGGACCTAGGCTAGGTACAAAGACCCAGACCACCCATAAAATGTAGCCGAGAGTGATCAGACACATTGGTCCGGGACCTTAGGTCCGGACCATGTCCCGGACCAGGTGGTTTTGCAAAGAAAAGGTGCTTTTCAGGTGGTAAATGGTGGGGGCTTGTTGGGTAATGTTATTATATGATTGTTAAGAGTTTATTGGTGGAGTTTTAAGGCCATTGGAGGTGTGAACAAGTATGAGGTAAAATAAGAAGTAAGTAACATAAGTGGTTAAGCTTAAACAACAATGATTTAGTGGTATTTAGTTAGAGATCATTAGGGATGATATGAGTTAGGTTAATTAAAAGAAATTAACCACCCAATTCAATCAATGTTTTAGGGTTTGAGAATTTGGACAACGGAGGAGAGTAAGCAACCGAACGACCAACGGTGAACGGTATTGTTTTCTTGTGACCTGCTTGCTAATGAGGTGTCCCTCGGCTTGTGTGCTATTTGTTTGTGTGTGCCGGCTAAACAAGATAAAGCATGCAAACGGAATATTATGTTTTTTGTGTGAATGTGAATGCACTAACACAACTTACCTTGAGAACTTACTAACAATGCTTAGTAAAGAATTGTGTGAGAATAAGGAACACTCCAAAATATTGTTTTCTTAGTAACCGAAAGAGGTTAACTAACCAACATTGACTTGAGACTTTCTACTAACTGGAACTTGGGGGGAGTGGAATCCGGGACTGACTCCGGTAATGCATGTTAAGGAAAGGGGGTCGGTATCTGAATCGGATCCGACTTCCGCTTAAGAACTTGTCTTCGGACTTGTTGCCTAGGGTCAAATGTTGGCTCAGATACATTGGATTTTCAGTCCAATGTTGGAGGCAGATTAAGATGGTGCGGTAAGATCACCTAAATCCTAAATTTTAAGATAACTTGTTTATTGAACAAATGGAGTTAATAGCTCATTGGCTAGGGTTGCTTTTGACCCGAGAAAAATAAACATTGAGATAAGATACAACCATTTCTATTTTAACAACGGTTTGTATTCTAAGACTAAGATAAGGATTAAGATTGAGGTAAGATAAGGTTGGACTGAGATTAAGAGGAAACATAACTTAAGGAGTTAAAAGACTAACTCACTTATTAAGGGTACGCTTTTAAGTCGTTCATTGTGTTTGAACTTTGATTGTTCATATGTGGCTTGTTGTTTATTGCACTTTCTATTATGTTGTGCGTCAAATCAATCTCCATGCTATCGACAATTAGTCGTCGTAGCCCCGTTAGCTTGGGGGCCATGAGAGAATCGTACCAGCAAAGGTGCTGACCCCCTCGGGGGCTACTGTTTATTTTGCAGGTGAATGTCAGAAGGCGACCGTCCTGAGAGTAAGATGGGGTAGACGTATTATGGGTTTAAGTGTGACCTACGAGTTGTGCATGTACTCTCGTATGGCAATTGGTTTTAGTAAGTTGTATAGGATGTAAGGAGATTGTAAGATTGTTATGTAATTGGTTAAGGCTTGTAAGTACTAATGTTCGGTATATTCGGGTCTATCAGACTGTAGCTAGATCTTGGAGATTTTTGTATGCCTAGTTGGTCATGTGGGTGACTAACGGCGGTAACACCAAATGTTGTAAGAAATCAGCTCCAAAGTAAATATAAGTGAATGTATGTTTATGAGATAAGTGTGGCTTCATGAGTTGGGGTGTTACACATACAAATTTAATTCACACATACATGCATATAAGCGCACACACATCTTAAACATAATCAATATTGACTGAACCCGAGGAAGTCCTCATGATAATTCAGTCCACACCATCCGCATACCGTACACCAAAGACCAAGGATTCCCAAAACCCTAAGCTCGTCTGGCACCTTTGTTTGACGTACGATCTAAAATATTAAGATCACTGTGAGTCAACCCACATGACTGAATAAACTTAGTATTTACGAATAACGTTGTAGCCCCAACAGTTCATCCCGGGATTTCACTAGTTAATTGTAATACCCTTGAGGTTTACCTCCCACATCGATTGGAGGGGAGAACGAACCACTCCTTATATGAGTGGGGATACCTTTCCTTGTTGTGAGGCCTTTTGGGGCTAGGAAACCCCAAGAACAAAACTGTGCGGCCTGCGTGCCAGAGCGGACAATATCACAACAGTGGGATACTGGGCTGTTACAGTTGGTATCAGAGCTAGACCCAGGTCGGTGTGCCGGTGTGGCCCGCGAGGGCGCTGGGCTCCCAAGGGGGGTGGAGTGTAATACCCTTGAGGTTTACCTCCCACATCGATTGGAGGGGAGAACGAACCACTCCTTATATGGGTGGGGATACCTTTCCTTGTTGTGAGGCCTTTTGGGGCTAGGAAACCCCAGGAACAAAACCGTGCGGCCTGCGTGCCAGAGCGGACAATATCACAACAGTGGGATACTGGGCTATTACAGTATGATCAAATATCATGTAAGGAACATAACAAAACCGTTGTCAAAGAAAACCAAGCTCAGAAACACCAGGCAACACAAAATGTGCGCTAAAACTCCTTAAAGCACGTTTTTGTGAAATTGTCTTCTAAATTGGTTTTAAATGAGCTAAAAAGTTATAAATACCTTTAAATATAATAAAATATCATATTATATGATATTAGGAATTTAATTCCAGAAATTTACGAATTTTTACAAAATTAATATTAAAATATTAATAAAACCCTAATATGGGGCCCGTTTGGGTCAACATTGACTAAGTTGGTCAATGTTGACCATTGACCACGAAATGGACTACATAAAATCAGATAATTAAGTCTCTTAACAGACCAAGAGACAAGAGACATGTGACAATTAAATATATGCTCTTACTTTTACATAAAATAACAAAAAAAGTAAACTTTACCTTATAAAATAAAAAGGTGGGTACCACTTACCTTACCCCATGTGATGCCAGCCGGTTTTGGAGCCTTCAATTGCTACTCTTTTCTCTTGCAATTCGGTGCGCCAGCTGGTACAAGACAAAAGTGCTTAGTCACCTTACAATAAGTATACTAAAGTAACATTATTTATCTCATTTTCATTCAAAATTGGCTCCAATCATGCCTACCTTTGTCAATCAAGCTCGGCTGCATCCTTTCCTTATCTCCACCGAATTCCCCTTCAATTATCAACTCCAATCAAGCATTGATGAGTCATCAAACCAATAATGACCAAAAAAATTCAAAAAAAGTGCTTTAAGGCAATAATGGGTCATCCTCCTTCATTTCTTCTCTTCAGCCGAGATGGCTCACTCCTTGAGCTCTCTCAGGCTCCCCTCCACCGTAGGTAAGAGTTCCAAGCACCATTGATGAGGTTTCAAGCTCTAGGTAAGCTCTTAAGGCATAAAAATGCCCATTTTCTTCATCTTTCCTTCCTTTTTCGATTGATCTACACTCCAACCTTTTCTATACATCTATGTAGAGTGACTTTTGAGGTTATAGGAAGTGTTGGTTTCGTACATAACCAGATCTAAGGAGGAAAGTTCAAGTCTTGACCATTTAAGGTAAAAATGTGCTTTAAGCTCATAACTTTTGATTCCCTTCTAGTTCGGCTGTGAAACTTTGGTCATAGCCTCATCTTCTTCTCCTTTTCATGTGGAATCTGTTGGTTAGCCATTTGGAGCAAGGATGGCCGAGATCCAAAGGAAATACCCTCTTTTAAGGCATTTTTCCAAGGTAAAACCTAATAACAAGGTAGCTTGTTGAGATCTAGCTATTTCCTATGTCAATATGGTGGATCTAACACCTTTTGGTGTGTTTGATTCAGGTCGAAATCATCTTGAACCCTCCTTGCATTTTTAAGGTGATTTTTGCCTTAAATCTTACATTAAATTACTTCTTATGGTTAGATCTTTATTGGAGACTAACTAGGCCTTGTTTGCTGTTTGAAACATGCAAGAGAAGCTTTGGAAATATTATCTAAGGCTGGCCGAATTCAAACAAGAATTATTCAAGCTAAATCAAGGTATAAACACCTTAAATCTATGATTTTTATAATTTCTAAGCTTACATATAAACATGGCCGAGAGTGAAATGATAAATATGGGTTATATTGACCTAGAAATGGAAAAAAATGTCTAAGATAAATTAAGCTAGTCATTTAAGAGATTTAATTAACATAATTGTCAAATTTAAGACATTATGTGGAAGTTTGGTAATTAAATAAAAATTATATGGTGAGGCCGAAAGTTTATGTGTATTTTGGGACATTTATGTGTAATTTATTTTGTGAGCAAATGTTTGTAATAAGGCCATGTATTTTAGGCCATTTTATTTATGTATTTACAAGCTTTTATTTACGTTTAGGTGATATATAATTATTACCGAAATGAATAAGGGGTTATAGTGTAATTAAATTAAATTTAGGGACTTTAGAAAAATAAAGCCGAAAATTAGAGTTAAAAAGGAGTTAAAATAAAGTTTATAAGATTTTATAAAGTTTTGGGGTTAAATGGTAAATTTTGGAAACTTAGGGGTTAAAACCGTGATTATAAGGAATTGGTGGTCAAGGAAATATTAAGGTGGTCAACCTTGACCATATGCTAGGTTTTGACCAAATTAGATAAGTTAAATAACTTATTTAAGGTTTTAATAAGATAAGTATCTTAAGGTAATATTTTTTATAACATATGTGGTAAATATGTTATTACCAAAAATAAAGGGTGTACAATGGTATTTTAAACACCCATGGGCTATTAGGAATTTTTAGGAATTTATTGGGTTGATTTTGGAATTAAAATGAACTATATATGTACAACATATAGTTATTATTCATTATGACACTTTGGAGAAATATAGATGGTGGAATGGTAAATACCATAAGTACATGGGTTAATAAGGATATCTATAACCCTTTGGAGAAACTTGGTGATTTTTAGAATTATATAAGAGTATTTGATAAGACATGTGTATAAAATATAGTCTTAAGGTTATGGTAAAACTATATGTTATAAATAGGGCCAAATGGCAATTATAAAACAGCACAAGGGCTGTTTGGGATTTACAAAAAAACCATAGGCTATACTCTTTATAATTTAGAAATGTTATATTAAATGGTATATATAACATGGTATAAAGAAAGGGGTGATTTTGTAAATAAAGGAAACTATGGTTTATGGAAAAATAAGGTTTAATATATATGCCTAGGCGGCAATATATAATAGTTTTGTATAAAAACTATAGGTTATAAATTAAAGGAAATAAAAATATCATATCAAATGATATTAGTATTTTGGTACAACATTACATAATGTTATGTGGTCAAAATAGAATATAAATGAATTCAAGGGCCGTACCGAATTAATAGAGTTGGAAAATGAATTTAGACTAAGGTCTATAATGTTATAAATGTTATAACAATTATATGGGTTAGATGGAATTAATATAAGTAAGGATATTCACATCAAAGAATGTGACAAACTATAAATAAATGGGATTTATAAACTAAGGTGTTTATGGAATAAACCTTAGGAGTTGTAATTATACAACATAAAATGTTACATAATATTAGGATAATAATCTTAATATAAGTTGTATAATATAATACAATTAATGGGAATAATCATCTAATAAAAGATAATAAAATGTAACATAAAATATAAAAGTTTATGAAACTCATGAGAATTACCTACGTGGTAAAGATATATACATACACAAGAATAATGTATATAAGGTGGATAAATATATTTTGGTTGAAAACCTTATGATTTAATGGTGGTGGTTGTTTGGAAAAGAATATAGTTACAAACTATAAGCTATGAATTTTGCTAAGATAATGGGTAATGAAATACAAAGAATTATAATGGATGATGGAAAAAAAATATATAATATAAGAATGCATGCTTACATGCAACTATAGGTTACGTACCTAAACTAGATGTGGATAAGATTAAAAGAAATATAAGGAATTAAACTTAGCAGTTGAAATAGTTTTGACGTACGATTTTTAAGTAACAACCGACTGTTTTAGAGAAACCCGTAACAACAACTGTAGAAAACAGGGGTGAACTGTCGGGGTTACTTACTATTCGGAAATACCGGATGTAGTTAGTCATGGAGACTGACTTGTAGTTTTATTACCGTTTAGAGTATACTTCTGACAAGGACGCTTGACGAGCTAGCGGACTACACGGAGCGTAGGATCTTGCTGATTCATACTCCACTCCACCGTAATACAGACAGGGTGAACTGTATGTAAAGGGGTTTGATCCGAGTTATCCTAAGGTTGCTCCTTGGGCTCGGATTTGGTTGATATAACTTGTATGTTGTTATGAGTCTTTGATTGTCTCCGAGGACTTCCTCAGTTCAGACATCTGTGTGATCTGTGATAAGATTGTTTGTCTGAATGTGATAATTAATATGCATGAACTGTATATTTATAGCTGCTTATTATTTACTGTTGTTGAGTTAACAGTATTGGTTCGTATATATGAACCTATTGTGATAACACCCCATCCAACAACAAGCACATAATAACATTCTGCAGCGGAAACCCAACTCATCACATTACTTATTCCAATGGTGTTACAACGCCGTTAACCACCTACGTGGCTAACAAGGCTAACATATGTACATTTGTATCGGTCTGATGGACTAGATTCCCGAGCAACTACACAATACAATCCTCGTTCCATCTTCAACATTATTATATACATACACTTCCCCTGTACCGAGTATTTACAACTACTGCCGATAACAATTTCGGTCTTACTACGCCTATCATATTCATGCCACTTAAATGGCTACCCATGTGTAACATCTGCCCCGTCCTACTCTCGAACGGCTTCCAGCACTTCGTACCTGAATAGGAAAAGAAGAGAAAGGGGTGGCCCCAAGGGGCTCAGCACCTTTGCTGGTATGGTAATCCCGCAGCCCACATGCTACCGGCCACGCACGACTAATTGTCGTCTTAGCATGCAGTTGATTACATTTAATTCATGCATACAAACCATTAATATGTCTCACATAATGTTTCGCCTCAATGGGCTCCACCTATAACCAAAACATCCACACTTAACCAACCATCAAATGATTCCTTAAACCCTAGATTGGCTCTCCTCTAAACGGAGCTACTTCCTTAACGAACGGCATATACCCATTAATCGGGTTATCCTTAAATGCCTCTTGTCACAAACTGGGATTCATTTCCATGATCCACACATTCCATATCCTACAACATAACTCATCCTACACATAACAAACATAACAACCCTTTCTTGTCTCGACGGACACATGACCACATTGCATTCATTTAAAACGTCCAATATATATATATAAGCCAAAGCATAGCAAGGTATTTTGCATATCACAACAACAACAATACATCATATACTCGGTTCTCACAAGGAACCTTCCATCATAGTTAGTCCATACCATGAGCACAGAGATTGTTGCCAAACTCATACCAAGCTCGTTAATTACCTCATCACCATCCTGTTATTTGAACGGTTGACTTAAACCCAAGGTGTGTCGGATATAGTGATCCCAAGCACACCAAACAACACAGTATGCCCCTATGGCCCGACGTGAGTCAGTAAACTAGCTTTGGATAAGCTAAGGGAAGGTTGAAACCAAATTGGAATACCACCTAAACATACACCAAGGGAGCCGAACTGGACATGATAACGACCCCCACCATCCACACGCGTGGCCGGAAACTGCCGGACTCCTCACCCCCCGTTAGCCCATAGACTCTTAATAATAAGTAGTTAGAGATCCATTATGGAGCCTACCACAACCCACACACCATACGGTATCATAACCGAGTTAAGCACACAAGGAGGAGAGAAGTCATACATTCACATACAAACATCACGCACAAACATCACATAACCAACTCACGCATAGCCGTGGTTAGAACGTTCCTTAAGTCGGAAACGTTGTTACCGGATACCGTTCTCCTACGTTTACCTAATAGTGGTTAACTAGCCCTTCAAGCGCATTAGAGGTTACCGGTATCGGCACGTAAACATACAATAACAATAATGACTGTAAACTCGTTTCATGATTTATATCATAACGTGGCAAACATACAGAAAAACACATTGGCATACAAGCCGGTGTAATCCGTTAGGACACAGGTTGCAAGAAAACCATACCTGTCACCGGAGTCCACTTATCCTGTCCATACATGTTCCTCGAGCAATTCTCGAACAACTGTTAACATCACACGTTGTTTTCATTAACATCGGGGTAGCATGTTTGTTTTAAAGTCCAATGCTTATAACTTCCCCGTTAACTTGGTTAAATAACTTTACATTTTTAACACGTTTTTTACCCTCACAATTAAATACAACTTTCAACCCCCACTTTGCCATTTAAACTCACCTAACAACACCTCAACATCCTTATAACATCATTACCTACCAATCCCCATCATCTCATATCATTTCATAACCTTAAACCATGTTTTTGGTCCGACCGACCCACCGACCGACCCACAGCTGGGTCGGTCCATTACAGACCCCTTTTACTTCTCCTTACAAACATGCCCGTCCGACCCACGTCCGACCCACCATTCTGGGTCGGTCCATGTGCGAACATTTTCCTCCTTTGAAACTTGACCGACCGACCCATGTCCGACCCACCCTTTTGGGTCGGTCCATTACCGAACATTTCCTAACATTTACAGAGGCTCGACCGACCCACAAACTGGGTCGGCCCCTGGGTCGGTCGCCTCCTAAACTTACCCAAACTTTGTCAAATCTTCACCAAACTTCTCCTAAGGCCTCTAATGTGTTCTAACATCATTTGGCACTTCAAACACACCCTTAAGATATTCTTAAACACTCACAAAACTATTTTTCCTAATTCCTTAAACCTTTACTTATATCTCCACAAAATTCCTAACACTTACAATGTTTTCTCCTTATGATTCTAGGTGGCATTTCACCTATAATGACCACAATACCAAGGTGTATCCTCTACACCTTATCATCATCTCTCAACTTCTTTTCTTACTAACTAAATCTCCTTTTCACATCATACCTAAACATCACTTATTCCTTGAACATCAACATTACCTAAACCTTAAACAAACTCCTCCAAGACTTAAATACATCTTCAAACACACATTGAATTCTAGAACTTCCAAGATAATGCCTAAATCCTTGCATCACTCTAAATCACCTTAATACATGTTTTCTTCTCAAGTAAACATTCATTCACCTTTAACCTTCCTAGTTCACCAAAACTCACTTACCAACTTAGAACTTCTTACACATTTCCCAAATTTGGCCATAGCTTCTCTAGTATATACCCACATCCAAACACTTAGGTTTCTACCTTATTTCATCCAAGAACACCTAAAATCCATCAAACACATTTTTATACACAAACTTCACACATTAAGCACTACATCACAATATAGTGCATAACTTAAATTGCTTGGCACTTAGGCCCTTAAATGCATGGCTCTTAGGCCCTTAAATTGCATAAACCTTAAACACTGAATTTCCCACATAATAATGCCTTTGACCTGCAAATACACCCAACAATACATATTCCTTTAATAAACTCCTTGAGAGCATTTTACTAGCTCATTTCCCATTGCTCTTTAGGTAGTTTAACAAGCATCATAAGCTTATTTCTCCTAAGGCATTAAACCACATTAGATAGCTTGTTTACCTCTTTTCCTCACAAATTTCCTTTCTTGTTTCCTTACAAAACCGGTGGGCATTTGGTTCCTTGCAACAACTAAACAATATACCAACATTGTAATGAGTATATAAGCTTTGCCTCATCTCATTGTAAACCCTAGTTACATATATTATCTTAAGGTATTAACATGATTGTTTTACCTTGGAATGGAAAGAGAGCTTGAATATATATCAAGAGAGGACTCCTCCTAGTCCATGAAAGCTTGGAATGAAGCTAGAACAAGGCAATATAATGACTCCATTAAGAGTGATTTTCGGACATGACAAAACATGAAGGAAATGTCATTTTTCTTTGAGTTTCCTTACCTTGAAGCAAAGGAGAACAAGAATATGTGAAAAGGTGAGCTCAAGCTCCTTCAATGGTGGTTTCTCTTGGCACCGAAATGGAGGTTTTGAAGCTTTGAAAGACAAGATTGTAGAGCTTGGCTTAACTAAGAGAATGGTGGTGTTTGTTTTTGATTTGGTTAAGTGAGCTAGATTTACATGTGGTCAAAGGTGGAACTTCCATGGTGGTAGTAGCTTACCGAGAGAGAACAAGAAGAAGAGAGGAAGAAAGAGTGTGGAACCGTGTGAAATGAAGGAGAAGGAGAATGAAGATAGAATTTGCTTTTAAGATATTTAATCTTAAAGCAAATAGTAACTATGAGTCACATTTATTTACTTAACAAGTTAACATACTTGGTGACTCACTCTACAAACCGGCCACCATTATGCCTAGGAGGGTGTTTTGGTCTTTGTTGACCAACTTAATCACTTATAACATTATATGTTACAAACTAGTTATAAAATCACTATTCACCTATAACAAGGCACATAGAAGTGAAATTTTTGATTTCCCACTAATATGGCCACCCAAATGTGATACTATATAGTACACATGTTAATTAAAGAGTAATGATGGACATTTAGCCATTCAAAACTCATTTACAAGACAATTTTTCAAAAACGTGCTTTAAGACTCCTTAAAGCACATTTTGTGTTTTAACTTGTTTTCAAGCTTGGTTTTCTTTGGTAATTGATTTAATATGTTCATTAACATATTTATAAGGTATAGGTATGACCATTAGGTCTTATACACATTTATCCCAAGCTTAGAGCACATTTTTGCTCATATTGACTTTAAGGTATTACCTTGTGTTTTGTTTGGTTTCATTGTCTACCAAAGTTTCCTAAGGACTTATTAGCCTTATTAAATCATAATTAAATGTTATCAAGTCTTGGTAGGCTCTTTGGGTCCTAACCAAGTTCACTCATAGCTTAGAGCATGTTTTTGCTCATACTGTCTTAGTGCTTTATTGCACTTTACTATATTTTAAATTGTTCATTGATGTTTCTAAGGCACTTTTTAGCCTTTACATACCATAGTTTAACATTTACACAACATACCAAGTTTGGGGTATTTCAATCTACCCCCCTTAAAAGAACTTCGTCCTCGAAGTTCACATTTCCTCGCATCATTGGATTAGAATACGGGAATTACTTATAGCCATAAAACTTCCATTACCAACCACCCTTTACATCCAACCTCGGACTTAATGGTCCGGGCAACATATCCACATCATTTGGACACATAGGTCCCCATAACATAACAGTCTTTAGACACATAGGTCTATGTAACCACACATTTAGACTCATAGGCCTTGATAGTATACACTTTAGGAAATCCAAGTCAAAACAACATTCATTACACATACCACACAACATGTCAGAGCATGTATAGCAATCAAAAATATCCTTGATATACACTATGATCCCGCAGAACCCGGTCGCGATGGACGCCTTCCGTCCCCGTGCCTTTGGGAAATTAAAACAATCACTTAAATTTAAATTTCCTTGTGAGGTTAAGTATAAGAAGATCTTTTATTCAAAATATTAATCGATTGTTTGAAAATACCAATCGAAAATCCTTTTGAAAACACCACACAACTCCAAGTCCGATTTATGCTCCTTGTATTTTTCTTAACATGGTTGTTTGTGACCACTTACAGGGAGCTTCAAGAGTCATCCAACCCTGATGTGATCAGCATCAGTGTTGAACTATCTTTCCACCCCAATTTGTGTTCGGCTTCCCTTGATCCCATGGTAATCAAGTTTCACCCTCCCACCTCATTTTCAACCAACAATTAATTCAAGCATATCCCATTTTCTATCTTTGAATCCTTCTAGTCATAATCATTACATCTCCAAGGGATAGAACTCCGTCTATCAATCATCACCCAAATCCAACTTAATTCAAGTTACCTAGGAATTTAATTCTCACTAGGTTCTATGTCGGTCTCTAACCCTTCATCTCACAACACTGTATATATACATATATTTTTATCAAAATACAATACATGGTTTATATTTATGCACCATCGGGGTTTTAGATCCCCGGGAGTTTCTTTACTCCCTTCCACTTGTACTCTCACACACACACACACACTGGTTGCCATTACCACAATTTACCCACAAATAAATGCGTATGTTTATATAACACACGCGCCAACCATCATAACAATCATTTTGTGCTATGCACACCTAGTTCGCGTACACTTGTACGGTAAAACACACTAAGTGGTTTTGCGCTCTACCCCCCTTAAAAGGGATTACGCCCACGTAATCAATCACTGAGCTTAGTTTAAAATGTTCTGCCGTCGTGAAGTGTTTCAACTTCCACGCGGTCTATTACACAATGGATTCTGATTAGAGGATCTTAACCATATTGGCAGTTTAGTCCCTAAACCAAGAATTCGCATTGGAGTTGTAACTCATAACCGGTTTCGGTCCTGGCCTGTGAGGCTTTTAGGTATTGATAACTAGTCATTTATTCATATTCACCATATGTATCCGATACCTAACGCATGGGCTCACTGGCCTCTGTTGCGCAACCCTGATAATTATAGAGCTGGTTTGCCCCATTCGTTACTGTTAATGTGTTGTACATCTCCAATGTATTGCCCTTATCTTGGGAACAATGGGTTCTCAACCGACGCATGGTATCTCTTACCCTGAGCGAATTCGGTGAGTTTCACAATTTTCCATCCATTTCTCCAGTAGCTTACCGCGTAAACTACTATGTAATTCACAATGATTGACTTGCTTTTACCGACTTACTGTCGGTTGAGATTGAGCTACTACCTAGTGTGTAGTGCTCTCTCAGCTATTACAATATTTGGGGTATATTCCATACCGATATTTGGCAGTTAGTGCTACTGTAGTCACTTACTGTTAATCATGTCTCCATGTTTGGTTTTTACAGTACTCTTTTATTGGTGCGGCCTTGCATTTCCTATGCAACCGCCATTATAACTTATTCTTCCACCATTACCATGCTTCTGATTCCTAGCTATCCCACTCGATCATTACTGTGCAAGAGCAATACCAAAACACTCAGTCATACAGAGTGCAGAGGCGTAAACCCTTGACAGCAACTCTCTTATGCGATTGCGATAGGAATTTTCACTGAAATCCTTTAAACACTTGCCACCGGCTTACTGCTCGGTTCATTTGCTATCGCTTAATGTTGTACCTCCACTGGGTTTAACTCATAACTCTGCTACTCACCATTTTATCATCTAACCATCCTCATACAACGGTCGCTTATTGCGCACCGTGTCCTTACTCATTATATAACATCAACTTATACTGCATCCGCTATTATATTAGCTTCTGCTATTATGCTGGGTTTATCTGGCCACTTATTTGGCTGATTTTTGAATATATTACTATCTTTCCCTTGAGCGTTGTTCGCTACACATTTAGCTTCACACACCTATGGTGATTGCTATCAACTTATCACACTTCCTGCGTACACAACTGGTACAAATATTTCCTTTCGTATTATTCTTATTCAAATCATCCTGGGGTAATAACAACATGGTCCGTCCTCCACATATTTCTTGAACTTGATTCACACAACTACCGCTCCTGCGGTCTCACATATCGAGAGGTATCCCCACTCTTAATGCAGTGGTTCGTTCTCCGCTCTATTTCCTTGTACCACATAAACTTCTACAATTAACTCAATTTACATAACATATCTTGTTTGTGGCTTATAAGCCTTATTTGCCTTGAGCTGGGCTCATTGTAGGCTATCCATACACATGTACTTCTCTGTACAATTATATGTTTAGAGGTTATAGTGGGCTCCATGACAAGGTCGTTACATTCCGTTTCCTTTCATGGGATGTCCCTTAGGTTTGTCAGTCCGTCTCCTGACAACTTATGTCTAAACTGGGTGTTAATTTCAACCCTTGTGTTTCTGTCATGTATTTCGTTCAACAATTGTTGATGCGCACCCCTTCGAGGATTTCTCCTGGGTGTCGTTACGTTATGCCTTACATTGTTTCACACTTTTTGGTACATTCTGTTATTATCTTCTTCTGTAAAGATCAACATTTCCAGATAGTGTAGGTACTGATTCTGGGAGTTTCATCCCGTTCATTGCACATTAATGTGTCCACATTAGGCATCTGCCTGCCCTGCTTTTCAGCTATCATGTTTATCCCTAGGGATCCTTAAGACATATAGATGTCTTTACTTACAGTTAGTGCACTTTCCTGAAATCTTAAACAAAAAGGAATTCACTAATCCTTTAGTCTCGTTAACTTAACTGAGTTCCTTACTTCAAGCATTCCTTGTATTTTCTAGCTCTTGTTGATTTATACTGCTGACCGTAGACGGAGTCGACTACTTCCCGTGTTTCGGACTCTACTGGTATACATATATGGGGTATCATACTGATACATTACTACTTACCCAACTAACCTATAAGTAGGTCTGTCAGGCCCACATGCTCCTATCGGAGTGCGGTCGTCCCACAACACAGTTGGTACACTTGTAGTGTCCGTCACACGCCTAGGTGAAGTATTCTGTTGTCAACTCCCTTATATTGTCCCGTGACAATATTCATTCCTTACTTCCCGAACTTAATCGAGGGAAGTTTATCCACTGTTGCATCCTTGTCAATTGCTCTTGGTTTCACTGGTTTGGTTTAAAAAAGGTTGGAAAGAAGTGTTGGTTTGAAGGAAAATCTGGTTTTGAAAAGAAAAGGGTTTGTGAAATTAGGTTTGAAAGAAAAATTTCCATGGTTTCACAACATCTTCTTACCTTAGCCAAGTCTAGCTTCTTGCTGACTGGTGTACTTCCAATTACAGAGGTTAGGCTAACAGGCCCTTCCACTGTTATGACGATCACATTTAACTTTATTGTACTTTTCCAAGTACTTGTAGTGGTTATAATTTCCCGAATAGCCCTGTTATAGCAGCACTTGCTATGGCAAGTGCGCCATGCTAACTGGCTATCGTTTCAACACATACCGTTTGTGGTATTGTTTTTACCCATATTGTCATCAGTGGCCTTGTTGGCCCTCACTGATCTTACTGCCTTGATAAATACTCCTCTAGGTAACTTCTCACTGTTTTCACATGATATCAGTAACTAGGGTGTTTCCCTTTCTGGGAGACCCCTTTGTCTTAGTATTATATTCCCTTTTAGCCCGTTCCACGCATTGTCGTGGTTACTGACTTGTCTCTTGTTTGGCACTACGTTGTAGTTCCTTGTCGGTTGGTACACCGTTGGTGTTTATTTATCAACTGTGGTCCCGTAGACATTCGTCTCGGGTTTTATTAATCCACTTCTTGCCTGTTGCACGGTTGGTGCGTTGCAAGCTGGTCATTCTCGACTGCTCGCATGTCGACCCAGGTTGCTGGAAATTCTATTCTTCTATACACAAGATTCTTCATTCTTCGCTATTAAATGCGGTTAACATTGTCCAGATGGAGACCGTCTCCGGGATTCCCAGTTTTCGGGATCAACCGTATGACAGGTTCTCCGTACCCTAAAGGTATTTAATAACAGCCAGATCGGGTATTCCCGAGTATGAGAGTGGACTTCCATCTCTCTGGCGTTCTTTCCCAAGTTATCAAACAGGGATTGTGGAGGGTGGGATGGATATTGTAGGTTTCCAGTAGTCACTGGTAGTTCCTATCTAGCGTATCTCTCACGCTATCACTCAACCCTTAACCCAAAGTACTTAAATCCTAACTCGGTATTTCCTAAGCTCGGTAATTCAGTCATCAGAGCGATACTTCGCTCTGATACCACTTTTTGTAACACCCCATCCAACAACAACACATAATAACATTCTGCAGCGGAAACCCAACTCATCACATTACTTATTCCAATGGTGTTACAACGCCGTTAACCCCTACGTGGCTAACAAGGCTAACATATGTACATTTGTATCGGTCTGATGGACTAGATTCCCGAGCAACTACACAATACAATCCTCGTTCCATCTTCAACATTTATTATATACATACACTTCCCCTGTACCGAGTATTTACAACTACTGCCGATAACAATTTCGGTCTTACTACGCCTATCATATTCATGCCACTTAAAGGCTACCCATGTATAACATCTGCCCCGTCCTACTCTCGAACGGCTTCCAGCACTTCGTACCTGAAATAGGAAAAGAAGAGAAAGGGGTGGCCCCAAGGGGCTCAGCACCTTTGCTGGTATGGTAATCCCGCAGCCCACATGCTACCGGGCCACGCACGACTAATTGTCGTCTTAGCATGCAGTTGATTACATTTATTCATGCATACAAACCATTAATATGTCTCACATAATGTTTCGCCTCAATGGGCTCCACCTATAACCAAACATCCACACTTAACCAACCATCAAATGATTCCTTAAACCCTAGATTGGCTCTCCTCTAAACGGAGCTACTTCCTTAACGAACGGCATATACCCATTAATCGGGTTATCCTTAAATGCCTCTTGTCACAAACTGGGATTCATTTCCATGATCCACACATTCCATATCCTACAACATAACTCATCCTACACATAACAAACATAACAACCCTTTCTTGTCTCGACGGACACATGACCACATTGCATTCATTTAAAACGTCCAATATATATATATAAGCCAAAGCATAGCAAGGTATTTTGCATATCACAACAACAATACATATCATCATAAACTCGGTTCTCACAAGGAACCTTCCATCATAGTTAGTCCATACCATGAGCACAGAGATTGTTGCCAAACTCATACCAAGCTCGTTAATTACCTCATCACCATCCTGTTATTTGAACGGTTGACTTAAACCCAAGGTGTGTCGGATATAGTGATCCCAAGCACACCAAACAACACAGTATGCCCCTATGGCCCGACGTGAGTCAGTAAACTAGCTTTGGATAAGCTAAGGGAAGGTTGAAACCAAATTGGAATACCACCTAAACATACACCAAGGGAGCCGAACTGGACATAACGACGACCCCCACCATCACACGCGTGGCCGGAAACTGCCGGACTCCTCACCCCCCCTTAGCCCATAGACTCTTAATAATAAGTAGTTAGAGATCCATTATGGAGCCTACCACAACCACACACACCATACGGTATCATAACCGAGTTAAGCACACAAGGGAGGAGAGAGTCATACCTTCACATACAAACATCACGCACAAACATCACATAACCAACTCACGCATAGCCGTGGTTAGAACGTTCCTTAAGTCGGAAACGTTGTTACCGGATACCGTTCTCCTACGTTTACCTAATAGTGGTTAACTAGCCCTTCAAGCGCATTAGAGGTTACCGGTATCGGCACGTAAACATACAATAACAATAATGACTGTAAACTCGTTTCATGATTTATATCATAACGTGGCAAACATACAGAAAAACACATTGGCATACAAGCCGGTGTAATCCGTTAGGACACAGGTTGCAAGAAAACCATACCTGTCACCGGAGTCCACTTATCCTGTCCATACATGTTCCTCGAGCAATTCTCGAACAACTGTTAACATCACACGTTGTTTTCATTAACATCGGGGTAGCATGTTTGTTTTAAAGTCCAATGCTTATAACTTTCCCCTTGTTAACTTGGTTAAATAACTTTACATTTTTAACACGTTTTACCCTCACAATTAATACAACTTTCACCCACCTAATTGCCATTTAAACTCACCTAACAACACCTCAACATCCTTATAACATCATTACCTACCAATCCCCATCATCTCATATCATTTCATAACCTTAAACCATGTTTTTGGTCCGACCGACCCACCGACCGACCCACAGCTGGGTCGGTCCATTACAGACCCCCCTTTTACTTCCTTACAAACATGCCCGTCCGACCCACGTCCGACCCACCATTCTGGGTCGGTCCATGTGCGAACATTTTCCTTCCTTTGAAACCTGACCGACCGACCCATGTCCGACCCACCTTTTGGGTCGGACCATTACCGAACATTTCCTAACATTTTACAGAGGCTCGACCGACCCACAAACTGGGTCGGCCCCTGGGTCGGTCGCCTCCTAAACTTACCCAAACTTTGTCAAATCTTCACCAAACTTCTCCTAAGGCCTCTTAATGTGTTCTAACATCATTTGGCACTTCAAACACACCCTTAAGATATTCTTAAACACTCACAAAACTATTTTTCCTAATTCCTTAAACCTTACTTATATCTTATATCTCCACAAATTCCTAACACTTACAATGTTTTCTCCTTATGATTTCTAGGTGGCATTTCACCTATAATGACCAAAATACCAAGGTGTATCCTCTACACCTTATCATCATCCCTCAACTTCTTTTCTTACTAACTAAATCTCCTTTTCACATCATACCTAAACATCACTTGTTCCTTGAACATCAACATTACCTAACCTTAAACAAACTCCTCCAAGACTTAAATACATCCTCAAACACACATTGATTCCTAGAACTTCCAAGATAATACCTAAATCCTTGCATCACTCTAAATCACCTTATACATGTTTTCTTCTCAAGTAAACATTCATTCACCTTTAATCCTTCCTAGTTCACCAAAACTCACTTACAACACTTAAACTTCTTACACATTTCCCAAATTTGGCCATAGCTTCTCTAGTATATAACCACATCCAAACACTTAGGTTTCTACCTTATTTCATCCAAGAACACCTAAAATCCATCAAACACATTTTATACACAAACTTCACACATTAAGCACTACATCACAATATAGTGCATAACTTAAATTGCTTGGCACTTAGGCCCTTAAATGCATGGCTCTTAGGCCCTTAAATTGCATAACCTTAAACACTGAATTTCCCACATAATAATGCCTTTGACCTGCAAATACACCCAACAATACATATTCCTTTAATAAACTCCTTGAGAGCATTTTACTAGCTCATTTACCCTTTGCTCTTTAGGTAGTTTTAACAAGCATCATAAGCTTATTTCTCCTAAGGCATTAAACCACATTGAGATAGCTTGTTTACCTCTTTTCCTCACAAATTTCCTTCTTGTTTCCTTACAAAACCGGTGGGGCATTTCCTTCCTTGTCAACAACTAAACAATATACCAAGATTGTAAATGAGTATATAAGCATTATGCTCATCTCATTGTAAACCCTAGTTACATATATTATCTTAAGGTATTAACATGATTGTTTTACCTTGGAATGGAAAGAGAGCTTGAATATATATCAAGAGAGGACTCCTCCTAGTCCATGAAAGCTTGGAATGAAGCTAGAACAAGGCAATATAATGACTCCATTAAGAGTGATTTTCGGACATGACAAACATGAAGGAAATGTCATTTTTCTTTGAGTTTCCTTACCTTGAAGCAAAGGAGAACAAGATGTGAAAAGGTGAGCTCAAGCTCCTTCAATGGTGGTTTCTCTTGGCACCGAAATGGAGGTTTTGAAGCTTTGAAGAGACAAGATTGTAGAGCTTGGCTTAACTAAGAGAATGGTGGTGTTTTTTTTGATTTGGTTAAGTGAGCTAGTTTTACATGTGGTCAAAGTGGAACTTCCATGGTGGTAGTAGCTTTACCGAGAGAGAACAAGAAGAAGAGAGGAAGAAGAGAGTGTGGAACCGTGTGAAATGAAGGAGGAAGGAAGAATGAAGATAGAATTTGCTTTTAAGATATTTTTAGTCTTAAAGCAAATAGTAACTATGAGTCACATTTATTTACTTACAAGTTAACATACTTGGTGACTCACTCTACAAAAACCGGCCACCATTATGCCTAGGAGGGTGTTTTGGTCTTTGTTGACCAACTTAATCACTTATACATTATATGTTACAAACTAGTTATAAAAATCACTATTCACCTATAACAAGGCACATAGAAGTGAAATTTTTGATTTCCCACTAATATGGCCACCCAAATGTGATACTATATAGTACACATGTTAATTAAAGAGTAATGATGGACATTTAGCCATTCAAAACTCATTTACAAGACAATTTTTCAAAAACGTGCTTTAAGACTCCTTAAAGCACATTTTGTGTTTTAACTTGTTTTCAAGCTTGGTTTTCTTTGGTAATTGATTTAATATGTTCATTAACATATTTATAAGGTATAGTATGACCATTAGGTCTTATACACATTTATCCCAAGCTTAGAGCACATTTTTGCTCATATTGACTTTAAGGTATTACCTTGTGTTTTGTTTGGTTTCATTGTCTACCAAAGTTTCCTAAGGACTTATTAGCCTTATTAAATCATAATTGAATGTTATTAAGTCTTGGTAGGCTCTTTGGGTCCTAACCAAGTTCACTCATAGCTTAGAGCATGTTTTTGCTCGTACTGTGTCTTAGTGCTTTATTGCACTTTACTATATTTTAAATTGTCCACTGATGTTTCTAAGGCACTTTTTAGCCTTTACATGCCATAGTTTGATATTTTAACAACATACCAAGGTTTGGGGTATTTCAGTTCGGTTCCCGGGTGTTTACCCTGTTCTGTTTACGAGTTAGGTTTCCTCGTTCGTTCACGAGCTGGTATGCTCGTTCTGTCTGTATGCTGTGATCGCTAGTGTCCCCTCGTTTTCTGTCTTCTGTCTGCTACTCTGCTCTGTTATCCCTTAATGAATGGACTTCCTGTTGCTGTTTCTGACATGTCTATGGATCCTTTGACCCTTTCTGATTTGTCGATATTCCGTAAATGTTTTGAGCATGCTGGTTTGATGAAGTTGGTCATCTACTGGCATAGTTGTGTGCTCATTCCCCTACTTCTAACGCTTTTGCAGATTGATTAGCGAGATGGTCTCCCCTCACTTCTGGAGTTTAGTTGCTTCGTATTTAGCTTCTTTTAGACCTTTGTAATGAATTTGAGCCTTTGGGCATATTTGTTAGCTTCCGCTTTTGACATCAGTTTGGTGGTTTTGTAATGACTTTTGGGTGTTCTAACATCTCTTTGTTATACTTGATTTAAGTATTTCGTTTGGCCTTATTTGTTTATCTGTTTAAGTTGCTTATTAGAGCCTTGCGTCATTATGTAATAATACGCGGCGTGTAATACCCCTAGCTCCTAGGCCGTGTTTGGGGGTGTTTACATTAGTGGTATCAGAGCTCTGGGTTCTAATCTGCTGGGATTTTAAGTTAGCCAGTCAGTCAGAAATGTCAGTGTTAGTGTCTGAGTTTAACTGCTTGCTGTTGGACTTTCAGAATGCCACCAAGGAGAGCAAATAACCCTCCAGGAATGTGGCTGATGCTGTACAGCAGTTTATGACGCAGCTCATGCAGACCATGGCTGCAGGGGGTGGTCCAGCTGGAGGAGGACCAGCTGGCGGAGCAGGCCCAGCTGGGGCAGACGCTGGAGGGAGGAACGTGAAGGCGCTTCAGGAGTTCATGAAGCTGAAGCCGCCGTCGTTCGATGGGGCAGGAGCCCCCAGGGGCCAGTCATTGGCTGTCAGAGGTGGAGGACCTGCTACGTGTGATGGGCTCAGAGGAGGAGCAGAAGGTGGACTTCGCCACCTTTCTGTTCAAGGCCGAAGCCAAGGAGTGGTGGAGGTCAGTTATGGGGAAGTTCCCACAGCCTTGGACGTGGGAGCAGTTCACTGGGGAGTTCAACAAACAGTTCTACCCCGACGTCTACAAGGATCAGCGCATTCTGGAGTATAACCGACTACGCCAAGGTCGGGACATGAGCGTTGAGGAGTACGTCCGCAAATTCATCACAGCCTGTCTAAGTTTGCACCTGAGCCTGACGAGCATAGGAAGGCCAGGAAGTTTGAGAGTGGCTTGAGGCCAGACATCCGTTCTGCTGTGATGCCCCTGCGTCACAAGACCTTCAGGGACGTTGCTGATGTCGCCCTGTTGGTAGAGGCCGACTTGAGAGGTCGCCAGTCTGGAGGGAAGGACCAGAAGAGGAAGCAGAGGTCCGATGAGAGCGATAGGAGGGATCAGTCTGCTTCTCAGAAGAAGCAGTCCACTGGAGACCGAGCTGGAGACCGCTATGGGGACCGTTCGCGAGACAGAGGTGGTTCATCTTCATCAGCTCCCGCTCCGAAGTGCCGGGTCTGCGGCAAGTTTCATAGAGGCCAGGACTGCTACAGGAAGTCTGGAGCCTGCTTCAAGTGTGGGTCCTTGGAGCATAGGATTGCTGATTGCCCTCAGGCTGAGAGGAGCAGGGTAGTTCTGGAGGTAGAGCGTGGAGTCTGCTTCAGGGTCCAGAGATCGAGACCGGGCTGAGCAGAAGAAGCCCCAGGGCCAGGCCAGAGTGTACGCGATGGCTGGAGAGAGATACCGATCGACTGACAGAGTTGTCACAGGTTTCTCCAGCTGTCTTCTCGTTCTGTTTTCTGTTTGTTTGACTCTGGAGCCACCCACTTTTATTTCTGCTGCTGAGTTGGTGGGTGAGCTCGGTTGCCTGTTGTGCCTCTGGGTGTTGAGCTGTGTGTGCATAGTCCATTGGTTAGGGACTCTTCTATGCTTTTGAATTCTGTCTTTAAAGCCAGTCCTGTGTTAGTCAAGAATAGGATTCTGTGTGCTGACCTCATCCCGATGGAGATGACTTCTTTTGATGTGATCCTGGGCATGGATTGGCTTGCTGTGCACCATGCCCACATCGACTGTGCTGCGTCGAGAGTCACTTTTGAGGAGCCGGGCCAGCCCCGTTTGATTGTAGCAGGGAATGGACTCCCGTGCTCGCCGCCAGTCATATCAGCGATGCAGGTGTTCCGCTTTCTGAGGAAAGGATGCCAGGGATATCTGTGCTACATCCCTGAGGTTCGCAAGGATGCGAAGTTGGAGGAGATTCCAGTAGTCAGAGACTTCCCAGATGTGTTCCAGGATGTCGTACCTGGGCTTCCCCTGTTAGAGAGGTGGAGTTCTCGATCGAGCTCGCACCTGAGACTCAGCCGATTTCGAAGGCTCCATACCGGATGGCGCCTGCTGAGCTTAAGGAGTTGAAGGTCCAGTTACAGGAGCTGCTGGATAAGGGCTTCATTCGCCCGAGTGTGTCGCCTTGGGGAGCACCAGTGTTGTTTGTAAAGAAGAAGGACGGTAGCATGCGGCTGTGCATTGACTATAGGGAGCTCAACAAGGTTACCATTAAGAATAGGTATCCTCTCCCGCGCATAGATGACTTGTTCGACCAGTTAGCAGGAGCTAAGGTGTTTTCGAAGATCGATCTGAGGTCCGGTTATCATCAGTTGAGGATTAAGGCAGACGACGTGCCTAAGTCCGCCTTCAGGACTCGTTATGGACATTACGAGTTCCTAGTGATGCCATTCGGGCTGACGAATGCGCCTTCTGTATTTATGGATATGATGAACCGGTGTTCAAGCCGTTTTTGGACCAGTTTGTTGTAGTATTTATTGATGACATCTTGGTGTATTCCAAGAGTGCTGAGGAGCACGAGGAGCATTTGAGGACCGTTCTCCAGACCCTGAGGGAGAACGAGCTGTACGCGAAGCTGAAGAAGTGTGAGTTCTGGTAGGATCAGGTGGTGTTCTTGGGACATGTTGTCTCTAAGGATGGTATCTCCGTGGATCCGGAGAAGATTAGGGCTATTACTGAGTGGGCCAGGCCTACTAATGTTGGGGATATTCGTAGCTTCCTTGGATTGGCGAGCTATTACCGCAAGTTTGTGGAGGGCTTCTCCAAGTTGGTGATTCCGTTGACTCGTCTACTTCAGAAGGATGTGAAGTTCGAGTGAGCGATGCCTGTGAGCAGTGTTTTCTGGAGCTGAAGAAGAGGTTGACTACTGCGCCGATCTTGACTCTTCCAGAGGGGACCGAGGGCCTGGAGGTTTTCTGTGATGCGTCCCATAGGGGACTTGGTGTGTTCTGATGCAGCAGGGGAAGGTGGTTGCATATGGCTCTCGTCAGCTTAAGCCATATGAGAAAAACTATCTGACCCACGATCTGGAGCTAGCTGCTGTGGTGTTTGCCCTGAAGATTTGGAGGCACTATCTGTATGGAGCAGCGTGCAAAGTTTATACGGACCACAAGAGCCTCAAGTATCTAATCACTCAGAAGGAGTTGAACTTGAGGCAGAGGAGGTGGCTGGAGTTACTGCACGATTATGATCTGGAGATCCTCTACCATCCTGGTAGAGCGAACGTTGTGGCTGATGCGCTCAGTAGGAGGGGTCCGTCTGGGACCGTCTGTGCTTGTCTGGGGTGCAGAGGTCTGCTCTGGAGTTGCAGCGTATGGGTATCTGGTCGTCTGACCAGAGAGATCTGGGATGTTGCAGCATTACAGATTCAGCCTACCTTGATCGACAGGATCAAGGCCAGTCAGGAGCTTGATGTCGGTTTTGGTAAGATCAGAGATGAGATAGCTGCGGGTCAGGAGTCTGAGTTCCGGGTTTCAGAGGACGGCTGTCGAGGTTCAGAGACCGTGTTTGTGTGCCGGCGGACGACACTTTGAGACGTGAGATCATGCAGGAGGCTCATGGAGCTCCTTACTCGGTACACCCAGGAGGGGTGAAGATGTACCGGGATCTGCGTGAGACAATTTTGGTGGAGCAACATGAAGAGGGACATCTCTGACTTTGTATCCAGATGTAGGACCTGTCAGCAGGTCAAAGCCGAGCATCAGAGACCAGCTGGTTTGCTTCAGCTCTTCCCGTTCCGGAGTGGAAGTGGGAGAGCGTCGGTATGGACTTCGTTATGGGACTGCCTAAGACTCCGAGGGGTTTTGATGCAGTTTGGGTCATAGTGGACCGGCTCACGAAGAGCGCTCACTTCCTACCTGTCAGGAAGACCTTCAGTTTGCACCGTTTGGCCCAGTTGTACGTGGATGAGATTGTGCGTCTACATGGGGTTCCTGCTTCGATTGTGTCTGACAGAGATCCGAGGTTTGTGTCCAGATTCTGGCAGAGTTTGCATCAGGCTATGGGGACGAAGTTGTCTTTCAGTTCAGCTTATCATCCTCAGTCAGATGGTCAGACAGAGAGGACGAATCAGGTCCTTGAGGACATGCTCAGAGCGTGTGTGTTGGACTTTGGGGGCAGTTGGGATCAGCATGTTGCATTAATTGAGTTCGCCTATAATAACAGCTTTCAGACCAGTATCGGGATGGCTCCGTTTGAGGCCTGTATGGCAGGAGGTGCAGATCACCCATCTGTTGGGATGATCTGAAGGAGAGAGCTGTGATCGGTCCAGACTTGTTCAGGATGCTGTGGGCAAGATCCAGTCTATCAGGAGCGTCTGCTTGTGGCTCAGAGTCGTCAGAAGAGTTACGCCGATCAGAGGAGACGACCTCTAGAGTTTGAGGTGGTCGACCATGTATCTGAGGGTTTCTCCAGTTCGAGGAGTCGTCCGGTTTGGGAAGAGAGGCAAGCTTAGCCCTCGTTTTGTGGGTCCTTTTGAGATCCTAGAGAGGATCGGACCGGTCGCCTATCGTTTGGCCCTGCCTCCGTCTTTAGCCGCAGTGCATAATGTGTTCCATGTTTCTATGCTGAGGAAAGTATATTCGGACCCATCTCATGTGATCGACTTCAGACCGCTTCAATTGAGGAGGACTTTACGTTTGAGGCAGTTCCTTCGAGGATTCTAGCGCGGGATGTCCGCAAGCTCAGGAGTAAGACCATGCCCTTGGTGAAAGTGCAGTGTCGGGTCAGTCCGAGGAAGAGGCGACCTGGGAGGTCGAAAGCGAAGTGCGTTCTAAGTTTCCCACCCTTTTCGAGCAGTAGGTATGTCTTAATTTTTCGAGGAAAATTCTTTTAAGGGGGAGGTGATGTTATAACCCAAGATTTGGTTATTATTTTTTTCGTGCAACGTTGCCTTATGATGAGATATTTCATTCTCAGGACAAGGAAGTCCATTCTAATTAAGCTGGGACGAGGAAGTCTTTTTCCTTTCTCATTTGATTTTCTGGTGAGATTAATTCCTTAATTATTTTATTTCCTTCCCTCTTAATTATTACTCTCGCTATAACTTCTAATCACGTTCTCACGATCTCCCTTACACTCCTCTTCTCTCAGTTGGAAACCCTCAACCTTCTCTCTTCTTCTCTCTCAAAATCTCGTTCTGTTCAATCCCTTCTAGTTTGGCTGTTCGTGGTTCTTCATCGAATCTCGCTATAGATTGTGTGCTGTTGCGAAATCCGGTTCTGAGTAAGGTAATCCGCATTGTCCTTTCTCCTTCAATTCTGAATTTGGAAGTTTCTTCTTGTCTGAATCCCTCCTTGCAATCTGATTAGGAACCCGTTTGTGTTCCGTTTCCCTGTCGATTCCTCTGCTGTGGGCTAGTTCGTTGTTCGTGACTGTCGGATTCAGGTGAGGATCGTGTTACAGTTTGGTTTGCAGTTTCAGTTTCAAGGTTTGATTTGCGTTCTGATTTGGGACTACATTGTATTCAGTCAGAGGGTTTGGCATTGCGTTTCCGGTCTGCGTTTGGGTATCTGTTTGGATTCGGGCTCTGCTATCCGGTTTGGATTTCGTCTGCTGTTAATTCGAGGTAGGTGGCTTTCGGATTCGATCCGTGTGTTCAACCTGTGGGAGTTTCGGTTCTGCAAATTAACTCAATGATTTGATCTGTGTTTATGTGTGGTTCATGTCTGTTTAATGCCATTTCAATGGTTTAAACCCCCAAGGTTGTTTTTGTAAATGTGTGTGTTGATTTAGATTGGTTTTTGTGCCTCTGTTCGTGTTAAATTCGCCTCTGTTTTTCTGAAATTTTCGGCGTGTCCAACTTCTGTCCGACCATTGAAGTTCAGACATGCCCTTCTGCGCTCTGATTTCTGAACTGTTTTGATGTGTCCGAACTTCCGTCCGAGCTTCTAAGTTCGGACGGGGTGCGAGGACGAGTCCGGCTTACGAGTTTCGAATGGTGTCCGAACTTGTAAGTCCGGACATAAGTTCGGACACCCCCCTCTCATTCCTCTGATTTTTGCTCGACTTGTGTCCGAACATTGATGTCCGACACAACTCGGACACTCCGCGTACCTATTTTCATAAAACGTCGAACATCCGTCCGAACATGGATGTTCGGACATCTCTGTCTCTGCTTCTGTTTTGAGTCTCGACTTGTATCCGAACATCGATGTCCGGACACAAGTTCGGACAGGCTACTGTTTTGGCCATAACTTGCTCGTTTGAGCTCCGTTTTGACTTCCGTTTGCGGGGTTAGATTCCCCTTCTGATTTCCAAGCTATCTATGGACCTTCTGGTGCCTTTGGTGCACATATGCTTATTTTGTATTTAAGCTTCTGTTTATGGGACCTAGTTATCTCTGTGTTTGAGCCTTTGGATGGCTGGTTTACGCTGTCTCCTTAGCGCGCTATGTAGGATCCTTCTGTTCACGGGTGATGTTCCCCGTTTCTGTTCACTGGTGTTTACACCTGTTCTGTTTATGAGTGAGGTTTCCCTCGTTCTTTTCAGAGCTGGTTGCTCGTTCTGTTCTGTAATGGTGTGATCGCTAGTGTCCCACTCTGTTTTCTGCTTCTGTCTGCTTCTGCTCTGTTTAGTCCCTTAATGAATGGACTTCAGTTTCTGGTTTCTGACATGTTTATGGATTCTTTGACTCCTTCTGATTTGTCAATATTCTGTAAATGTTTTGAGCATGCTGGTTGATGAAGTTGGTCATCTACTGGGCATAGTTGTGTGCTCATTCCCCTACTTCTAACGCTTTTGCAGATTGATTAGCGAGGATCGTCTCCCTCAGCTTCTGGAGTTTAGTTGCTTCGTATTTAGCTTCTTTTGAGACCTTTGTATTGAATTTGAGCCTTTGGGCATATTTGTTAGCTTCCGCTTTTGACATCTGTTTGGTGGGTTTGTAATGACTTTTGGGGATGTCTAACATCTCTTTGATTATACTTTATTTAAGTATTTCGTTTGGGCCTTATTTGTTTATCTGTTTAAGTTGCTTTTAGAGCCTTGCGTTATTATGTAATAATACGCGGCGTGTAATACCCCTAACTCCTAGGCCAGTGTTTGGGGGTGTTACATTTAGTGGTATCAGAGCTCTGGGTTCTAATCTGCTGGGATTTTAAGTTAGCCAGTCAGTCAGAAATGTCAGTGTTAGTGTCTGAGTTTAACTGCTTGCTGTTGGACTTTCAGAATGCCGCCAAGAAGAGCAAATAACCCTCCAGGAATGTGGCTGATGCTGTTCAGCAGTTTATGACGCAGCTCATGCAGACCATGGCTGCAGGGGTGGTCCAGCTGGAGGAGGACCAGCTGGCGGAGCAGGCCCAGCTGGGGCAGATGCTGGAGGGAGGAACGTGAAGGCGCTTCAGGAGTTCATGAAGCTGAAGCCGCCGTCGTTCGATGGGGCAGGAGACCCCCAGGTGGCCAGTCATTGGCTGTCAGAGGTGGAGGACTTGCTACGTGTGATGGGCTCAGAGGAGGAGCAGAAGGTGGACTTCGCCACCTTTCTGTTCAAGGCCGAAGCCAAGGAGTGGTGGAGGTCAGTTATGGGGAAGTTCCCACAGCCTTGGACGTGGGAGCAGTTCACTGGGGAGTTCAACAAACAGTTCTACCCCGACGTCTACAAGGATCAGCGCATTCTGGAGTATAACCGACTACGCCAGGGTCGGGACATGAGCGTTGAGGAGTACGTTCGTAAGTTCATCAGTCTGTCTAAGTTTGCACCTGAGCCTGACGAGCATAGGAAGGCCAGGAAGTTTGAGAGTGGCTTGAGGCCAGACATCCGTTCTGCTGTGACGCCCCTGCGTCACAAGACCTTCAGGGACGTTGCTGATGTCGCCCTGTTGGTAGAGGCCGACTTGAGAGGTCGCCAGTCTGGAGGGAAGGACCAGAAGAGGAAGCAGAGGTCCGATGAGAGCGATAGGAGGGATCAGTCTGCTTCTCAGAAGAAGCAGTCTACTGGAGACCGCTCTGGGGACCGTTCGCGAGACAGAGGTGGTTCGTCTTCATCAGCTCCCGCTCCGAAGTGCCGGGTCTGCGGCAAGTTTCATAGAGGCCAGGACTGCTACAGGAAGTCTGGAGCCTGCTTCAAGTGTGGGTCCTTGGAGCATAGGATTGCTGATTGCCCTCAGGCTGAGAGGAGCAGGGGTAGTTCTGGAGGTAGAGCCGTTGAGTCTGCTTCAGGGTCCAGAGATCGAGACCGGGCTGAGCAGAAGAAGCCCCAGGGCCAGGCCAGAGTGTACGCGATGGCTGGAGAGAGACCGATCGACTGACAGAGTTGTCACAGGTATTCTCCAGCTGTCTTCTCGTTCTGTTTTCTGTTTGTTTGACTCTGGAGCCACCCACTCTTTTATTTCTGCTGAGTTGGTGGGTGAGCTCGGTTTGCCTGTTGTGCCTCTGGGTGTTGAGCTGTGTGTGCATAGTCCATTGGTTAGGGACTCTTCTATGCTTTTGAATTCTGTCTGTAAAGCTAGTCCTGTGTTAGTCAAGAATAGGATTCTGTGTGCTGACCTCATCCCGATGGAGATGACTTCTTTTGATGTGATCCTGGGCATGGATTGGCTTGCTGCGCACCATGCCCACATCGATGTGCTGCTTCGAGAGTCACTTTTGAGGAGCCGGGCCAGCCCCGTTTGATTGTAGCAGGGAATGGACTCCCGTGCTCGCCGCCAGTCATATCAGCGATGCAGGCGTTCCGCTTTCTGAGGAAAGGATGCCAGGGATATCTGTGCTACATCCCTGAGGTTCGCAAGGATGCGAAGTTGGAGGAGATTCCAGTAGTCAGAGACTTCCCAGATGTGTTCCAGGATGACGTACCTGGGCTTCCCCCTGTTAGAGAGGTGGAGTTCTCGATCGAGCTCGCACCTGAGACTCAGCCGATTTCGAAGGCCCCATACCGGATGGCGCCTGCTGAGCTTAAGGAGTTGAAGGTCCAGTTGCAGGAGCTGCTGGATAAGGGCTTCATTCGCCCGAGTGTGTCGCCTTGGGGAGCACCAGTGTTGTTTGTAAAGAAGAAGGACGGTAGCATGCGGTGTGCATTGACTACAGGGAGCTCAACAAGGTTACCATTAAGAATAGGTATCCTCTCCCGCGCATAGATGACTTGTTCGACCAGTTAGCAGGAGCTAAGGTGTTTTCGAAGATCGATCTGAGGTCCGGTTATCATCAGTTGAGGATTAAGGCAGACGACGTGCCTAAGTCCGCCTTCAGGACTCGCTATGGACATTACGAGTTCCTAGTGATGCCATTCGGTCTGACGAATGCGCCTTCTGTATTTATGGATGATGAACCGGGTGTTCAAGCCGTTTTTGGACCAGTTCGTTGTGTTTTTTGATGACATCTTGGTGTATTCCAAGAGTGCTGAGGAGCACGAGGAGCATTTGAGGACCGTTCTCCAGACCCTGAGGGAGAACGAGTTGTACGCGAAGCTGAAGAAGTGTGAGTTCTGGTTGGATCAGGTGGTGTTCTTGGGACATGTTGTCTCTAAGGATGGTATCTCCGTGGATCCGGAGAAGATTCGAGCTATTACTGAGTGGGCCAGGCCTACTAATGTTGGGGATATTCGTAGCTTCCTTGGATTGGCGGGCTATTACCGCAAGTTTGTGGAGGGCTTCTCCAAGTTGGTGATTCCGTTGACTCGTCTGCTTCAGAAGGATGTGAAGTTCGAGTGGAGCGATGCCTGTGAGCAGTGTTTTCTGGAGCTGAAGAAGAGGTTGACTACTGCGCCGATCTTGACTCTTCCAGAGGGGACCGAGGGCCTGGAGGTTTTCTGTGATGCGTCCCATAGGGGACTTGGGTGTGTTCTGATGCAGCAGGGGAAGGTGGTTGCATATGGCTCTCGTCAGCTTAAGCCATATGAGAAGAACTATCCGACCCACGATCTGGAGCTAGCTGCTGTGGTGTTTGCTCTGAAGATTTGGAGGCACTATCTGTATGGAGCAGCGTGCAAAGTTTATACGGACCACAAGAGCCTCAAGTATCTGTTCACTCAGAAGGAGTTGAACTTGAGGCAGAGGAGGTGGCTGGAGTTACTGCACGATTATGATCTGGAGATCCTCTACCATCCTGGTAGAGCGAACGTTGTGGCTGATGCGCTCAGTAGGAGGGGTCCGTCTGGGACCGTCTGTGCTTTGTCTGGTGTGCAGAGGTCTGCTTGGAGTTGCAGCGCATGGGTATCTGGGTCGTCCGACCAGAGAGATCTGGGATGTTAGCAGCATTACAGATTCAGCCTACCTTGATCGACAGGATCAAGGCCAGTCAGAGCTTGATGTCAGTTGGGTAAGATCAGAGATGAGATAGCTGCGGGTCAGGAGTCTGAGTTCAGGGTTTCAGAGGATGGCTGTCTGAGGTTCGAGACCGTGTCTGTGTGCCTGCAGATGACACTTTGAGACGTGAGATCATGCAGGAGGCTCATGGAGCTCCTTACTCGGTGCACCCAGGAGGTGTGAAGATGTACCGGGACTACGTGAGACATTTTGGTGGAGCAACATGAAGAGGGACATTCCGACTTTGTATCCAGATGTCGGACCTGTCAGCAGGTCAAGGCCGAGCATCAGAGACCAGCTGGTTTGCTTCAGCCTCTTCCCGTTCCGGAGTGGAAGTGGGAGAGCGTCGGTATGGACTTGTTATGGGACTGCCTAAGACTCCGAGGGGTTTTGATGCAGTTTGGGTCATTGTGGACCGGCTCACGAAGAGCGCTCACTTCCTACCTGTCAGGAAGACCTTCAGTTTGCACCGTTTGGCTCAGTTGTACGTGGATGAGATTGTGCGTCTACATGGGGTTCCTGCTTCGATTGTGTCTGACAGAGATCCGAGGTTTGTGTCCAGATTCTGGCAGAGTTTGCATCAGGCTATGGGGACGAAGTTGTCTTTCAGTTCAGCTTATCATCCTCAGTCAGATGGTCAGACAGAGAGGACGAATCAGGTCCTTGAGGACATGCTCAGAGCATGTGTGTTGGACTTTGGGGGCAGTTGGGATCAGCATGTTGCATTGATTGAGTTCGCCTATAATAACAGCTTTCAGACCAGTATCGGGATGGCTCCGTTTGAGGCCTTGTATGGCAGGAGGTGCAGATCACCCATCTGTTGGGATGATCTGAAGGAGAGAGCTGTGATTGGTCCAGACTTGGTTCAGGATGCTGTGGGCAAGATTCAGTCTATCAGGGAGCGTCTGCTTGTGGCTCAGAGTCGTCAGAAGAGTTACGCCGATCAGAGGAGACGACCTCTAGAGTTTGAGGTGGGCGACCATGTGTATCTGAGGGTTTCTCCAGTTCGAGGAGTCGTCCGGTTTGGGAAGAGAGGCAAGCTTAGCCCTCGTTTTGTGGGTCCTTTCGAGATCCTAGAGAGGATCGGACCGGTTGCCTATCGTTTAGCCGCAGTGCATAATGTGTTCCACGTTTCTATGCTGAGGAAGTATATTCCGGACCCATCTCATGTGATCGACTTCAGACCGCTTCAGTTGAGGGAGGACTTCACGTTTGAGGCAGTTCCTTCGAGGATTCTAGCGCGGGATGTCCGCAAGCTCAGGAGTAAGACCATGCCCTTGGTGAAAGTGCAGTGGTCGGGTCAGTCCGAGGAAGAGGCGACCTGGGAGGTCGAAAGCGAAGTGCGTTCTAAGTTTCCCGCCCTTTTCGAGCAGTAGGTATGTTTTAATTTCGAGGACGAAATTCTTTTAAGGGGGAGGTGATGTTATAACCCAAGATTTGGTTATTATTTTATTTCGTGCAACGTTGCCTTATGATGAGATATTTCATTACTCAGGACAAGGAAGTCCATTCTAATTAAGCTGGGGACGAGGAAGTCTTTTTCCTTTCTCATTTGATTTTCTGGTGAGATTAATTCCTTAATTATTTTATTTCCTTCCCTCTTAATTATTACTCTCGCTTCTAACTTCTAATCACGTTCTCACGATCTCCCTTACGCTCCTCTTCTCTCAGTTGGAAACCCTCAACCTTCTCTCTTCTCTCTCTCAAAATCTCGTTCTGTTCAATCCCTTCTAGTTTGGCTGTTCGTGGTTCTTCATCGAATCTCGCTATAGATTGTGTGCTGTTGCGAAATCCGGTTCTGAGTAAGGTAATCCGCATTGTCCTTTCTCCTTCAATTCTGAATTTGGGAAGTTTCTTCTTGTCTGAATCCCTCCTCTGCAATCTGATTAGGAACCCGTTTGTGTTCCGTTTCCCTGTCGATTCCTCTGCTGTGGGCTAGTTCGTTGTTCGTGACTGTCGGATTCAGGTGAGGATCGTGTTACAGTTTGGTTTGCAGTTTCAGTTTCAAGGCTTGATTTGCGTTCTGATTTGGGACTACATTGTATTCAGTCAGAGGGTTGGCATTGCGTTTCCGGTCTGCGTTTGGGTATCTGTTTGGATTCGGGCTCTGCTATCCAGTTTGGATTTCGTCTGCTGTTAATTCGAGGTAGGTGGCTTTCGGATTCGATCCGTGTGTTCAACCTTGGGGAGTTTGGGTTCTGCAAATTAACTCAATGATTTGATCTTGTGTTTGTGTGTGGTTCATGTCTGTTTAATGCCATTTCAATGGTTTAAACCCCCAAGGTTGTTTTGTAAATGTGTGTGTTGATTTAGATTGGTTTTTGTGCCTCTGTTCGTGTTAAATTCGCCTCTGTTTTCTGAAATTTTCGGCGTGTCCGAACTTCTGTCCGACCATTGAAGTTCGGACATGCCCTTCTGCGCTCTGGATTTCTGAACTGTTTGATGTGTCCGAACTTCCGTCCGAGCTTCTAAGTTCGGACGGGGTGCGAGGACGAGTCCGGCTTACGAGTTTCGAATGGTGTCCGAACTTGTAAGTCCGGACATAAGTTCGGACACCCCCTTTCTCATTCCTCTGTTTTTGCTTCGACTTGTGTCCGAACATTGATGTCCGGACACAAGCTCGGACACTCCGCGTACCTGTTTTCGTAAAACGTCCGAACATCCGTCCGAACATGGATGTTCGGACATCTCTGTCTCTGCTTCTGTTTTGAGTCTCGACTTGTGTCCGAACATCGATGTCCGGACACAAGTTCGGACAGGCTACTGTTTTGGCCATAACTTGCTCGTTTGAGCTCCGTTTTGACTTCCGTTTGCGGGGTTGGATTCCCCTTCTGATTTCCAAGCTATCTATGGGCTTTCTGGTGCCTTTGGTGCACATATGCTTATTTGTATTTAAGCTTCTGTTTTGGGACCTAGTTATCTCTGTGTCTGAGCCTTTGGATGGCTGGTTACGCTGTCTCGTAGCGCGCTATGTAGGATCCTTCTGTTCACGGGTGATGTTCCCCGTTCTGTTCACGGGTGTTTACACCTGTTCTGTTTACGAGTGAGGTTTCCTCGTTCTGTTCACGAGCTGGTTGCTCGTTCTGTCTGTATGCTGTGATCGCTAGTGTCCCACTCTGTTTTCTGCTTCTGTCTGCTTCTGCTCTGTTTAGTCCCTTAGAATGGACTTCAGTTTCTGGTTTCTGACATGTTTATGGATTCTTTGACTCCTTCTGATTTGTCAATATTCTGTAAATGTTTTGAGCATGCTGGTTGATGAAGTTGGTCATCTACTGGGCATAGTTGTGTGCTCATTCCCCTACTTCTAACGCTTTTGCAGATTGATTAGCGAGGATCGTCTCCCCTCAGCTTCTGGAGTTTAGTTGCTTCGTATTTAGCTTCTTTTGAGACCTTTGTATTGAATTTGAGCCTTTGGGCATATTTCGTTAGCTTCCGCTTTTGACATCTGTTTGGTGGGTTTGTAATGACTTTTGGGGATGTTCTAACATCTCTTTGTTATACTTTATTTAAGTATTTCGTTTGGGCCTTATTTGTTTATCTGTTTAAGTTGCTTATTAGAGCCTTGCGTTATTATGTAATAATACGCGGCGTGTAATACCCCTAACTCCTAGGCCAGTGTTTGGGGGTGTTACATTTAGTGGTATCAGAGCTCTGGGTTCTAATCTGCTGGGATTTTAAGTTAGCCAGTCAGTCAGAAATGTCAGTGTTAGTGTCTGAGTTTAACTGCTTGCTGTTGGACTTTCAGAATGCCGCCAAGAAGAGCAAATAACCCTCCAGGGAATGTGGCTGATGCTGTTCAGCAGTTTATGACGCAGCTCATGCAGACCATGGCTGCAGGAGGTGGTCCAGCTGGAGGAGGACCAGCTGGCGGAGCAGGCCCAGCTGGGGCAGATGCTGGAGGGAGGAACGTGAAGGCGCTTCAGGAGTTCATGAAGCTGAAGCCGCCGTCGTTCGATGGGGCAGGAGACCCCCAGGTGGCCAGTCATTGGCTGTCAGAGGTGGAGGACTTGCTACGTGTGATGGGCTCAGAGGAGGAGCAGAAGGTGGACTTCGCCACCTTTCTGTTCAAGGCCGAAGCCAAGGAGTGGTGGAGGTCAGTTATGGGGAAGTTCCCACAGCCTTGGACGTGGGAGCAGTTCACTGGGGAGTTCAACAAACAGTTCTACCCCGACGTCTACAAGGATCAGCGCATTCTGGAGTATAACCGACTACGCCAGGGTCGGGACATGAGCGTTGAGGAGTACGTCGTAAGTTCATCAGTCTGTCTAAGTTTGCACCTGAGCCTGACGAGCATAGGAAGGCCAGGAAGTTTGAGAGTGGCTTGAGGCCAGACATCCGTTCTGCTGTGACGCCCCTGCGTCACAAGACCTTCAGGGACGTTGCTGATGTCGCCCTGTTGGTAGAGGCCGACTTGAGAGGTCGCCAGTCTGGAGGGAAGGACCAGAAGAGGAAGCAGAGGTCCGATGAGAGATAGGAGGGATCAGTCTGCTTCTCAGAAGAAGCAGTCCTGGAGACCGAGCTGGAGACCGCTCTGGGGACCGTTCGCGAGACAGAGGTGGTTCGTCTTCATCAGCTCCCCTCCGAAGTGCCGGGTCTGCGGCAAGTTTCATAGAGGCCAGGACTGCTACAGGAAGTCTGGAGCCTGCTTCAAGTGTGGGTCCTTGGAGCATAGGATTGCTGATTGCCCTCAGGCTGAGAGGAGCAGGGGTAGTTCTGGAGGTAGAGCCGTTGAGTCTGCTTCAGGGTCCAGAGATCGAGACCGGGCTGAGCAGAAGAAGCCCCAGGGCCAGGCCAGAGTGTACGCGATGGCTGGAGAGGAGACCGATCGACTGACAGAGTTGTCACAGGTATTCTCCAGCTGTCTTCTCGTTCTGTTTTCTGTTTGTTTGACTCTGGAGCCACCCACTCTTTTATTTCTGCTGAGTTGGTGGGTGAGCTCGGTTTGCCTGTTGTGCCTCTGGGTGTTGAGCTGTGTGTGCATAGTCCATTGGTTAGGGACTCTTCTATGCTTTTGAATTCTGTCTGTAAAGCTAGTCCTGTGTTAGTCAAGAATAGGATTCTGTGTGCTGACCTCATCCCGATGGAGATGACTTCTTTTGATGTGATCCTGGGCATGGATTGGCTTGCTGCGCACCATGCCCACATCGATTGTGCTGCTTCGAGAGTCACTTTTGAGGAGCCGGGCCAGCCCCGTTTGATTGTAGCAGGGAATGGACTCCCGTGCTCGCCGCCAGTCATATCAGCGATGCAGGCGTTCCGCTTTCTGAGGAAAGGATGCCAGGGATATCTGTGCTACATCCCTGAGGTTCGCAAGGATGCGAAGTTGGAGGAGATTCCAGTAGTCAGAGACTTCCCAGATGTGTTCCAGGATGACGTACCTGGGCTTCCCCCTGTTAGAGAGGTGGAGTTCTCGATCGAGCTCGCACCTGAGACTCAGCCGATTTCGAAGGCCCCATACCGGATGGCGCCTGCTGAGCTTAAGGAGTTGAAGGTCCAGTTGCAGGAGCTGCTGGATAAGGGCTTCATTCGCCCGAGTGTGTCGCCTTGGGGAGCACCAGTGTTGTTTGTAAAGAAGAAGGACGGTAGCATGCGGTGTGCATTGACTACAGGGAGCTCAACAAGGTTACCATTAAGAATAGGTATCCTCTCCCGCGCATAGATGACTTGTTCGACCAGTTAGCAGGAGCTAAGGTGTTTTCGAAGATCGATCTGAGGTCCGGTTATCATCAGTTGAGGATTAAGGCAGACGACGTGCCTAAGTCCGCCTTCAGGACTCGTTATGGACATTACGAGTTCCTAGTGATGCCATTCGGTCTGACGAATGCGCCTTCTGTATTTATGGACATGATGAACCGGGTGTTCAAGCCGTTTTTGGACCAGTTTGTTGTGTTTTATTGATGACATCTTGGTGTATTCCAAGAGTGCTGAGGAGCATTTGAGGACCGTTCTCCAGACCTGAGGGAGAACGAGTTGTACGCGAAGCTGAAGAAGTGTGAGTTCTGGTTGGATCAGGTGGTGTTCTTGGGACATGTTGTCTCTAAGGATGGTATCTCCGTGGATCCGGAGAAGATTCGAGCTATTACTGAGTGGGCCAGGCCTACTAATGTTGGGGATATTCGTAGCTTCCTTGGATTGGCGGGCTATTACCGCAAGTTTGTGGAGGGCTTCTCCAAGTTGGTGATTCCGTTGACTCGTCTGCTTCAGAAGGATGTGAAGTTCGAGTGGAGCGATGCCTGTGAGCAGTGTTTTCTGGAGCTGAAGAAGAGGTTGACTACTGCGCCGATCTTGACTCTTCCAGAGGGGACCGAGGGCCTGGAGGTTTTCTGTGATGCGTCCCATAGGGGACTTGGGTGTGTTCTGATGCAGCAGGGGAAGGTGGTTGCATATGGCTCTCGTCAGCTTAAGCCATATGAGAAGAACTATCCGACCCACGACTGGAGCTAGCTGCTGTGGTGTTTGCTCTGAAGATTTGGAGGCACTATCTGTATGGAGCAGCGTGCAAAGTTTATACGGACCACAAGAGCCTCAAGTATCTGTTCACTCAGAAGGAGTTGAACTTGAGGCAGAGGAGGTGGCTGGAGTTACTGCACGATTATGATCTGGAGATCCTCTACCATCCTGGTAGAGCGAACGTTGTGGCTGATGCGCTCAGTAGGAGGGGTCCGTCTGGGACCGTCTGTGCTTTGTCTGGTGTGCAGAGGTCTGCTCTGGAGTTGCAGCGCATGGGTATCTGGGTCGTCCGACCAGAGAGATCTGGGATGTTAGCAGCATTACAGATTCAGCCTACCTTGATCGACAGGATCAAGGCCAGTCAGAGCTTGATGTCAGTTTGGGTAAGATCAGAGATGAGATAGCTGCGGGTCAGGAGTCTGAGTTCAGGGTTTCAGAGGATGGCTGTCTGAGGTTCGAGACCGTGTCTGTGTGCCTGCAGATGACACTTTGAGACGTGAGATCATGCAGGAGGCTCATGGAGCTCCTTACTCGGTGCACCCAGGAGGTGTGAAGATGTACCGGGACCTACGTGAGACATTTTGGTGGAGCAACATGAAGAGGGACATTTCTGACTTTGTATCCAGATGTCGGACCTGTCAGCAGGTCAAGGCCGAGCATCAGAGACCAGCTGGTTTGCTTCAGCCTCTTCCCGTTCCGGAGTGGAAGTGGGAGAGCGTCGGTATGGACTTTGTTATGGGACTGCCTAAGACTCCGAGGGGTTTTGATGCAGTTTGGGTCATTGTGGACCGGCTCACGAAGAGCGCTCACTTCCTACCTGTCAGGAAGACCTTCAGTTTGCACCGTTTGGCTCAGTTGTACGTGGATGAGATTGTGCGTCTACATGGGGTTCCTGCTTCGATTGTGTCTGACAGAGATCCGAGGTTTGTGTCCAGATTCTGGCAGAGTTTGCATCAGGCTATGGGGACGAAGTTGTCTTTCAGTTCAGCTTATCATCCTCAGTCAGATGGTCAGACAGAGAGGACGAATCAGGTCCTTGAGGACATGCTCAGAGCATGTGTGTTGGACTTTGGGGGCAGTTGGGATCAGCATGTTGCATTGATTGAGTTCGCCTATAATAACAGCTTTCAGACCAGTATCGGGATGGCTCCGTTTGAGGCCTTGTATGGCAGGAGGTGCAGATCACCCATCTGTTGGGATGATCTGAAGGAGAGAGCTGTGATTGGTCCAGACTTGGTTCAGGATGCTGTGGGCAAGATTCAGTCTATCAGGGAGCGTCTGCTTGTGGCTCAGAGTCGTCAGAAGAGTTACGCCGATCAGAGGAGACGACCTCTAGAGTTTGAGGTGGGCGACCATGTGTATCTGAGGGTTTCTCCAGTTCGAGGAGTCCGGTTTGGGAAGAGAGGCAAGCTTAGCCCTCGTTTTGTGGGTCCTTTCGAGATCCTAGAGAGGATCGGACCGGTTGCCTATCGTTTGGCCCTGCCTCCGTCTTTAGCCGCAGTGCATAATGTGTTCCACGTTTCTATGCTGAGGAAGTATATTCCGGACCCATCTCATGTGATCGACTTCAGACCGCTTCAGTTGAGGGAGGACTTCACGTTTGAGGCAGTTCCTTCGAGGATTCTAGCGCGGGATGTCCGCAAGCTCAGGAGTAAGACCATGCCCTTGGTGAAAGTGCAGTGGTCGGGTCAGTCCGAGGAAGAGGCGACCTGGGAGGTCGAAAGCGAAGTGCGTTCTAAGTTTCCCGCCCTTTTCGAGCAGTAGGTATGTTTTAATTTCGAGGACGAAATTCTTTTAAGGGGGAGGTGATGTTATAACCCAAGATTTGGTTATTATTTTATTTCGTGCAACGTTGCCTTATGATGAGATATTTCATTACTCAGGACAAGGAAGTCCATTCTAATTAAGCTGGGGACGAGGAAGTCTTTCTTTCTCATTTGATTTTCTGGTGAGATTAATTCCTTAATTATTTTATTTCCTTCCCTCTTAATTATTACTCTCGCTTCTAACTTCTAATCACGTTCTCACGATCTCCCTTACGCTCCTCTTCTCTCAGTTGGAAACCCTCAACCTTCTCTCTTCTCTCTCAAAATCTCGTTCTGTTCAATCCCTTCTAGTTTGGCTGTTCGTGGTTCTTCATCGAATCTCGCTATAGATTGTGTGCTGTTGCGAAATCCGGTTCTGAGTAAGGTAATCGCATTGTCCTTTCTCCTTCAATTATGAATTTGGGAAGTTTCTTTTGTCTGAATCCCTCCTCTGCAATCTGATTAGGAACCCGTTTGTGTTCCGTTTCCCTGTCGATTCCTCTGCTGTGGGCTAGTTCGTTGTTCGTGACTGTCGGATTCAGGTGAGGATCGTGTTACAGTTTGGTTTGCAGTTTCATTTCAAGGTTTGATTTGCGTTCTGATTTGGGACATTGTATTCAGTCAGAGGGTTGGCATTGCGTTTCCGGTCTGCGTTTGGGTATCTGTTTGGATTCGGGCTCTGCTATCCAGTTTGGATTTCGTCTGCTGTTAATTCGAGGTAGGTGGCTTTCGGATTCGATCCGTGTGTTCAGCCTTGGGGAGTTTGGGTTCTGCAAATTAACTCAATGATTTGATCTTGTGTTTTGTGTGGTTCATGTCTGTTTAATGCCATTTCAATGGTTTAAACCCCAAGGTTGTTTTGTAAATGTGTGTGTTGATTTAGATTGGTTTTTGTGCCTCTGTTCGTGTTAAATTCGCCTCTGTTTTCTGAAATTTCGGCGTGTCCGAACTTCTGTCCGACCATTGAAGTTCGGACATGCCCTTCTGCGCTCTGGATTTCTGAACTGTTTGATGTGTCCGAACTTCCGTCCGAGCTTCTAAGTTCGGACGGGGTGCGAGGACGAGTCCGGCTTACGAGTTTCGAATGGTGTCCGAACTTGTAAGTCCGGACATAAGTTCGGACACCCCCTTTCTCATTCCTCTGTTTTTGCTTCGACTTGTGTCCGAACATTGATGTCCGGACACAAGCTCGGACACTCCGCGTACCTGTTTTCGTAAAACGTCCGAACATCCGTCCGAACATGGATGTTCGGACATCTCTGTCTCTGCTTCTGTTTTGAGTCTCGACTTGTGTCCGAACATCGATGTCCGGACACAAGTTCGGACAGGCTACTGTTTTGGCCATAACTTGCTCGTTTGAGCTCCGTTTTGACTTCCGTTTGCGGGGTTGGATCCCCTTCTGATTTCCAAGCTATCTATGGGCTTTCTGGTGCCTTTGGTGCACATATGCTTATTTGTAAGCTTTTTGGGACCTAGTTATCTCTGTGTCTGAGCCTTTGGATGGCTGGTTACGCTGTCTCGTAGCGCGCTATGTAGGATCCTTCTGTTCACGGGTGATGTTCCCCGTTCTGTTCACGGGTGTTTACACCTGTTCTGTTTACGAGTGAGGTTTCCTCGTTCTGTTCACGAGCTGGTTGCTCGTTCTGTCTGTATGCTGTGATCGCTAGTGTCCCACTCTGTTTTCTGCTTCTGTCTGCTTCTGCTCTGTTTAGTCCCTTATGAATGGACTTCTGTTTCTGGTTTCTGACATGTTTATGGATTCCTTTGACTCCTTCTGATTTGTCAATATTCTGTAAATGTTTTGAGCATGCTGGTTGATGAAGTTGGTCATCTACTGGGCATAGTTGTGTGCTCATTCCCCTACTTCTAACGCTTTTGCAGATTGATTAGCGAGGATCGTCTCCCCTCAGCTTCTGGAGTTTATTGCTTCGTTATTTAGCTTCTTTTGAGACCTTTGTATTGAATTTGAGCCTTTGGGCATATTTCGTTAGCTTCCGCTTTGACATCTGTTTGGTGGGTTTGTAATGACTTTTGGGGATGTTTAACATCTCTTTGATTATACTTTATTTAAGTATTTCGTTTGGGCCTTATTTGTTTATCTGTTTAAGTTTGCTTATTAGAGCCTTGCGTTAGTAATAATACGCGGCGTGTAATACCCCTAACTCCTAGGCCAGTGTTTGGGGGTGTTACTTCTAACGCTTTAAATAATTCCGCCGCTACATGTCTGGCATGAAAAAATACAAAGAAATCCCAAGGAATGAAATATATAAGCTTGATGTTAGAACCAACTATCCAGCAATGGCAAGATTTGCAATTGGCAATGTCGGAAAATGGTTAGTTACAAATAATATAATGGAGCATAACCATCCATTTGTTGCTCAAGATCAAGTCCATTTTTAAGATCACATAAAAAGTAAGGGCATATCAATTAGAGTTATGAGTCAAATGAAGGGTAGTAGAATACAGATTTCAAAGGCGTACAAATTCTTGAGTAAAGCATCCGGTGCAAAGGACAAAGTGGGGTTCACACGGAGGGACACATACAATGCATTAGTTGTAAAACGTCTTCAAATGAGTGTCTTATGCACGTCTAATTCATAGTGATGATAGACCATAGTCTTAGATTTAGAAAAATAAGTACATAAAAGAGCTTATATAAAGTACGAAGATGTTAATAGTTTTAGTACATGGTTAAGACTTTGTTTTAGTTTTGTGATCTATCATATACTATGTATCAATGAATCATTACAATCGGTAGATTATGTAGTAAACAAATTTACCTGACATAAATAATGAATCGTTTAGCTAATTGGATAAATCATTTAGCTGACTGACTGAATGATTTAGTAATCTTAACAGATATGGGCTGGCCATGGTAGGTTAACTGCCTTATTCGGTTAACCGCTTTCAGCTAACCGCGTCTTCGGTTTTCTAAAATTCAATTCCATTAACATTCCATTTAGATCGGTTAACCTGATTCGGTTAACCGTTTAATTCGGTTTTCTAAAATCTGATTCCATTACCATTCCGTTTAGACCGGTTAACCTTTATTTCGGTTTGGTTTTATCGGTTAACCTTGTGACCGTGTATTTTTTTATTGATGAGAACCATACCATTAATATTATAATACAACATTGATCATTCACTTAAATAATGAGTGACAAATCAAACACATGTGACAAAACATATAATATTGTGCATATTCCCTCAATAACTAACATTAATTATTATATGAGGTGAAAATTAATATTTGAAGATTTTGATTGTTTATATAATCTGTTAACCACGGTTAACCGCGTTCTGGAAAATTCAATACCGTTACCGAAACTGGTCAATTTACACGGTTCGGTTAACCATACCGCAAGAACCGGTACAATTCACTTCAGTTTCGGTCAGATACTATGGTTTCGGAATTTTTTGGGCAGCCCTATATGAATCAATGGATAAGTCTACACTATAAAAAAAAGTTTTAATACACATCATTAATTAATTGATAGGGTGTTGTTGTCTAGCTTGTAGCAAAAGCACTGATGATTCTAAGATACTTGGAGCTTCAAAAATCAATCCCCCATGAAGGCATACCTGGTTCGCAGCAAAAACGCAAAACAAACAAACATAATCCAATCAATAGAAAGAGCTTCAATCTTCTTTCCCTTCAGCGTCATTCGAAGATCATGAACCCTAAAGTCATACCATGTACAACAAGTTTGAAGGCATACTTCTTGCATAACATACTTAGGTAAGTTTTCTCTTTTTTCTTTGTATACAAAAAGAATAAAACAACATAAGGCAAAAGAAAAACATGTAGCACAATCAGTTAAAAACACACAAAACCTTCTTTCTCTTTAAGACAACATTACTTGTGCTGGTAGCTTGTTAACTATATAGAAAAAACAAAAGAAACATCAAAACATAAATGGTGAATCATTAGGCATCATTAACGAATAATTCAACCAAATAAGTGAATCACAAACAAAAAATTGTACAAATAGAAAACTGATATATATATATATATTCTTCAGCAGTCATCATGCTACGTGAACAGATACAATGCCAACTTAGAACCCTAATATAATACAAAAGTAAGCAAAATTGAACAATCAGAAAAGTAAAATTTAGCACAAATAAATAAAAAAACTAACTTGATATCACTTTGCTCCTGACGAATCACTACTTTAAGCGATCGAGCCATAGGTGAAAACAACAACAGAGTGAAGTGCGTAGGTTCGCCGGTCTGTAGAAGAGTGGGTTCCGGAGAGAGTGACAATTAAAGAAGGAGAGACGAACAAAAAAGAACTTCGCTGGTCTGAGATAAATCTCCAAGTCTCTCCACCGAGATTTGTGTTGATTAAAGAATGAGAGAGCTTCCTGCGATTAGAGAAGGAAAAATATTTGTGCGATTAGAGAAGGAGAGACGAGTGAGGATAGGCTATGTTTGGACGGAAGAAAAATAGAATACATAAGATACTAATGCATCGACATATGGAAAGATGTGGTATACAAAATATTGATGTGTAAGTGTATCATTCCTTACTCCTGTGGGAAGCCTGTATAGTCGAATCTGCACTGCCTTATGTCTTATTCGATAGGGGTTGTTGTAGTTTAAAGCCGGAGCAAAAATGTTGAGGATAAAATGAAAGTGTTTGTTTAGAAGCTAATAAAAAAGAGCTACTTGTATGTCAAATTACTAAAAGGGACCCATCATCTTCCTCTAACTCTCTTTCTCGTCATTTTTCCAGCCTGCACTAAGTATTATTTCTTATCCTCCCACTCCCTCCCCCATCTCTTCCCAGTACCCATCTTCCGTGATCATCAATTATACCTTTTCGGCGGGGCTTCGATCAGTGGTTGTGGTGAATTTTTATGGTGATCAAAACCTAGCTGGTGACTTCGTTCGGTGCAACGACTTCATTCGCGCCCATGTACAGACAAGAAAAGGATCTTTCCGTGCGAGAAATTTCAAGGAAAGGAAAAATAGCTGCAGGAGAAAAAAAAGAAATGAGAATTTTCACCAGATACTCCTGAGGTTTGACCAAATTTCACCAAATACCCCTACCTTTTCAGAATTACTATGAGATACCCCTGAGATTTGGTTTTTAGTACGAGATACCCTTCCGTCTATTTCCTCTGTAAACGTCAGTTAATTTTTACAATTTCTTCCCATTTTACCCTTAATCCGATTTTTCATGAGATACCCTTACATATTTGTAACAGCTACTTTCACCAAATACCCCTGCATGTTTCAAACGGCTAGTTTCACCAAATACCCCTGTAACGAATACTTTTACCATATACCCCTGTAACATAAAACGGCTAGTTTTTTCCTATAAAATCAGAAAAAACTCAAAATTTTGACATTGTAGTTTTCATAATAAGAAGAACCGTGTGATTAGGCACGCTGAGAGACAACAAGAAGCGTTTAACTTGTCAGAGGATGACATCTGCCCAAAAATAAAGAAGAAATTGCAGAAGATTGTGAGAAGGAGTAGGTTTTGTATCTCCCATCCATCTAGCTGAGGAATGTTTGAGGTGAAAGACTTTGATGATGTAGTGACGGTGGATTTGAATCGAAAAGACTGCCTTTGTGGAGCATGGAAAATATCTGGCATCCCTTGTAAGCATGGGGTAAGGGCAATTCTAGATTCTGGTGAGGAGTCCCAGGAATATGGGGATGAGTTTTATTCTGTCAAGAATTATAGGATAATGTACACTCTTAACTTGGAGCCGGTACCTAATCAGCGGTATTGGCCGGTTGAAGATTATCCTAAAGTTCTACCTCCAATGCTGGAAAGGGGAATCGGAAGGCCTTCAAGAGATAGAAGAAGGGAAGAATGGGAGGGACTAGCAAGCAAGAGGTCAAATATGTCAAGGTGCACCACCTATTTGCAATTTGGTCATAACAAAAGGACATGTGAGGGAGAACCAACTGCTAGGGAGCAAAAAGAGAAAGCTCGTTCAGCTATCCCTAATGCAGAGACTTCATCATCAGCTACTGCACCACGTCAACCGTAAATTCGCACACGTTCCACATCTTGTTGGTTTTTGACATTTTGGATTCTGATATATACTATTGGACTGTTGCATTTTGGTGGGAAAATAGTCTCTTTAAGGATGAAGTGAGAAGTGGGAAAGTAGTCTCTTTTTGGACATACTGTGAAGTGCGGAAGATACTTGTTTCTTTTTTGATATAGTGTGAAGTGAAGAAAGTAGTCTCTTTTTTGATATAGTGCAAGTGCAAGCTGAAATATTAGTTGTTAGCACTATGTAAATGCACTAGCTTAATGTGTAGGCTGTTGCAACTCTGTGAGGAAGACATTGTCTTATTATGAAAACTATAATGTCAAAATGTTGTGTTTTTTCTAATTTTATAGGCAAAAACTAGTTGTTTTATGTTGCAGGGGTATCTGGTAAAAGCATTTGTTACAGAGGTATCTGGTGAACCTAGCCGTTTGAAATATGCAGGGGTATCTGGTGAAAGTAGCCGTTTCAAATATGTAGGGGTATCTCATGAAAAATCAGATTAAGGGTAAAATGGGAAGAAATTATAAAAATTAACAGACATTTACTGAGGAAATAGACAGAAGGGTATCGTATTAAAAACCAAATCTCAGGGGTATCTCATAGTAATTCTGAAAAGATAAGAGTATTTGATGAAATTCGGTCAAATCTCAAGAGTATCTGGTGAAAATTCCCAAAAGAAAATTTCACAAAGAGGGGAGAGAAAAGAAATCGAAGCGTAATCCACTATCTTCTCATGAACTGAATCCGCAACCGATATGAAACAAAATGTTCCATGTTCTATGAAAAATACAGGACAATGTCACACAAGAGGGTAGAAAGGTAATTATAAAAAAGTAAAGCATGAGAAGAAGATAAATGCTTCTAAACCCGGGTTTTGGAACATTTATCTTAAATGTCCTTATACAACTTTATATGACTTTATTAAAGATAAATGTGAGATAAATGTGATAAAAACTGTTGTCGAATGGCACCTTAAACAAAGCAGCCGGCGCTTTCTTTTCGCCAGTTAAGTATTACAAGCAATCGTGTTTGTAATATTCAACTTCCTAGTAGCAACAGGCTCTCTTTTAGTTTGAACTTTGAAGTGGAAATCCGTCTGTTTCTGTCCTACTTCACGTTTTGAGTGACTTGTCGCGTGGATAAAGTGGGTCCTAACAGCTTTATGTGCTTAAAAGCCTCAATCCGTAGCTCATAAGTCATACCGATACTTTAGACTATGCTATTAATGTCTTCATACTAACCAAAAAAGGAATAATAAGTAACATTATTAAGCAATAATATAACAATCACCCTTAGTTAAATAGTAGTTGTTAAAAGAGCGTATACTTCTACACTGGGTTATTTAGATAGAGATCTAGATATTAATAGAAAAACACTGGGAAAGTAGTAAAAGAATATTATAAGTGTGATATGAAACAAAGACACCAGGGCTACTCAATTTTTTTTTCCAAATGCAAGACTATACTTCATACATCATAGGCGAGTTAGAATTATGAAAAGTTATATTGAAAGAAATGATAAATAGTATGAAAAGACAAAAGAAATATGGGGTTGTAGAAGAAAGGGGGCAAGGGCTAGGGAGGGGTCAGATTGTTAGCTTGAAATGAAATTATTTTAATTTTAATAAACACGCTTATTATTTACGAGATCATTTTTCTTTTGAACATTAAATGTATTAATCAGACGTGAAGGTTTGTGAGTTTTTATTACATTTTATGGAGGACAAGTAATAATGTTTTAGACTTTGTTGTTAAAGTAAGGATTTTATAGGGTCATTTGGTACCAGAAAATAGCTGATAGCATTACGATTCTTATAATTGCAGCTATTCCTATGTTTCGTACGTAGAAATCAATTTCAGGAATTGAGGTTATTCCACTGGGAATAGTATTCCTTGCTGAAAGGCTAGAAATTGCTATTCCAAGCGAGTGACCAGTTTACTTAAATATTTAATAATGTCAAAATATAAGTAGCTATTCAATTATAATCTTTATTTATTATTCTTTATTAGTAATATTTTAGTTATAATTAATTTATAATATATATCTAATTTATAAATAAATTATTTTTATATATTTAAAAAGTAAAGAAAATAAACCATTTTATTACGAGCAAATATATTAGAATTTATATATATTAAAATAAAAAAATATGTATTATAATTAGTATCTATATATAAAGAATTAAATATATTAATACTTAAAATAAGGTTATTTTATTTTAAATGGAATAAACAATACCAACCAAATTAAAAATAATAATTCTTACTAATAATAAAATAATTGACTATAAGCAAATATATATGTGTATAGCTATCACTTACTATTTCAATATTATACATTGTTCATTTGTTGATAAAAAATTATTTTTATTTTATTTTAAACATACATTTTAAGTTAAAATAATATATTCTATTAAATTAAAAATCATTTAATGAAATTCAAAAACGTAAAATCAAATTTAATACTCGATGTGCCAAGAAATGAAAAATGAAGTATATTAGCATATAAAAAATTTCTTTAATTATAAAATCTATAATAATTTTGATATATAGTTAAAACCTAATAGTTTATAGAAATAATTTTATAATTAATCATTACTTAACAAATGCAATATTTATAGTTAATCATTTTGAAATATACTAGAAATAATTTGTACATTAATAGTTTTATTATAATTAATATTTTAATTTTAATTTTATTAGTTTGTTCTTTTCCTTGTAGAATGTTTTATTAAATTTAAATAATTAGTAATAGTTTTAAAAGACTATTTATTCGCATATGAATAAGTAGAAATTAGAAGTTTATATTTATAGTATCAATTACATATTATCAAAAAAATTAAATAGTAGATTTTTTTAAAATAGTTTATTAACTTATTTTTTGGGTTTTTATAATTATGTAAAGTAACTTATTAATTATTCTGTAATAAATATATTTTTACATATTTTCAAATTGATATATATATATAATTAAAATTTATAGTTTATCATACGACAAATAATGATTATGTGTTACTTATCAATGATAGATTCGTAACTTTATATTTTATTCCAGTTCCATTCTTATCATTATTCTGCCAACCAAACAAAAAAACATCAGATTCCAAGTATATTCCATCATAACAACCAAATGAGATCATATTCTATTCTTAAAATTCTATTCCAATAATCTTATTCTAAAAATTAACATTCTAATAACAGACCGTAAAAATTGAGGACTTTTTGCGGTGAAGCACTTCGCATATACTAATAGCTGTGCACGATAATTATATATATTGTCTAGAACATTTACAATTTCAAACACCCTACATTGACAGATGATAAAATTTGTAACCGATTTATCAAAGCATATGATTTGACTACAACATTTTTTTTTGATAATTAGGCTTTCGCCAGTTTATTAATGATAAGTAACCTGAGTACTCAGGCGGATGGGATTATACTAGGCCTCATTAAAACCCCCTTAAGCAAAACCCAATGGGAAAAAGCTCAAGGGGGAAAAAGAGTACCCTCCACATCCATTACAACCCAAAAGTCCAGCTAAACGAAAACATCACAAAACAATATCAGTGATACACTTCACTCCATTACTACGTAACATTCCAACAATTATTGCAAGAGATCCTTAAGAGATATCGCTTCAACAAATAATCCACTTGACAGGGGTAAATCCTTCCACCAGCATCTAGTCCATCTCCAAACCCCCAACTTGATTTGCGCCACCACTCTCCAAGTGTTGAGGGGTTCCATTCTGAAAATCATGTTGTTTCGGTGCATCCAAATGTAATACGCTCCATAGCAAAAAGTAGATCTCCACACCCTTCTGGCTTTGCTCTGCAACGACACATTAAACCAATCACTGTATATCTCTTCCACCGCATTTTTGAAGATGAATCTAATATTCCACCAGCACAAGATTTGTCTCCATATATCTTTTATCTCTGTACACAAAAACAATACATGCTCCAGCGTTTCCATGCTTCTTTTACACCACGGGCATAGGCTCCCACTAATCGGGACAATGTCCCTTTCAAACAGCATCTCCCTTGTTGTCAACCGTCTGATAACTGTCAACCAAAGTGTTATTTCAACTCGAGGCTCACATAGCCCGGTCCATATAAACCGCAAATCTGGGCTTTCCACATAATCTGTGTCCTGTCCGACACTCCTTTGCGGGGCCTCTGTAATTACTTTCGTTATCGTCCTCTTTCCATCAGTATCCCAGCGACAAATATCTTCAGTAGTAAGATGGGATGGGTGGGTCGTGAGTACGTCATATAATTCAGAAACTAGTGCTGTTTCATATTCAAAAAGCGTCCTTCTCCAGTTCAGGTGCCACACCCATGTGCCATCCACCCATTCACCCATCTCAGATAATACCGAATTTTGCTGTATACTTAACTGGAACAGTCTCGGGAATTGATCTTTGAGTGCTCCTCCTTGTGCCCATCTGTCCAGCCAAAAAGATACATCCTTACCACTGTTAACTTGTATGCTAATTCTCTCCCTCAGCATACTGCTAATAATATCATTCTTTTCCGTGATTTTCATGATTGAATACCATGTTCCTTTCTGTCTATGGGACATATTATCAAATTCTCCAACATGACACCCTTCTCTTATTTGGTAAACAGACTGAATTAATCTTTTCCACAGTGGTTTTTGACTTGTTGCGAATCTGACTACAACATCAATCCGCTAATTGAAGAAATTAAATTTAAGTCCGAAAATAGCACCATGGCCATATAGAGGTATGCTAAAATTGTTTTTTAAGTCTTTTGCCCAATTATATACTATTTACTATTCAAAATATAAGTTATTTTTAAGAGATATGTTTTAAAAACGACTTATATATTTTGAATATAAGCGATTATTACCGTGAGGACTATTTTTTATAAATTATTGTGGGTTAACTTCTAATTCAAGTCATTTTTGTTTTATGAATGATGTATAATCATTCTGCCTACTGAAGCTATCCATTAATATCTTAGCTTTGTGGGCTAGACGGGGTTTTAAATATATACTCATCCTTATCAGTGTTTTTCTAAACAAATTTGTGTGTCGAGAACATTAGCCTAATGCTTCTCTACTCCGTTTTATACCCCATGCGTTACTAGACCTATTTCTCTTCATTAATCAGTGTATTCGGATATTGTCACTGATAATCCTACTTGAAATTATCTTCTAACCATGACTAACTTATACCAACAATTTGACATCAAGAATGTGCAAAGTGGTTATGGTGTTCCTCAAACTTAAACCTGCCCCTTAAACCTTTCTTACATTTCCAATATTTATATAAATACATATACATGTTTTTATTATAAACAAAAAGTCTATTGAGGGGCAATCATAAGAAACTTTGTCGGTGTTTTCATGATGTTTTTTTCTCTTGTTATTATAAATCTTTTCTGAAATTATCACCTCCATTTCCAAGAGCCTATGCTCTCCTATCTTTTTAAAGTTGACTTAGTTCCCCTACCATGTATGTATCTATGGATGACAATGGGTCAGGTTCGGGTGGAGCATTAACCATCACCTAGTTCCATCTGTTCAACCCAAACTGGAACAGTCACCAGTTAACCAACACCCATATCCTGATCCACTTGTCACTTGCAAAGAGTTGGGTGGATCAAGTGAAACTTTATCTTGTATGGTTTAAGCTTTTGAAAGAAGTGAACAAGTCTTAAGTTAGTTCTTCCAACCACCAAGAGGTTATCTCAGTTACCTATTTCAATCATGAACTCACGAGACTACATTGCCACAAGAGCTAAGTCTCAAGGTTCTCCATACTGAGTAATCTTCATACAATATATCCTAATAATCAAATCCAAAGACATATACTTAATGCAAGTAATAACATATCCAAGGTTCACATAGTTATTGAATAATCAATACCACAAATAATTCTGATTTACAATATGAGAGTCAGTGGTCGGATGACTCGGATTGATGTGCCGGTGACCCGCAGGGGAATTTGGGCTCCCTCCAGGGGGTGAGTGGTGTGCCACGAACGGCTCCCACATCGGTTGAAGGGGCTAACGAAGAATTCCTTATAAGGGTGTGGATACGTCACCATGGTAGTTGCATTTTGGGTGGTTTACCTGATTGATAATATGTACCAGCTACTTGAACTGAGTTTAGGGATGACAATATCCGGTAGGAGCCTGCTAAATTTGGTCCACCTGATGTGAATAAATTGATACGAACCAAAATAGAAAGGGTGAAAAAGAAATTATGGGTGGAATAGATGAAGAGTTGGGTTTGATACGGGTAATAATTTTTCCATCTATCATCTGACCATCACCCATTGTCACCGGGTTTATCGCTCGTCTATAGTTTGACACATAAATTTTTAAAAATTTACAACTAGACCACTTATATTTTACTAAAAATTACACTAAAGCCATGAAATTTTTAAATAAATTACACTTAGACCCACTTTTTTTATAAAAAAAAAAGAAATTTCATGAAATGTACTATATTTTTGGCTAATTCATGAAATGCCACTTAAAAAAAAAGTCACGAAATGCCACTATATTTTCTGAAAAGTCCATGAAATGCCATTATAGATGGAAAAAAGACAAAAATACCCCTACTAGTTAACAAAGTACTTTTAAAGTTCACAGTATGCTCCTAAGTGTTAAAATTAACAAAAATTAACAAAAATATCAAAATACAATAAAAATCAAAAAATTTAAAAAATTATAATTAAAAAAAATTGAAAAAAATTGAAAAAATAAAAATATCGTTAAATATTTTAAAAAATAAATATTTCATTTTAAAAATTTATTTAATACCATAAAAAGAATATTGAGTTCTAAACAAATAATTTATACCAATTTTTCTACCAATTTTATACCAATTAAGTACCATAATTTATACCAAATAAATACCATAATTTTTACCTTACATTTTTTAATTATTATTTTCTATAAATTTAAATTATTTCTTCAAAATAAATTATTATATTTAGAAATTTTAGTTTTTAAAATTTATAAGCAATATAAAAATAATTTACTTTGAATAAATAAAGAATCTAAATTGATAGAAAATAATAATTAAAATATGTATGATTAAAATTATGATACTTATTTGGTATAAATTATGGTACTAAATTGGTAGAAAAATTGGTATAAATTATATGTTTAGAACTCAATATTTTTTTTATATTGAATAAATTTTAAAAATAAAATATTTTTTTAATTTATAATGATATTTTCATTTTTTTTTAATTTTTTTAATTTTTTTAATTTTTATTTTGATATTTTTGTTAATTTTTAACACTTAGGGGCATATTATCAACTTTAAAAGTATTTTGTTAACTAGTACGGGTATTTTTGTCTTTTTTCCATTTATAGTGGTATTTCATGAACTTTTAGGAAAATATATTGACATTTCGTGACTTTTCTTTTTTTGGCATTTCATGAATTAGCCACAAATATAGTGACTTTTCATGAAATTTCCCTAAAAAAATATACAATTAGACCCTTATATTCTTCAAATATTATAACAATGAACAATGTACAAACACAATTTTCCTCTATGTATCACCTGATCCACAAGAATTACGAGCGGACAATAAGTGGATCAGATGACAGCTAGTTAATGGGTTCCGCTTCGAGTGGAGTGGATGGATCCAGGTGACGGATGAGGGTGGTTGAAATACCCGTATATTTTTGAGCTAGGAATATTATATTAAGTAATCGTTACAATTCTTTTATACAACTGGGTATAGTTTTACCTTCGGTAGAAATTGAGAATAATACTGGGTAATTACATTAACCCATAATAGATAAATAATTAACGGGCCCAGGGAAGCTAAATTAATTATTTTACTCTCCCCTTCTAAATTAATCATTTTATTATATTCTTTCCATTTTCCTAAATTAATCTATTACGCTCATTCTTTCCTTCTAAATTAATTATCTTATTTTATTTCTTCTCTTCCACTAAATTAATTATCCTATAATAATTCTTCCCTTCTTTTAAACTAATTATTTTATTATATTCCTTCTTTCTTTCAAAAAAAATTATTCTATTTATATCCCCCCTCTTCCATCTCCCTCATCGATTGTCACGACGTTTTACGCTCTTCCCCTCACAACGCCATACTTCATCTTTTTCGAGCTTTTTCTTCCCGGTGCCAATTTAGAGTTCTAGAAGGGTACGGGCTACTGACGTAGTTATGGGTAAGATGTTTTCTGTTTGTGGTTGCAAATTGTTGAGTTTCTGAATGGTGACTCTTTGTGATTCTAGATCCCGAATTCGTTGACGGAAGGTATCTCTGTGAATCTGTCTGGGTCATTCTTGTGGTGAAGCGTGTGACCAGGTAAATTAGTGTGCTCATAATTGTTTGCATGTGTGATTATGGAGAATTGTTGGTGAATTGAAACCCTAATTAGAAATTTGCAATTTGGGAATTTATTCCCCTGAACTATTGTGAACTGAAAGTTTATGATTTTTCAATCTAAAGGGTTTGATTATCGATATGGGAGACTTTCACTGGAACGATTGTATTATTGGTACCTTTTGCTACTCCGTGTAAATTTGTTGGTACATATTGTACCCCGTGTACATTTATTTGCACTGCGAACACTGAACCGCAGTTAAGCTCTATGATCTACTCCATTTAGTTAGAGGTTGGTGGGGGGTGTGCACACTTAAGGACTTAGAGTGAGGTAGTATAATTATTGCGACCCCGTTATTGGGTGTCCGTCCGTGTATAAAAGTGATTGGTTCCTTGTGAAAGCTCCCCTGATTTATTGATGGATGTTTGGTTGTTGGAAAAGGATTTTGGATCGTTGGATTGTGTTATATTATGTTTGTCTGTATAATTATTCAAAGGTTTTCAAAATATATTTTAACTATGAGGCAGAGTTTACTCAGTTTAATTGATTTGTGCGGTCCCTTCTGTGTGTATATATGTTTTCTGACCGCAGGTATTGATGACTAAGACTTGGGGGTTAGGGTGGCGTCGCCACATAGCTGATAGTGATAGTCATAATCAGTTGAGATGACATTGTTTTAACATAAATTATTTTGGATTCTTATTTAAGAATATTTTGTGTTGGTGGAGGAGGATTAGCCTTAGCACTCAAGTGGTTGAGTGTGGCGGTAATGTCTCGGATTTAGTTTATATTCCACTGTTATACAAATTACAACATTCTTGATTATGTCGAAGGTTATGGATTTATGAGTACAAATAAGTTGTGTTTTTGGGAATTTTAGCTCATGGTTTTGCAATGAGAGATGAATTAATTGAGTTTTTAAGGTTTTGGCTCTGTCCGAACATACGTCCGAACGTACATGTTCAGACAGGCCCCGAGAGCTTTCTGATTTTCGTTGTTTAGTGATGTCCGAACATCTGTCCGAACTTACATATTTGGACAGCATGCGAGGATGGGTCTGGCTTGTAAGTCTCGGCATTGGTCAGAACTTGCATGTCCGGACCAATGTTTGGACCACGTACGACTGATTTTATCGGAACTTGTGTCCGAACTTAGACGTTCGGACACATGTTCGGACTTCATGAATTTCAACTCTCGACTTGTGTCTGAACTTCAACATCCGGACACAAGTTCGAACATTTCAGACTTCTTGATTTTTCAACTCTCGACTTGTGTCCGAACTTCAAAGTCCGGACACAAGTTCGGACGTAAGGTCGGACAAATCTTAATCCTTAGTTTTAAGACTCGTTTGACATCCGTTTTAGTCCCCGTTTGTGGCGTTGTACTCATGTCGATTCGTACTTTCTAAAGAGGTGAAATTCGGAGTGTTACAGTGGTGTCTCCTCACCCAGCTTGAAACTGACACATTGTTAACATACTTTGATTCCACATGGCATATTTCTAGAGTTTCATAATGAATGATTTTCATCCAAAACCGCAATTTGAAAAGTTTAGATAATAGGAATGAGCTAGTACCTAAATGTGCTTGTAGGCGATTTGATGGGAAGAGATAGTTCAAATGTGATGCAATACTCACCAAATTTTGTTGTAAATCCAAATCAATTTGACCCTTACACATATTAATAGCTAAAGTGTTTAGCAGTTTCTAGATAGTTCTTACATCTACAACATTTAAATCCAAATAAATTTGACCTTTACACATATTCATAGCTAAAGTATTTAGCAGTTTCTAGATAGTTCTTACATCTACAACATTCATAGCAACATATTATAAGCAGTAGAGAGTTCTAACTTAAATGTAAGTTGTTCAATATTTTTGTCACATTTTTTGTAAGTTGATTATAGTTAATAATTACCTTCTATTTTATTTAATATGAAATTTATAAGTATAGAAATTAAAAAGTTTCTTAATCCATAATAAAAACTAAAATTGCTTACAAATTAAGTAGAATTAAGAAATTATTATTACTCACAATAGAGTCATTAACAATAAATTCGTTGTGCACATAGAGTCTTCAAGTTTGGCATCACATATAAACCAAGGGTTCCAGTGATTTCTCCTTTTTGATGATGATGGTTAAACCCTTTCACATGTTGACATTGACATAGTCCTAAAAATATTTGTTAAAGCGAACGAGCAAGGGGCAAAGAATAACAGTATGGAGAACCTGGAGATGGTGCCATATTACAAGGTGGAGACTATCCACTTGTCAACAAATAATTGGAAGAAAAATATTGAGAGAAGGAAAAGCTAAACAAAATAAAAAAATAAAACACCTCTACGCTCGGGAGGAAAGAATTGGGGGGTTGAATATGATTGTTGTTATTAGGAGAGAGAAAAAGATTTTTTTTTCAAAATGTTATAACTTATAAAATATAAGTGCAAAAATAAACAAAATTATACCATTGTTCATCATTTTTCGTGCTCTTCGAAACAAGACGCATCATGGATATGTTTTGGTCAACTTAAAATTTTATGTTTTTAGAATGAGTATATATCAGGTAGTTTTTAAGTGAATCTTACTCATTAGTAAAATGAATCTTTTTTAATAATAAAATGAATCATATTCATTAACAAAATGAATCTTACCACAAACACCCCAAAAACCACCATAGGATAGCTAAAAACGTCGAAGGCATTTTTAGGGTTTGTTGTACAGGGTTTAGGGTCATTAATTGTAACGTATATTTCCCTGAAAAAAAAAAACTCAGGAAGACACGCAGCGGAAAACACTTAGAAACATTCAAGCAACATTCAGGCACCAAGCAAACACACATGCGCACAGAAACATTGAACACATGTGTGAAGGCAAACAAGCATTCGCATACTAACGACGCCAAGCACTTAGCTTGACATGCCCTAGGGAAATTACCCCAGGACTCCGGCGATACTGTGCTATGCCAGCATGCCGGAACGCGCCACTCATAGCCACAAGGATGAGAGTGAACTTATACCACCCTTATTAGATAAGTTCTCCTGGCCATCCCAATTCCCTCAACTTCAAGCGTCAAGGTCAAAGGGGATCTGCGCACCACTTGCAACTCCTGCCCAAGTGCGCAGCCCAAGTACAAGTAATGCCAGTGCTCGGGGAACCACGAGGTTCGCCCACACAGTCAGTGCAAGCACCGATGACCGGAGGGTGAGGGCATCGGGCGAATACCAACACACTTATCTCCACCCAAAATCCAACTCATCCCTGCGTGAGCCACAAAGGCTCTAACGATGTGCCCGCCCGCACATCGGGGTAAGAATAACCAGGGACATAATGAGTTGATGCCGTCAGCTCTCGGCATCGGGGTAATAGGAGCTTGCACCGTAGTTCCAAAGCTCTATCCCCAAGGGGCCCCTCAGCTACCTGCATACCTGCAAGTTAGCATAAAGGGCGTAGAACAGAGAGAGATCGAGTCATCGCAACGCAGGTACGAAAGGGCTACTTCTTTTATTGATTGAGATACAAGGCCCGAAGGCTTACATTACATCGTTGAGTACAAGTACATTCTGGTGTCAAGCTGCTTGTCCTTGTCCTTACAAAATTTGGACGTAACAAACCTCCCCCACCTAAGTCTTTGCCGTCCCGGCAAAGATTCTAAGTACCTTTGTATCTCATCTCGTAAATGTAGCAAGTTACCCTATCGCCCACGTTGCAACTACTTTCTCTCTATTTTGATACAGACTACCCAGCATGAACAATAACTCAGCGTTGCTCATCCAACAGCTAGGTCTTTAAACGGGGTGTAGCGGCGAATCTTTGCCATCTTAGATTTTCTCTCGAATTTGTTTGTAAGTCGAGTCGGATTTCGATGCCTCCCGGATTCTGACCACCAGGTCAATTCCCACGTGAGAGATATTGTTGTTTAGCCCAAAGCAATGCCGACTCAGAGCATCAGGACATCTTCATGCCGACCCGAAACTCGTCCCATCTCGCTTGCTTAGGGAACAACTTCTCCTGCGTGGTAAAACAGGGGTTAGTCACATCGCCAGTGACAACAACCCAAAAGAAAGAAAACTTAGTCCCGGGAGGGTAATGCCTCAAAATATAAAACAGAGCATTACCGCAAGCATCTCTTGCACATGAGCCGAACAACTTCGTTCAGCTCGTTATGGCTTCCGACTCTCAAGGGACTTATCAAACTCAGGCAACTTAAGCAACGGTTGGGCATGCCAAAAAGTGGTGGCGGTTGACGGAAGAGACAGACCGTTGTAATGGCAAATCGGTTCCAAGAACTTGGGTTGATTTCAAGGGAGCCTTAAGGGCACATTTTCTCCCCTTGGATACTGCTCACAGAGCGAGGACTCGTCTTCGAGTTCTTAAACAGACCGGTTCTATTCGTGAATATGTTGAGGAGTTTGTCTCTATCATCTCTGACCTCCCGTCGATGGACGAAGGTGACAAAGTCCATGCTTTTATTGAGGGTTCATCCGACTCTCAAGGGACTTATCAAACTCAGGCAACTTAAGCAACGGTTCCAAGGAAATAGGTCACTTCAGCCACTCGAATGCCTTCAGGCTGCGCACCCGTCCCCGTCCCATTTTTGCTCACTTCGAGCAAGTCGGTAAAAAGGGGCTACCTTCTGAGAAGACCCTTCCCCGCATCGGCGTTAATATCTCGCCAAGCCAAAAGAAAAGGGAGAAGTTCAGATACATCCCTCGGAGTCGTCCTCACTCGGATCGCTTTCACCTTGGATGGGTCCATACGAACCGCCCCGGTGGGGATGATGTGGCCTGTGAAAGCAAATTCTCGTTAACCGAATGAACACTTCTCCCTCTTCACACTAGCTCGTGTGCCCGAAAACGAACCCGCAAAAAGGTGATCCCCAGAACATGGGGAATCTTGGAAACTCCAAGGTCACAAAAGTCTCAACTCCCACCCACATATCGACTTATGTACATAATTTGCATGAGCCATGAACAGACATAACTTCTTCATTCGCGGCTGTCAAAATGGTATGGGTTGGGGTTGTCAAAAGCCTAGGTGCCCGCACGGCACTCAGGGCGACGGGATTGTCCGTGGCCCCTTAGGCGGATGCAAAATGGAGCCAACAAAAGTTGAGGGGACAATATCCTTGCGAGCACCCTCTTTAGGAGGATTCAAAAGCGCAGAAAGATTCGCTCGCTTAGGACAGGATGTAGCAAAATGTGCATCCCCACAAAAGTAACAAGTTGGGACAAAGTTGGGTTTATTAAAAGACTTTGACTCCCTTTCCTTAACCAACACATCTACCTGCGTCGATTCTGAGTGACTTGAGTCGTACTCAGGCTGGGTTGCCGGCCAATTCCGCTTCCTTGGGGAGGAACCACCCTCCTCTCTTGGATTGGAAGAACCAGCCTTTCCGGGTGAGGACTCTTGTCGAAAATCCACCAGACCCTCGGCAACCCCAATGGCTTGGGGAACAGTCGTCACCCTACTTCTCCTTAGCTCATTTTGAGCCCAGGGTTTCAAACCCTCAATAAAAGCATGGACTTTGTCACCTTCGTCCATCGACGGGAGGTCAGAGATGATAGAGACAAACTCCTCAACATATTCACGAATAGAACCGGTCTGTTTAAGAACTCGAAGACGAGTCCTCGCTCTGTGAGCAGTATCCAAGGGGAGAAAATGTGCCCTTAAGGCTCCCTTGAAATCAACCCAAGTTCTTGGAACCGATTTGCCATTACAACGGTCTGTCTCTTCCGTCAACCGCCACCACTTTTTGGCATGCCCAACAAGATAAGTTTTAGCAACCGAGATCTTCAGGTCTTCTCTTACTCTAGAGGCATCGAAGAAACTTTCCATATCGTAGAGAAAATTCTCAACGACTTCGGCATCACGGGTCCCATCGAAGGGGTTTGGATCCCTTGGTTTAACTTTTGAATCATCGAATGGAACTCTCCGACTCACTAAGGCCTCGAGTGCCTTGCTCAATTTCTCGGAAAGATCAGCATTTTGCCTGGCCAATGTGGCATGTTCATTAGCCCGAGTCTCAGAATCTTGTTCTTGGTCTTGACTCTCAAATCTCGCTTTGAGTTGGGCAACATCACTAGCCAGCACATTGACAACATCTTTAAGGATCTTGTTCTCATTCACAAGTCCTTGAACAGCACTAATCAAATCAAACTCTGGGTCCACCGCATCAGCTTCCCGATTAGATAGACCCACAACATCTCTTAGTTCTTCCACGTAAGCCCAAAGAGTTGTCGAATCAGGACCTTTTCTACCCATGATCGGCAATCTGTTTGCAAGACTTAGTCTTCGATTGCAACCTTTAACACTATTCCGGAATGGGACCTCACTACGAGTTCAACACTTTAACAATCTGTAAACAGAGTTTGCCAAAGGGTTAGGCTCTGATACCACAATTGTAATGCCCAACCTTACTCCAGAAATTTTTGCGCGGAAGCGAGACCCCAAGGGGCTCTTACGGACTAGGTCAAGAGACCAATTAGGCATCACCGGCGTTGGGTCAAAGACCCAACCAGCCTTTAACTCAGTGCAGATGGAACAACCATCCACTTAGCCACAAGCAAGAGTCGAGAGTGGACTTAAACCTCCCAACGACAAGTTCCTTCACTGACTCACATTCCCGTGGCCCACTTGCCTTGGTCGAATGCCAGGCCGCAGCTCAGACTGAGTCAACTCCGTCCCTCTCCCTGCAGCCCGAGTACATGTGGGTCCCTTAGTGGCCGCACTTGTCCTCGGCACCGTCGGGCCTCCAACAGTCCAACAGCCAAAGACCCCAACTAGTACGAGTCAGTAAGGTGTGCTAACGCAGACCACGTCGCACCCTGTCTCCGCCCTGTTCCAGGACTCAACACTTGCCGAATCGTAAGACGGCTCAGATGTGAAATGCCCCTTGCACCTTTCATGGCAGGAGCCATACAATCAGGACGACCCTTAGTTGCCTCGTGCCAGTGGTCACACTAGCACTCGCAACCTAAGGGCGGCATTGAGCACAAAGTGCTCACTACCTCTTGGAGTCGATACCAAGCCATCCTGGGAACATGCACGCTCACTGGCCTGCCCGGGCCCCCTAAAAAACTGTCGTGTCAGTGACGACAATATAAAGCGTAGAACTAATGCCAAAAAGATTACCCTACCCCCCAAACACCCAAAAAACCACCCTAGGATAGCTAAAAACGTCGAAGGCATTTTTAGGGTTTGTAGTACAGGGTTAAACCCTAAACCACAAACCCTAAAAAACTGTCGAGTCAGTGACGACAATATAAAGTGTAGAACTAATGCCAAAAAGATTACCCTACCCCCCAAACACCCCAAAAACCACCCTAGGATAGCTAAAAACGTCAAAGGCATTTTTAGGGTTTGTAGTACAGGGTTAAACCCTAAACCACAAACCCTAAAAAACTGTCGAGTCAGTGACGACAATATAAAGTGTAGAACTAATGCCAAAAAGATTACCCTACCCCCCAAACACCCCCAAAACCACCCTAGGATAGCTAAAAACGTCGAAGGCATTTTAATAGCATTTTAATGACCTTTGATTCACTTTTTAACAACCTTTGGTTCACCTTTTAACAACCTTTGATTCACTTTTACTAAACTTAAGATTCACAATGAATCTTAAAATATATTTTGTACATATAAAAAATAAAAAAATTAAATTTATCAAAACATATTCATGTTTGGTCTTATTTTAAAGAGCTCGAATTATGATGAACAATGATATAAAATTTATGTTATTTGGACTTATATACAATAAGATACAACATTTTAAAATTTTTGTAAAATGATAAAGTAAAAAAAAAATTGAAACAGTCGCCACCTTAGAAGGTGGCGTAGGCGCCATCTTCGAACTTGCCAAGAATAACGCTTGTGGTTCCCGCTGATTTAATGGATAAGCTAGTCTCTTTCAAAAATCCCCCTTTAATGGAGTCAGAAATGAAAACACAAAGAATTAAGTCAACAGTAACCATTTCCCTTTTTTAATAGAGTTCCCGGAGCATTAAGACTTGAGAGACAAATATAAGTAGTGTGTAAAATCAATTTGTAAATTTAATTAACTCAAACACGTTTCTAACCCAAACGGATATGAACTGATAACCCATTTGACATGTCTATAGTCATGTGCAAATATATGTCTCGTTCACTTTAACATTTTACAGTATATTTGATACATATTTACAACATATTTGAATCCAATATTAATTTTGCATTCTTCATCAATATAGTACTACATATAATTAAAATAACCATGAATATGATAAAACAATAGTCATAATTAAAATATAATTGTGGACGATGCCACTAAATAATATACTGTAAACAATAATGCTTAATAAAATTGCACAAAGAATAACGAGATTCGCCTTAATAATTCTTGTGGTCCCTCATCACTTTCTCTACAGATACGACTGAAAAGCTCGGCTCACTCACGGATGCCCCCTCCATTCCTCTACTAAGGCCCCGTTCTTTCGGGACATTAATCTCCCACCCTGTTCAATCGAAGCAATTGCTGCATTTGGATAAATGCTCTCTGTGAGAGGGAGAGTGGGACCCAACATTAAAAACTACAAATTAAATCATGACATGTGGTATTTATCAGGAGATTAATCTACCAAGGAAAATAAAGGTTCTCAACGAACAGGGACTAACTAGACGGTTTACATCAGCTGGTATTTGAGCGAGACTTAGTTTGGCTTTGACTCGTAAAATAGGAGACGACAGTTGCCAAAAGTGGGTGCAATTCGAGACTCGAATGGAATTAAATAATTGGGAAAATTACATCGCCCACCCATGACGTTTGGCGAAATTACACAGCCCACCCACGAGGTTTCAAAAATTACTTTGCCCACCCATGTTGTTTCCACAATTTAGCATCCAGCAACTTTTCTAATATTTGATCAACTTAAAATATGGTTAAATGATATCCAAATTTGATGAAACTTTACAAGGACGATGTTAAGATGTTATATTTTTGTTCAATGTCAAATCCAAGGTTTTTTTAAGGTCATATATGACCTGTGGGACCCAATGAAACATGAGACACATTCATCGGGTCCCACGGATCATATCTGAGCTTAAAAAATGTTGGACTTAACATTTTACCAAAATATAACACTTTAATATCGTCCATGTAAAGTTTCATCAAATTGAGATATCATTTAACCATCTTTTAAGTTGATCAAATATTAGAAAAGTTGCTGGATGCTAAATTGTGGAAACAACATGGGTGGGCAAAGTAATTTTTGAAACCTCGTGGGTGAGCTGTGTAATTTCGCCAAACGTCATGGGTGGGCGATGTAATTTTCCCTAAATAATTAAATCCTTGGTCTTAGCTATAACTGACAATGAAGTCCTTAAATTTATTTCAAATAAAAAGGGTGCACCGTTGGAGCCAGAACATGGATCTTCATCCCCAGTGGAACTTGGACGCCCGCCATAACCTTCTTCACATCCTCAACAGTGACACTCGTGCCGGTGCCCCGTCGAGACTATTGACCAACGAGGGGAAGGTGCCCAAACTTATTTTTGAGCATCATGCTCAACTAAATCATGGCCATTCAATCTTTAAAAAACAAATGGATGGTCTAAATTCTAATATTTATTATAAGGGTATATAAGTCATAACTAATTTGTAATTTTATAAATAAAGAAAAATAACACCCCCACCATCCCACGATGTAAAACTTTTTTTTATTGAAATAGATGGTGATAGTTATCCAATTTAATTTGTAATTTTATAAATAAAGAAAAAAAGAAAACATCCCCAAAATCAATATTCCCATGATTTGAGGTAAAAAAAAAAGTTTTTTACTGAAATTGAAATGGAATGGTGATTTGAAAAAAAATCCAATTTTTCAGTAAAAAAATTATTTAAACATAACAAATTAAAAATTCTTGTTAACAATAAATATAAGAAAAGTGTTAGAATTTATTTATTATTAACACAACATTAAGATCAGACAAAAATAAACCCATTTTTTCATTTTATAAATTGTATTGTCAAAATTTAAAATCTACACTATCATCAAACAAATATACAACTACATTTTGAAACATTTATCATTTTATTTATATATCTACGCTTTTACTTTTTTCAACATGAGTGTGTACATTTTTGTCATGAATGTGTACATTTTGATTCAAATGTATATACTATATTATCAAATGTGTACTTTTTCAACATGAGTGTGTACATTTTCATCATGAATGTGTACATTTTGATTCAAATGTATTTACAATATTCTCAAATGTGTACTTTTTCAACATGAGTATGTACATTTTCATCATGAATGTGTACATTTTGATTCAAATGTATACATTTTAGAAATAAAGAAGAAATATTACGCAATCTAGTTTTAGAGAAAAAAATAAAACATCGATTATAATAAATATTCCCTAGCAATATATTTTTAGTGAAGTAATGAATTGAAAAATAAAATAATAAACAAATACCAAATTTTAAGTAAACTTTTTTTTAAAAAAATAACAAACTAGAAATTCTGTTGATAAGACTCCTCGAAAATAAATATAAGAGCATAAAAAAATAAAATCCACTATTTTTTATCAATTGTTTTCCTAAAATGAAAATCTATACTTTTGTCAAACAAATCTACACCTACAATTCGGAAAATCTATCAATTTACTTAAAAATCTACACTATCACCTAAATAAAGATTAAATTTAAATTCTACACTTTTATCCAACAAATCTGCACCTACATTTTGAAAAATCTATTATTACTTAAATATCTACCTTTTCACTTAAATATGGGGAATTAATAAAAATCTAAATAGATGTCAAAGTTTATTTGTAATTTTAGAAATAAATAAGAAATATTAAACGTGTCGCTAGCTTCTAGAGAAAAAAATAAATCATTAATATATTTTAACTGAAACCGTTTTGAAGGAGGAAGTTTTTTTTTTGTAGAAAAAAAAGAGGAAAAAGTAATGGATGTAGCGTAGAAACTGTCAATGAGATGGAAGTTATTAGTGGGAAAAAGTTGTCTATTATACCCTTCTATGTTTATTTGTTTGTTTTTCAATTTTTAAAAATTAGTTATTAAATAAATAAAATTATTTACGGTTAGGATTAATGTTTTAAAAACTAAATTCTAGGGGTTGTTCGCTGGTCACGGTTGAAAACAACCAAAAACTTGGTTTACAAGTTTTTCCTTTAATCTACCTCTAATTAACTTATTGTAACTTGACACATGTATTGGGTTAGATTTTAGCCAATAATAAAATGACACATGACAGACAAAAAGTAAAAAAAAGAAGATTAATCCTTGCAGGCCACAATTTGTTGTGGGAGAACGCCCCCCTAATCTAAAGGCTGAAAATATGTTGAGCATATGCTCAAACTACATACACATGGGCATGGTCCCTTCTTTGGACTATTGACGCCCACTACGGTTATGAAGGATTTCAGGGGAAACGCTAGTAGCTAGTTTCATAGGGACTAGACTACTGTGTTTTTCAAGTGTGGACACGGAAAAAGGGCTGGATAGTTTTTTTTTCCCTTTGCCATGCATGGAACGGGACCCATAATCCATTCTTTGGAATTTTAAGGCTCTCTTAATCCAAACAACCTCTCTTCTTTCGGTGTTCTTTATAAGTATTCTCCTTTGCAATGTTTTTGTGTTGTGCTGTCTCCCATTAGCAACTATATAAACCATTTGCCCCGCTTTCAATCCCCTTTCTTCTCTTTTCACTCTACAAACACTTCAAAAAACCTCTATTTGATTCTCCCACATCATCCCTTCTTGCCTCCTCCCCCTCCCTTTTCTTTTTCCTCTTAACTTACTTGGACCAGTAGCCGCCATTGTTAGTCCTCCAAGACTTTTATATTTTTTCATGCATGTTAAATGAATTCTACTTTTGATAGTGTAGCAACAAAACCTCTCCAATTCCATGAATCCTAGCTCATAAAAATAAATCCCATACCTGAATGCTTGGCATTATCATCCCAGAACCCTTTTATTACCTCCTTTGCCATATTCTCCTATCGAGCCACTTGCTGGCATGGGTTCCTAGTAATGAAAGAAAAGTATCTATCCATCCGAATCTGATACCACTACTGCTGAAATAATGCATACAGATAAATCATTCCTTCCAAGACGGACATGGAATGGTTCTTCTTCTCTCAAGAGATAACAAGTACCCGAATGGCTCTAGAAAGCCACTGGCAAGGAGCGGACAATGCTATCACAATCAAATGTCATCGGATACAGAAAAACCCTTGTTTTCTACCAAGGACGAACTCCACTTGGGGACCACACAGATTGGCTCATGCACCAATATCACCTCTGCAGTGAACATTCCAGTGAAAAGTGAATTCAACACCATACTTGTTACTTTTTGTTTTATAGGGTGCAGTTCAAGCAATAATAGAAAGATAATTAACTCAATGACCATATATACTGAATCAACATTTCAAAATCAGAGCAACAATTCAACTCCAATTTCATCACCGTATAATTTTCCACAAATGCAAGAGTTTGACATGGAACTCAACCAGAACTCGAACATGTGGATCTCCCCCGATCTAATCCTGATTCCTCAAAGGTAAGCATGACCTCTCTTATTTGTCTCCAAGGCCGGCCACAATGGAGAAATCATATTATGTAAGCCAATAACATGTTACATGAAGCAAGAATACTCACAGGGACATGTATTAACATAGGAGGCCTTACCGGAAGCTGAGATGCCAAGCTCGTCAACTTCTTGGCAGCCCCCATATGGTATTTCCTCAAGTTCATCATACTCGAACTTCATCGAGGAGATTGAAGATATTGATGATCCGGGTCTCATTGGATGCTTGTCACCACCATATCCTGGAAGCATGGATTACCTGGGTTTTTATGGAAATGAACTCACACAATCTGATCAGGATTGTGACCAGATTTCAGGATTCTATTCTGGATTCTTCTGATGAGAAGGGGGAATCTTCTTGCTCTGCTACTCATACAGCATCAATTCCAAGCAAAGCATGCAAGTTGAAACGAAAGCCTTTGAAATGTGAGATCAACAAATTTGCTAAGGGTGGGCGAGGGATCTGAAGTTCCATAATAGGCCTCTGTATTCTAATTTTATTCGTATTTGTGGATATAGATGAAGAAAAATATTCATATTAGTACACTAGCAGGACATAAAGTAGGAGATACCAACAAGGACGTACGCATCCTCCCAGTGAAGCTTATACTGTCAAGAAACCATGCTATTATTGTCTTCATCAGGAATCAGTCTAGTCAATAGTACTTCCTCCAACCTGTAGAAGAAGTTCTTCCTAGTGGCAAGCATTTTTTTGAGATTGCTCCAGGAGATCACTTACTACTATGTATATGGCTGCAATATGTAGTACTCACTACTAGAAAAACGGATTTACCTACAGACATTTCCGTGGGTAAGTCATAGGTAATCGTTTATACCCACCACAGAATACCTACGGAAACTATCCGTGGGTAAATGCCTCGTCGGTAAATTATTTACCTACCAAAATATAATTCCGTCGGTATATACCAACAAAATACCCACGGCTTTTCTCGTTGTTAAACACCTACGGAAAGTCCGTTGGTAAATACCCACGGATGTTATCCTTGTTTGCCACATGGATACCCACGGAATTACAATTTCTACAAGTGAATGGAAGGCATTCATCACTGAATTACAATTTCTACAAGGGAATTCCACAAAGTCTGTTTTTATTTCACAATGTTGCTGGTTTACATAAAATTTGTACATTCAAGAATACACACAAACCTTGCCTAATAAGACATTAATTTTGTAAGACTAAGTTGTGAAAGAGGGGGAAACTGGTAAAGTTTCATATTAGGCCACGGAACATGGATAACAACCGCTTTTAAGGCATCACTGTTTGAATTTCAAACCAGCTTTAACAAACATTCACTAAAGGAGTATTCGGATGTGTCTCTTTGTAGTTTGTATGCATCACACCAAGAAATTAATTGAAAAGTCTGACAATGAACACATGCGCCTCCTCATAGGAAAAAGGCTTCAAACTGAAATGGTGAATGTTTACCATGACCACTTTCACTAGCACGCCACTGAGAAATCTAGACACTTCAGCAAAGCACAGGAGGGCCCCTAGTTCTTTGTTACTTTCTTTTTTTTACATAGGTAGCGCTGCAAAGACATCAATTGTTGCTCAAGCAACCAAAGGCTTAACCTGAAAAAGGCCAAGCACTACTGTTCCAGATTAACGAAATGCTTTCCTTTTGATTCAAAGCACAATGTGATACTACAAACCTCTTTTTCGGTTTTCATAAACAGTGCATGTAACTTTCCTCTTGCGACAATGACTTTTGACCTTGGTACTTGGTGCTAAGGGAGAAGTTCTAATTGAGGTAACTAGCTGACACGTTGAATATGCAAAGCTAAATCAGGTTATCAGAAGACTCAAACAAACATATATGAACAGGTCATCTTTAAGGATAGACTACAATTACCACACTTTACTTCCTTTCCAAACCTGACAGCACTTTCAACTTCTAAAGAAAGCGTCACCACTTTCATGCTGGCTCAAGTTCCCAGGATTCCCAAGAGAAAGAGGGATATATCCTTTGCCCTATCTTTCTCAAGACCTTTTTCACACTTATCTCTTGAATCCTCTTCACAAAAATGTATACCATATACTCTACATGGTAAGATCACCCAGGGGCGGACCCAGAGATTAAATATTATGGGGTCACTGACAAATAGAAATTTCTATAGTTAATTTTTTATGATATTTGTGGGGTCACTAAGACATAAAATATTTACTATTTTATAAAAAACTACATTAAAACTCACTATATTAATTTTTTTTTTACAAAAGTCATGGGGTCACATGACCCCACGTGACCCCTCCTAGGTCCGCCCCTGAGATCACCAATATCTCATAGCACAAAGTTTTGTTGGATATTTCCTTCGAGTGCACAACACTTGAATTATGTGTTGTCTAACTCGCCCTGTACACCTTTTCCCTTGACAATCAAACACCGACACCCTACGCTAACTAAACATGTAGTCTATCCGAGTGTTCTTGCTTCATTTAAAGTGCCAACACCTTGTCCTCCATGCACACTAAACATCTACGATGCCCTTTCTTCCTCAAGCTCTCCAAAACTTCAATAGGTGAGTTATCTTGTCAACTACTTTCGTCTACCCTATCTTTCTCAAGACATTTTTCTCTCCTATATCGTGAAACCACATCATGTAATCCCGGTTTACCAGATACTCTGGTATGGTAAAGATCGCAAACATCTCGGATTTGATTCTCAATGAACAGCGGGTCGACGTGCGAATCCCCTTTCCTTTATTTCCTCATCCAAAACCAAGACCCTTCAGCCAGCATCTTTCACCCATATAAATTTCTCAAATTTGAAGTGTTGTGATCCCTAAGACACGTGCGTCTATAAATGTCCTTTTCTCCTTGTTTGATGACCACCTTCTAATTTGGTTCCTTGGTCACATTTCCTCTAGCTTGCCTTACCGTTTTCTTCACTTCCCTTTTTGTCTCCTTATACTTCATGTTCTTCACAGTTGAACAATCATTATTAATATCAGATGTATTCTGTCGATTAATCTGTCTGTATTATGTCTACTAATCTGTCCATTTGTATTTCCCTATAATTAAGTACTTAGTAGGCAGATTATTTAACTATTATGTTTCCTAGGTAGTGGGGTATTCTGTTAGAGTGAAGAACGAATGAGAGACAAAAACCAAGAAAGGTGAGAAAGGTTGCAGAAAAGAATACCCCAAAAGGGGCCCTCACAAAGTGAGTTGTAAACTAACTACCTGGCAAGTTACCTGAGGACAAATGTACTAATCCATGGCATAATCTCCTTATTTACTTTAACTACTATTTATAAGCATCCTAATCAAGCTGTCACTAGTCCCCTCCACTTATTCCCTTTTTACGTTGATAAACCACCCAGCTTGCATCAGAGCCTTAACTGAGTGCGGAAAGAAGGAGAAGGGTCGGAAGCTGAAAAAGGAAGGGGTGACTCTCGCCGGTGGTCCAATCAGACTGATATGAGGTTTGGGGAAACAAAAAAATGGAGAAGCCAGAAGAAGGTTCGTCATATGAAAAGGGAGAAGAAGAAACATAAAAAAATGAATAAGTGGATTGCAATTGCACATACCTCAATAACAAGTACCAGGTTACCACATCAAGAAGATCAGGGAAATTTCTAACCACAACTAAGACCCTTCAGTCAGCATCTTTCACCAATCTAACTTTCTCAAATCTCAAGTTTATGATCTCAACAACGCGCTTGTCTATAAATATCAATTTCTCCCTGTTTCATGACCACCTTCTTATTTAGTTCTTTAGTCTACTGCCAACACCATGTCATCCATGCTCACTCAAAATCCACGATGCCTTTTCTTTTTAATCCCTGGGAACCCGTTGCACCACCTCTTCTATGTCATCTCAAAACTGTTAAGCTAATGATGCATCTAAACCAACAGATGGCGCATAGGCACTAATTCTCAATACGGTCTCATTTCTTTTCACCAATTTAATGCTCATAATCTAATAGTTCCTCATCACCACTTCCACTCGGGCATTAATATACTCTTGCACACTCTTATACATCACCCTTAATCTTAAATAAGGGGATGCAAGTACTCTTTTGCCAAATTATTATAATATGGTTATTCTTTAAACCTTGTTAAAGTAAACCATAAGCCAATTGAGCCCTCTCTCCCATAAGCTCCTTAAAACATCAATTAAGGAGTTAAGTTGGTCCATTTCTTTCTTCTACCCAATTATTCTCAAGGCCTTTTTCTCTCTCCTATCTCTTGAATCCTCCTCACACAATTCTGGTTTACCATATACTCCGGTATGGTAAGATCACCAACATCTCGAAATTGGTTCTTATTGAACAGTAAGTTGAAGTGCGACTCCACCTCTTCGTTATTTCCTCATCCTCAACCAACACTCTTCAGCCAGCATCCTTCACCATCTAACTTTCTCAAGTCTCAAGTGTTGCGACCCCCAAGACACGCGCGTCTATAAATGTCCTTTTTGCCCGTGTAATGACCACCTTCTTATTTAGTTCATTGGTCACATTTCCTTAAGCTTCCATTACCACTTTCTTCAATTCTCTTTCCTTGGTCCATCATAGTCCATCATAATGTGTCTGTTAATGGCAAGCTACTTTTACACTCTCCAAACACCTTTTTGCCACTCTACTGATGGGCTAGTTCTATTGATGACCACATAGAAATTTTACACCAACATTCTCTTTCAAGATATCTCAACCATCTTCCACTATCATCTTATGCACAAGAGTTTTATTGGTTATCCCCTTGGAGAGTCCAACACTATATTTATGTGTTGTCTAACTTGTACTGTACACGTTTTCGCTCTAAAGAAGCATCGTCATCCTATGTGGAGTGGCTACTTTCTCAACTAGGATTACCATATAGTTTCTCTAGCTAGGTCTCTAGATAGTCCTTACTAAAATGTAGTTCATAGTGTTGTTAGCTCCACTTCTGTGAGTCACCAAGTAAGTCTTTCACTTTTCTAACCAAGTGTTTATTAAGGCCAAACTCATATGCCGGTAAAAAGTCCAAGATGTCCTTTCTTGCTTCAGTTGTAGTGCCACCACCATGCACACTCAAAATCCACAGTGCCCATTCTGTCTTTTCTCTGGACACCCATTGCACCACCTCTTCTGGGTCATCTCAAAACTGTTGAGCTGAGGATGTATTTAACCCAACTAATGACGCACAGGCACTAGTAACTGTTACGGTCTCATTCCCTTCAATCAATTTATTGCTCATAATCCGGTCATTCTTCCTGACCACTTCCACTAAGACGTTAAAAGGATGTAAATACTCTTTTGCCAACTTATTAGCATATTTTTGTTTCTTCAAAGTTTGTTAATGAAAATTGTTAACCGGTTGAGCTCTCTATACCTCAAGCTCTTCCAACCTTTATTCTGCCATATTTCTCAAGGCCTTTTTCTCTCCTATCTCTTTTATGCTCCTCACACAATCCCGGTTTACCATATACTCTAGTATGGTAAGATCACCAACATCTTGGATTTGGTTCTCATTGAACAGCGGTCGAAGTGAGACTCCACCTCTCCTTTTTTACTTCATCCACAACCAAAACCCTTTAGTCAGCATCTTTCACCAATCTTGCTTTCTCAAATCTCAAATGTTGTGATCCCTAAGACGTACGCGCATATAAATATCATTTTCTCTCTATTTCAAGACCACCTTCTTACTAATAGTCTTGATCATGTTTCCTCTAGCATCCCGAACCATTTTCTCCTTGTTTCAAGACCATCGTCTTACTTATATTCTTGGTCAAGTTTCCTCTAGCTTCCCTTACCACTTTCTTCACTTCTTTTTCAGCCTCTTTATACTTCTTCATGTTCTCCACAATTCCTATTTTTAAAATTTTGAAGCAGTCCATTTTGTTCCTCATAGCCTGTTTCACTTCCATATTCCACCAAAATGTGTCCTATGGTGGCAAGCTAATTTTACACTCTTCAAACACCTCTTTTGCCACTTTATTGATGGGCGGGCACCATTGATGACAGCATAGAGATTCCACACCAAAATCCTTTTCTCGATATCTCAAACATCTTTCACTGTCATCTTATGCATCTTTGATGATCATCTCCTAGGAGTGTCCAACACTTTATTTGTGTTGTCAAACTCACCATGTACACCTCTTCCCTCGATAATAAAGCACCGACACCCTATGTGGAGTGACTACTTTCTCACCTACGATTACCATATAGTTTCTCTAACTAGGGCTCTAGGTAGTCCTTGCTAAAATATAGTCTATCCAAATGCTCTTAGCTCCACCTTTGTAAGTCACCAAGTGAGTCTATCACTTTTTCAACAAAGTGTTTATTAAGACCAAACTCATACGTCAATGCAAAATCCAAGATGTCTTTTCTTCCTCCAAGATGTCCTTCAAGCACACTCAAAATCCATAATGCCAATACTTTCTTATCTTTGGACACTTATTGCACCACCCCTTCTAGGTCATCTCAAAATTGTTCAGCTAAAGATGTATCAAACACTTTATTTTAGTGCCACCACCATGTTACGATCTCATTTTTCACCAATTTAATGCTCATAATCCAGTCATTCCTCCTGACCACTTTCACCAAGTTGTTAATATACTCATGCACACTTTTGTACATAACCCTTAAACTTAAATTAGGGGATGTAAGTACTCTTTCACGAACTTATTAGCATATTTTTGTTTCTTCAAACCTTTTTAACGAATACTGTTAGCCGGTTGAGCCCTTCAAACCTTGTTTCTGCCATCTTTCTCACGACATTTTTCTATCCTATCTTTTCAATGCTTCTCACGCAATCACGTATTACCATATAATCTAGTATGGTAAGACAATCAACATCTCGGATTTGGTTCTCATTGAACATCGGCTCAAAGTGCGACTCCACCTCTGCTTTATTTCCTCAGCCACAACTAAGAGACCCTTCAGTTAGCATTTTTCACCAATCTAACTTTCTCAAATCGAAAGTGTTGTGATCTCAACAACGTGCACGTCTATAAATATCATTTTCTCCTTGTTTCATGACCACCTTATTTAGTCCTTGGTCACGTTTCCTTTAGCGTTCGTTACTACTTTCTCCACTTCTCTTTCATCCTCCTGATACTACTTCATGTCCTCCACAATTCTATTTTGTTAATGATAATTGTTAACCGGTTGAGCTCTATGTACCTCAAGCTCTTCCAACCTTTATTCTACCATATTTCTCAAAGCCTTTTTCTCTCCTATCTCTTTTATGCTCCTCACACAATCCCAGTTTACCATATAACTGTTATGGTAAGATCACCAACATCTTGGATTTGGTGCTCATTGAGCAGCGGGTTGAAGTGAGACTCCACCTCTCCTTTATTTCTTCATCCACAACCAAGACCCTTTAGTTAGCATCTTTCACCAATCTGGGTGCTCTTAGCTCAACTTCTGTAAGTCATCAAGTGAGTCTTTCACTTTTCTAACCAAGTCTTTATTATGGCCAAACTCATATGCCTGAGCAAAATCCAATGTGCCCTTTCTTGCCTCATTTCTAGTGCCAACACCATGTCTTCCATGCACACTCAAAATCCACCATGCCTTTTCTTTCTGATCCCTGGGATCCCATTGCACCACCTCTTCTATGGCCCCATTCTTTTGTCCAACTTTCAACTTGTTTACGTATTATTAGCTGGGTAGATCAGTTTAGCTCATTCTTTTAAAATCAGTCATCAGTCAATATCAACTTATATCAGCTATCAGCTCGTAGCTATTTAAATTCAAATTCTCTCGTTTTCAGCTAGTTTAGTATGTTTGATCTGTCAGTCAATATTAGCTAGTATCATCTGTCAGCTAGCAGCCCCTAATATACAAAAGAATGGGGCCTATGTCATCTCAAAACCGTTCAGTTGAGGACGCATCTGACCCAACATATGGCGCATAGGCACTAATTATTGTTACGACCTCATTTTCTTTCATGAATTTAATGCTCATAATCCGACCGTTCGTCCAAACCACCTGCACCAAGTCAATAACATACTCCTGCACACTCTTGTACATCACCCTTAATCATACATAAGAAGATGTAAGTACTCTTTCGCCAACTTATTAGCATATTGTTGCTTCTTCGATCCTTGTTAAAGAAAACGGTTAGCCAGTTGATTCCTCTCTCCCTCAAACTCTTCAAAACATCAGTCGGTGAGTTATCTGGTCCACTGCTTTCGTCTACCTTATCTTTCTCAACGCATATTACTCTCATATCTCTTGAATCCTCCTCAACAATCCTGGTTTACCATATACTCTGGTATGATAAGATTGCTAACATCTTAGATTGGGTTCTCATTGAACATCGGGTCAACGTGCGGCTCTTGTATATCACCATTAATCTTAAATAAGGGGATGTAAGTATTCTTTTGCAACTTGTTAGCATACTGTTGCTTCTTTAAACCCTGTTAAAGAAAACCACTAGCCAATTGAGCCCAATCTCCCTTAAGCTCTTCAAAACATCAACTAGTGAGTTATCTGGTATGTTGCTTTTTCTCCGCCTTACCTTTCTCAAGGCATTTTTCTCTCTTATCTCTTGAATCCTCCTCACACTAGTTGATGTTTACCATTTACTTTGTATGGTAAGATCCCCAGCATCTCAAATTTGGTGCTTATTGAACATCAGGTCGAAGTGCGAGTTGACAACCAAGACCCTTCAGTCAGCATCTTTCACCATCTAACTTTCTCAAATCTAAAGTGTTGCTACCCCTAACAAGCGCGCATCTATAAATGTCCTTTTTCCCCTGTCTCATGACCACCAACTTATTTAGTTCCTTGGCCACGTTTCCTTAAGCTTCCTTTATGACTTTCTTTACTTCACTCTCCAAACACCTCTTTTGCCACTTTACTGATGGGCTAGTTCTATTGTTGACGACACAGAAATCCACACCAACATCCTCTTTCTCATTATCTCAAACGTCTTCCACTATCATCTTATGCACAGAGTTTTGTTGGTTATCCCATAATGTGTCCTTTGCTGGCAAGCTAATTTTACACTCTTCAGACACCGCTTCTACCACTTTACTGATGGGCTAGCTCCAGTGATGACCACACAAAGATTCCACACCAACATCCTCTTGCTTGATATCTCAAACATATTTCCACCATCATCTTGTACACTTTCTCCTCGATAATAAAGCACCAACATCCTATGCTAAGTGGCTAACTCTCACCAAGTGAGTCTTTCACTCTTCCGCCCAAGTGTTTATTAAGGCCAAACTCATATGCCAGTGCTGAATCCAAGATGTCCTTCTGTACTTCATTTTTAGTGCCAACAACATGTCCTCCATGCAAACTCAAAATCCACGATGACCATTTTTCTTATCTCAGGGCACCTATTGCACCACCTCTTCAAGGTCATCTTGAAACTGTTGAGTTGAGGAGGCATCCAACCCAACTTGTGGTACATAGGCACTAGTTATTGTTACTCTCTCATTTATTTTCATCATATTAATGCTCATCATTTGGTCATTCCTCACGAGCACATCCACTAAAGCATTAACATACTCTTGAACATCACCCATAATCTTAAATAAGGGGATATAAGTACTCTTTCACCAACTTATAAGCATATTGTATTTTCTTCCAACCTTGTTAAAGAAAACTATTAGCCAATTCAGCCTTCACTCCCTAAAGCTCTTCAAAACTTCAATTGGTGAGTTATATGGTTTAGTGCTTTCTTCTGCTTTATCTCAAAGTCTTTTCTTTCGTATTTCTTGAATCATCCTCACACAATCCCATTCTACCATATACTCTGGTATGGTAAGATCACCAACACCTCATATTCCGTTTTATTGAACATGTCGAAGTGCAACTCCACATCTCTTTTATTTCCTCATTCACATCCAACACCCTTCAGTCAGCATCTTTCACCATCTATATTTCTCAAATCTTACGTGTTGTGATCTCTAAGACACACGCGTCAATAAATGTCCTTTTAGCCCCGTTTCATGGACTCGTTTCTTTGAGCTTCCGTTACCTCGTTCTTCACTTTTTTTTCAGCCTCCTTATTCCACCATAATGTTTCTATTGGTGGGAAGCTAATTTTACTCACTCCAAACATCTATTTTGCCACTTTATTGATGGGCTAGCTCCATTAATGAGCACACAGAGATTCCACACCAACATTTTGTTTCTCGATATCTCAAACATATTCCACTATCATCCTATGCACAGAGTTTTGTTGGTTATCTCCTTGGAGTGTCCAGCACTTCATTTTTGTGTTGTCTAACTTGTCTTGTACACTTTTTCCCTCTATAAAGAAACACCAACACCCTATGCTTAGTGGCTACTCTCTCACCTAGGATTACCATATAGTTTCTATAGATAGGTCTCTAGGTAGTCCTAACTGAAATGTAGTCTGAGTGCTCTTAGCTCAATTTCTGTAAGTCACCAAATGTCTCTCACTTTTCCAACCAAGTGTTTATCAAGGCCAAACTCTAATGCCAATGCAAAATCCAAGACGTCTTTTTTTTGCTTCATTTCTAGTGCCAACACCATGCCCTCCTCCACGCACTCTCATAATCCATGATGCCCTTCCTTTCTGATCCCTAGGCACCCATCGCACCACCTCTTCTAGGTCATCTCAAAATTGTTGAGTTGAGGATGCAATAATCCAACATATGGCCCATACGCGCTAGTAATTTTTACAGTCTCATTTCCTTTCATCAATTAATGCTCATAATCTGATCGTTCCTCCTAACCACGTGCACTAAGTCATTAATAAACTCTTGCACACTCTTGTACATAACCCTTAATCTAAAATAAGGGGATGTAAGTACTTTTTTGCCAACTTATTAGCATATTGTTGTTTCTTCAAACGTTGTTGAAGAAAACCATTAGCCAATTGAGCTCTATCCCCTTTAAGCTCTTCAAAACTTCGATTGGTGAGTTATTTGGTTTGTTGCTTTCTCCTGCCTTATCTTTCTCAAAGCCTTTTTCTCTCCTATCTCTTGAATCCTCATCACACAATCCCGGTTTACCGTATACCCTTATAAGGTAAGATCACCAACATTTTGGACTTGGTTCTCATTGAACAGCAGGTCGAAGTGCGTCTCCACCTCCCTATTGTTTCTCATCACAACCAAAACCCTTCATTCGACGTCTTTCACGAATCTAACTTTCTTAATATCTCAAGTGTTATGATCCCTAAGACGCGGGTGTCTATAGATGTCCTTTTCTCCCTGTTACATGACCACCTTCTTATTTAGTTCCTTGTCATGTTTCCTCGAGCTTCCCTTATAGTTTTCTTCACTTCTCTTTCAGGCTATACTTCTTCATGTTCTCCACACTTCCACTCTTCAAAGTTTGGAAGCATTCCCTTTTGTTCCTCATAGCTTGTTTCACTTCCTTATTCCACCCTAAAGTGTTTGTTGGTTGCAAGCTAGTTTTACGCTCTCCAAACACCTCTTCTAGGTCATATAAAAACAATTAGCTGAGGATGCATGTAAACAAACATATGGCGCATATGCACTAATTATTAGTATGGTCTCATTTCCTTTCATCAATTTAATTCTCATAATCGACCGTTCCTCATAACCACTTCTACTAAGTCATTAATATATTCTTGTACACTCTTGTACATCATCCTTAATCAAGGGATGTTAGTACTCTTTCGCAAACTTATTGACATCTTGATGTTTCTTCAAACCCTGTTAATGAAAACTGTTAGCCAATTGAACCCACTCTCCCTTGAGCTCTTTAAAAGTTCAATTAGTGAATTATCTTGTTCGTTTCTTTCTTCCGCCCTACCATTATGAAGGCCTTTTTCTCTCTCCTATCTCTCGAATCCTCCTCCCACAATTCTGGTTTACCATGTACTCTGGTATGGTAAGATCACCAACATCTGGGATTTGGTTCTTATTGAACAGCAAGTCAAAGTGCGACTTCACCTCTCCTTTTTTTCGCTCATCCACAACCAAAACCCTTCAGTCAAGAACTTTCACCGTCCAACTTTCTCAAATCTCAAGTGTGCGACCCATAAGACACTTGCGTCTATAAATGTCCTTTTTCCTTTCACCAATTTAATGCTCATAAGTCGGACGTTCCTCCTAACCACTTCCACTAAGTCGTTAATATACTCATGCACACTTTTGTACATAGCCCTTAATCTTAAATAAGGGGATGTAAATACTCTCTCGTCAACTTATTAGCATTTTTTGTTTCTTCAAACCTTGTTAATAAAAACCTTAGCCGGTTGAGCCCTCTCTACCTCATGCTCTTCAAACCTTGTTTCTTCCATCTTTCTCAAGGCCTTTTCCTCTCTTACCTCTTCAATGCTCCTCATGGCAAGATAACCATCACCATGGATTTGTTTCTCATTGACCAGCGTCTCGAAGTGCGACCAACTCTCCTTTATTTCCTCATCCACAACCAAGACCCTTCAGTCAGCTTCTTTCACCAATCTCAAGTGTTGAGATCCCTAAGACGCACGCGTCTATAAATAACATTTTCTCCCCGTTTCATGACCACCTTCTTATATAGTTCCTTGATCATCTTTCCTCTAGCTTGCTTTACCACTTTCCTCACTTCTCATTCATCCTCCTTATACTTCTTAATGTTCTTCACAATTCCGCTTTTCAAAATTTCAAAGCATTCCCTTTTGTTCCTTATAGCCTGTTTCACTTCCATATTCCATCATAATGTGTCCTTTGGTGGCAAGCTAATTTAACACTCTTCAAACACATTTTTTTGCCACTTTATCAATGGGATATCTCCATTAATAACCACTAGAGATACCACACCAAAATCCTTTTCTTGATAACATCTTTCACTATCATCTTATGCACAAAGTTTTGTTGGTCAGCACTTTGGAGTGTCCAACACTATATTTATGTCCTTGGTGTCCAACATTTTATTTGTGTTGTCTAACTCACCCTGTACACCTTTTCCCTCAATAATAAAGCACCGACACCCTGTGCTAAGTGGCTACGAGATCACCTCGGAATACCATATAGTTTATGTTGCTTGGTGTCCAGGTAATCCTTAACGTAGTCTATCTAAGTGCTCTTAGCTCCACTTCTAAAGTCACCAAGTGAGTCTCTCACTTCTCCAACCAAGTGGTTATTAAGGCCAAACTCATATGTCAGCCCACAACCAAGATGTCCTTTCTTGCCTCATTTTTGGTGCCAACACCATGTCATCCATGCATACTTAAAATCCATGATGTCATTTCTTTTTTATTCCTGGGAACCCATTACACCACCTCTCTAGGTCATCTCAAAACAGTTAAGCTGAGGATACATGTAAACAAACATATGGCGCATATGCACTAATTATTAGTATGGTCTCATTTCCTTCCATCAATTTAATGCTCATAATCGACCGTTCCTCACAACCAATTCTACTAAGTCATTAATATATTCTTGTACACTCCTTTACATCATCCTTAATCTTAAATAAGGGGATGTTAGTACTCTTTCGCAAACTTATTGACATATCGATGTTTCTTCAAACCCAGTTAATGAAAACTGTTAGCCAATTGAACCCTCTCTCCCTTGAGCTCTTCAAAACTTCAATGAGTGAGTTATCTTGTTCATTTCTTTCTTCTGCCCTACCAATCTGAAGGCTTTTTTCTCTCTCCTATCTCTTGAATCCTCCTCCCACAATTCTGAGTTATCATGTACTCTGGTATGGTAAGATCACCAACATCTGGGATTTGGTTCTTATTGAACAACAGGTCAAAGTGCGACTCCACCTCTCCTTTTTTATCTCATCCACAACCAAAACCCTTCAGTCAAAATCTTTCACCGTCAAACTTTCTCAAATCTCAAGTGTTGCGACCAATAAGACGTGTGCGTCTATATATGTCCTCCTTCCACGGGGGGTCATGACCACCTTCTTAGTTAGTTCCTTGGTCACGTGTCCTTAAACTTCCTTTACGGCTTTCTACACTTCTCTTTCAGCCTCCTTAGTCCCCCATTATGTGTCTATTGGTGGCAAGCAAATTTTACACTCACCAAACACCTCTTTTGTAACTTTACTGATGGGCTAGTTCTATTGATGACGACACATAGATTCCACACCAACATCCTCTTTCACGATATCTCAAACATCTTCCTCTGTGATCTTATGAGAGTTATGTTGGTTATCTCCTTGGAGTGTCCACCACCTTATATATGGTTGTTAACTTGTCTTGTACACCTTTATCCTTCAATAATCAACCACCGACACCCTAAGCGGAGTGGCTACTTTCTCACCTAGGATTAACATATAGTTTCTCTAGCTAGGTCTTCAGGTAGTCCTAACAAAAATGTAGTTCAACCGAGTCCACTTAGCTCCACTTATGTAAGTCACCAAATTGAGTCTCTCACGTGTCCAACTAACTGTTTATTAAGGTCAAACTCATGCCAATGCAAAATCAAAGATGTCCTTTCTTGATTCATTTTTAGTGCCACCACCATCTCCTCCATGCACACTCAAAATCCACAATGCACATTATTTCTCGTCTCTGGACACCCATTGCACCACCTCTTCTAGGTAATCTCAAAACTGTTGAGCTAAGGATGTATCTAACCCAACTGATGGCGCACAAACACTATTAATTGTTACGCTCTCATTTCCTTTCACCAATTTAATGCTCATAAGTCGGACGTTCCTCCTAACCACTTCCACTAAGTCGTTAATATACTCATGCATACTTTTGTACATAGCCCTTAATCTTAAATAAGGGGATGTAACTACTCTCTCGTCAACTTATTAGCATTTTTCGTTTCTTCAAACCTTGTTAATAAAAACCGTAAGCCGGTGGAGCCCTCTCTACCTCATGCTCTTCAAACCTTGTTTCTTCCATCTTTCTCAAGGCCTTTTCCTCTCTTACCTCTTCAATGCTCCTCATGGCAAGATAACCAACACCATGGATTTGGTTCTCATTGACCAGCGGCCCGAAGTGCGACCAACTCTCCTTTATTTCCTCATCCACAACCAAGACCCTTCAATCAGCTTCTTTCACCAATCTCAAGTGTTGAGATCCCTAAGACGCACGCGTCTATAAATAACATTTTCTCCCCGTTTCATGACCACCTTCTTATTTAGTTCCTTGATCATCTTTCCTCTAGCTTCCTTTACCACTTTCTTCACTTCTCATTCATCCTCCTTATACTTCTTAATGTTCTTCACAATTCCGCTTTTCAAAATTTCAAAGCATTCCCTTATGTTCCTTATAGCCTGTTTCACTTCCATATTCCACCATGATGTGTCCTTTGGTGGCAAGCTAATTTAACACACTTCAAACACCTTCTTTTGCCACTTTATCAATGGGATATCTCCATTAATAACCACTAGAGATACCACACCAAAATCCTTTTCTTGATAACATCTTCACTATCATCTTATGCACAAAGTTGTGTTGGTCAGCACTTTGGAGTGTCCAACACTATATTTATGTCCTTGGAGTGTCCAACATTTTATTTGTGTTGTCTAACTCACCCTGTACACCTTTTCCCTCGATAATAAAGCACCGACACCCTGTGCTAAGTGGCTACGCTCTCACCTTGGAATACCATATAGTTTATGTTGCTTGGTCTCCAGGTAGTCCTTAATGTAGACTATCTAAGTGCTCTTAGCTCCACTTCTAAAGTCACCAAGTGAGTCTCTCACTTCTCCAACCAAGTGGTTATTAAGGCCAAACTCATATGTCAGCACAAAATCCAAGATGTCCTTTCTTACCTCATTTCTGGTGCCAACACCATGTCATCCATGCATACTCAAAATCCATGATGTCATTTCTTTCTTATCCCTGGGAACCCATTACACCACCACTTCTAGGTCATCTCAAAACAGATAAGCTGAGGATGCATGTAAACAAACATAGGCCGCATATGCACTAATTATTAGTGTGGTCGCATTTCCTTTCATCAATTTAATGCTCATAATTGACCGTTCCTCATAACCACTTCTACTGAGTCATTAATATATTCTTGTACACTCTTGTACATCATCCTTAATATTAAATAAGGGGATGTTAGTACTCTTTTGCAAACTTATAGACATATCGATGTTTCTTCAGCCCTGTTAATGAAAACTGTTAGCCAATTGAACCCTCTCTCCCTTGAGCTCTTCAAAACTTCAATGAGTGAGTTATCTTGTTCGTCTCTTTCTTCAGCCCTACCATTCTGAAGGCTTTTTTCTCTCTCCTATCTCTTGAATCCTCCTCCCACAATTCTGGTTTACCATGTACTCTGGTATGGTAAGATCACCAACATCTGGGATTTGGTTCTTATTGAACAGCAGGTCAAAGTGAGACTCAACCTCTCCTTTTTTATCCATCCATAACCAAAACCCTTCAGTCAAAATTTTTCACCGTCCAACTTTCTCAAATCTCAAGTGTTGCGACCCATAAGACGTGTGCGTCTATAAATGTCCTTTTTCCACGGGGGGTCATGACCACCTTCTTAGTTAGTTCCTTGGTCACGTTTCCTTAAACTTCCTTTACGGCTTTCTACACTTCTCTTTCAGCCTCCTTAGTCCCCCATTATGTGTCTATTGGTGGCAAGCAAATTTTACACTCTCCAAACACCTCTTTTGCCACTTTACTGATGGGCTAGTTCTATTGATGACGACACAGAGATTCCACACCAACATCCTCTTTCACGATATCTCAAACATCTTCCTCTGTCATCTTATGAGAGTTATGTTGGTTATCTCCTTGGAGTGTCCAGCACCTTATATATGTGTTGTTAACTTGTCTTGTACACCTTTATCCTTCAATAATCAACCACCGACACCCTAAGCGGAGTGGCTACTTTCTCACCTAGGATTACCATATAGTTTCTCTAGCTAGGTCTTCAGGTAGTCCTAACAAAAATGTAGTTCAACTGAGTCCTCTTAGCTCCACTTATGTAAGTCACCAAATTGAGTCTCTCACTTTTCCAACTAACTGTTTATTAAGGTCAAACTCATATGCCAGTGCAAAATCAAAGATGCCCTTTCTTGTTCTTTTTTAGTGCCACCACCATCTCCTCCATGCACACTCAAAATCCACAATGCACATTCTTTCTCGTCTCTGGACACCCATTGCACCACCTCTTCTAGGTCATCTCAAAACTTTTGAGCTAAGGATGTATCTAACCCAACTGATGGAGCACAGACACCATTAATTGTTACGCTCTCATTTCCTTTCACCAATTTAATGCTCATAAGTTGGACGTTCCTCCTAACCACTTCCACTAAGTCGTTAATATACTCATGCACACTTTTGTACATAGCCCTTAATCTTAAATAAGGGGATGTAAATACTCTTTCGTCAACTTATTAGCATTTTTTTGCTTCTTCAAACCTTGTTAATAAAAATTGTTAGCCGGTTGAGCCCTCACTACCTCATCTTCAATCCTTGCTTCTTCCATCTTTCTCAAGGCCTTTTTCTCTCTTACCTCTTCAATGCTCCTCATGGCAAGATAACCAACACCATAGATTTGGTCCTCATTGAACAGCGGCTCAAAGTGCGACTCCACCTCTCCTTTTTTTCTCTCATCCACAACCAAAACCCTTCTGTCAAGATCTTTCACCGTCCAACTTTCTCAAGTCTCAAGTGGTGCGACCCATAAGACACTTGCGTCTATAAATGTCCTTTTTCCACCGGGGGTCATGACCACCTTCTGAGTTAGTTCCTTGGTCACGTTTCCTTAAGCTTCCTTTACGGCTTTCTACACTTCTATTTCAGCCTCCTTAGTCACCACTATGAGTCTATTGGTGGCAAGCAAATTTTACACTCTCCAAACACCTCTTTTGCCACTTTACTGATGGGCTAGTTCTATTGATGACGACACAGAGATTCCACACCAACATCCTCTTTCATGATATCTCAAACATCTTCCTCTGTCATCTTATGAGAGTTATGTTGGTTCTCTCCTTGGAGTGTCCAGCAACTTATATATGTGTTGTTAACTTGTCTTGTACACCTTTATCCTTCAATAATCAACCACCGACACCCTAAGCGGAGTGGCTACTTTCTCACCTAGGATTACCATATAGTTTCTCTAGCTATGTCTTCAGGTAGTTCTAACAAAAATGTAGTTCAACTGAGTCTCTCACTTTTCCAACTCACTGTTTATTAAGGTCAAACTCATATGCCAATGCAAAATCAAAGATGTCCTTTCTTGATTCATTTTTACTGCCACCACCATCTCCTCCATGCACACTAAAAATCCACAATGCACAATCTTTCTCGTCTCTGGACACCCATTGCACCACCTCTTCTAGGTCATCTCAAAACTGTTGAGCTAAGGATGTATCTAACCCAACTGATGGCGCACAGACACTATTAATTGTTACGCTCTCATTTCCTTTCACCAATTTAAGCTCATAAGTCGGACGTTCTCCTAACACTTCCACTAAGTCGTTAATATACTTATGCACACTTTTGTACATAGCCCTTAATCTTAAATAAGGGGATGTAAATACTCTTTCGTCAACTTATTAGCATTTTTTGTTTCTTCAAACCTTGTTAATAAAAACCGTTAGCCGGTTGAGCCCTCTCTACCTCATGCTCTTCAAACCTTGTTTCTTCCATCTTTCTCAAGGCCTTTTCCTCTCTTACCTCTTCAATGCTCCTCATGGCAAGATAACCAACACCATGGATTTGGTCCTCATTGACCAGCGGCTCGAAGTGCGACCAACTCTCCTTTATTTCCTCATCCACAACCAAGACCCTTCAGTCAGCTTCTTTCACCAATCTAGCTTTCTCAAATCTCAAGTGTTGAGATCCCTAAGACGCACGCGTCTATAAATATCATTTTCTCCCCGTTTCATGACCACCTTCTTATTTAGTTCCTTGATCATCTTTCCTCTAACTTCCTTTACCACTTTCTTCACTTCTCATTCATCCTCCTTATACTTCTTAATGTTCTTCACAATTCCGCTTTTCAAAATTTCAAAGCATTCCCTTTTGTTCCTTATAGCCTGTTTCACTTCCATATTCCACCATGATGTGTCCTTTGGTGGCAAGATAATTTAACACTCTTCAAACACCTTCTTTTGCCACTTTATCAATGGGATATCTCCATTAATAACCACTAGAGATACCACACCAAAATCTTTTCTTGATAACATCTTTCACTATCATCTTATGCACAAAGTTTTGGTTGGTCGGACCGCGTTTGGAGTGTCCAACACTATATTTATGTCCTTGGAGTGTGTAACATTTTATTTGTGTCGTCTAACCAACCTTGTAACACCTTTCCCTCGATATACAGTACCGAAACCCAAAAAAGAAGGAAAGAGGGTACGATTCACCTTGGAAATTGGTGACGCTCTCACCTTGGAATACCATATAGTTTCTGTTGCTTGGTCTCCAGGTAGTCCTTTATGTAGACTATCTAAGTGCTCTTAGCTCCACTTCTAAAGTCACCAAGTGAGTCTCTCACTTCTCCAACCAAGTGGTTATTAAGGCCAAACTCATATGTCAGCACACATCCAAGATGTCCTTTCTTACCTCATTTCTGGTGCCAACACCATGTCATCCATGCATACTCAAAATCCATGATGCCATTTCTTTCTTATCCCTGGGAACCCATTACACCACCACTTCTAGGTCATCTCAAAACAGATAAGCTGAGGATGCATGTAAACAAACATAGGCCGCATATGCACTAATTATTAGTATGGTCTCATTTCCTTTCATCAATTTAATGCTCATAATTGACCGTTCCTCATAACCACTTCTACTAAGTCATTAATATATTCTTGTACACTCTTGTACATCATCCTTAATCTTAAATAAGGGGATGTTAGTACTCTTTCGCAAACTTATAGACATATCGATGTTTCTTCAACCCTGTTATAATGAAAACTGTTAGCCAATTGAACCCTCTCTCCCTTGAGCTCTTCAAAACTTCAATGAGTGAGTTATCTTGTTCGTCTCCTTCTTCTGCCCTACCATTCTGAAAGCTTTTTTCTCTCAACTATCTCTTGAATCCTCCTCCCACAATTCTGGTTTACCATGTACTCTGGTATGGTAAGATCACCAACATCTGGGATTTGGTTCTTATTGAACAGCAGGTCAAAGTGCAACTCCACCTCTCCTTTTTTATCCATCCACAACCAAAACCCTTCAGTCAAAATTTTTCACCGTCCAACTTTCTTAAATCTCAAGTGTTGCGACCCATAAGACGCGTGCATCTATAAATGTCCTTTTTCCACGGGGGGTCATGACCACCTTCTTAGTTAGTTCCTTGGTCACGTTTCCTTAAACTTCCTTTACGGCTTTCTACACTTCTCTTTCAGCCTCCATAGTCCCCCATTATGTGTCTATTGGTGGCAAGAAATTTTACACTCTCCAAACACCTCTTTTGCCACTTTACTGATGGGCTAGTTCTATTGATGACGACACAGAGATTCCACACCAACATCCTCTTTCACGATATCTCAAACATCTTCCTCTGTCATCTTATGAGAGTTATGTTGGTTATCTCCTTGGAGTGTCCAGCACCTTATATATGTGTTGTTAACTTGTCTTGTACACCTTTATCCTTCAATAATCAACCACCGACACCCTAAGCGGAGTGGCTACTTTTTCACCTAGGATTACCATATAGTTTCTCTAGCTAGGTCTTCAGGTAGTCCTAACAAAAATGTAGTTCAACTGAGTCCTCTTAGCTCCACTTATGTAAGTCACCAAATTGAGTCTCTCACTTTTCGAACTAACTGTTTATTAAGTCAAACTCATATGCCAGTGCAAAATCAAAGATGTCCTTTCTTGATTCATTTTTAGTGCCACCACCATCTCCTCCATGCACACTCAAAATCCACAATGCACATTCTTTCTCGTCTCTGGACACCCATTGCACCACCTCTTCTAGGTCATCTCAAAACTGTTGAGCTAAGGTTGTATCTAACCCAACTGATGGAGCACAGACACTATTAATTGTTACGCTCTCATTTCCTTTCACCAATTTAATGCTCATAAGTTGGATGTTCCTCCTAACCACTTCCACTAAGTCGTTAATATACTCATGCACACTTTTGTACATAGCCCTTAATCTTAAATAAGGGATGTAAATACTCTCTCGTCAACTTATTAGCATTTATTGTTTCTTCAAACCTTGTTAATAATAACCATTAGCCGGTTGAGAGGGCTCTACCTCATGATCTTCAAACCTTGTTTCTTCCATCTTTCTCAAGGCGTTTTCCTCTCTTACCTCTTCAATGCTCCTCATGGCAAGATAATCAACACCATGGATTTGGTCCTCATTGAACAGCGGCTCGAAGTGCGACCAACTCTCCTTTATTTCCTCATCCACAACCAAGACCCTTCAGTCAGCTTCTTACACCAATCTAGCTTTATCAAATCTCAAGTGTTGAGATCCCTAAGACGCACGCGTCTATAAATATCATTTTCTCCCCGTTTCATGACCACCTTCTTATTTAGTTCCTTGATCATCTTTCCTCTAGCTTCCTTTACCACTTTCTTCACTTCTCATTCATCCTCCTTATACTTCTTAATGTTCTTCACAATTCCGCTTTTCAAAATTTCAAAGCATTCCCTTTTGTTCCTTATAGCCTGTTTCACTTCCATATTCCACCATGATGTGTCCTTTGGTGGCAAGATAATTTAACACTCTTCAAACACCTTCTTTTGCCACTTTATCAATGGGATATCTCCATTAATAACCACTAGAGATACCACACCAAAATCCTTTTCTTGATAACATCTTTCACTATCATCTTATGCACAAAGTTTTGTTGGTCAGCACTTTGGAGTGTCCAACACTATATTTATGTCCTTGGAGTGTCCAACATTTTATTTGTGTTGTCTAACTCACCCTGTACACCTTTTCCCTCGATAATAAAGCACCGACACCCTGTGCTAAGTGGCTACACTCTCACCTCGGAATACCATATAGTTTTTGTTGCTTGATCTCTAGGTAGTCCTTACCATAATGTACTCTATCTAAGTGCTCTTAGCTCTACTTTTGAAGTCACTAGGTGAGTCTCCCACTTCTTCAACCAAGAGTTTATTAAGGCCAAACTCATAGGTCAGTGCAAAATCTAAGATGTCCTTTCTTGTCTTATTTCTAGTGTCAATACCTTGTCATCCATGCACACTGGAAATCCATGATGCCTTTCTTTCTTATCCGTGGGAACCCATTGCACCACCTCTTCTAGGTCATCTCAAAACTAGTTAGCTGAGGATGCATCTAATCCAACATATGGCGCATGGGCACTAAATATTAGAACGTCTCATTTCCTTTCTTCAATTAGTGCTCATAATCCGACCGTTCCTGTCCTCATAACCACTTCCACTAAGTCATTAAATACTCTTGCACACTTTTGTACACCCATCCGTAATCTTAAATAGGGATGTAAGTACTCTTTCACACATCTCACATCACTTTGGCATATTGTTGTTTCTCTTCGTCTTCAAACCCTATTAAAGAAAATTATAAGCCAATTGAGCCCCCTCTCCTCCCTTAAGCTCTTCAAAAACTTCAATTAGTGAGTTTTCTTGTCCGTTTCTTTCTTCCGCCTTACCATTCTGAAAGCCTTTTACTCTCTCCTATCTCTTGAATCCTCCTCACACAATTCTGGTTTACCATATACTCTATATGGTAAGATCACCAACATCTCGATTTTGGTTCTTACTAACAGTAGGCGAGTGCGACCCCACCTCTCCTTTATTTCTTCATCCACAACCAAGAGCCCTTCAGTCAGCATCCTTCACCTATATAACTTTTTCAATTCTCAAGTTTTGCAATCCAAGAAGCGCACATCTTAACTGTCATTTTCTCTCCTCCCTGTTTCATGACCACCATTCTTATTTAGTTCCTTGGTCTCATTTCCTCTATCGTCCCTTACCGCTTTCTTCATTTCTCACTTCTCTTTCACCTCCTTTTTATACTTCTTCATGTTCCCCACAATTCCGCTCTTCAAAATTTTGAAGCACTCCCTTTTGTTCCTTGTTGCTTGTTTCACTTCACTCTCAACGTCCTCATACTTCTTCATGTTCCCTACAATTCTGCTCTTCAAAATTTTGAAGCACTCCCTTTTGTTCCTTGTTGCTTCTTCACTTCTCTTTCAGCCTCCTTATTCTTACTTCTTCTTCATCTTCCCCTCCCCCCCTCAATTCTCAAGTCTTGCAATCCCTAAGAAGCGCACGTCGATAAATGTCATTTTATCCCCATTTCATGACCACATTCTTATTTAGTTAATTGGTCACATTTCCTCTTCCTTTCTTTACCGCTTTCTTCACTTATCTGTCAGCCTCCTTACACTTCTTCATGTTCCCCACATTCCACTCTTCAAAATTTTAAAGCACTCCCTTTTGTTCCTTGTTGCTTGTTTCACTTCTCTTTTAGCCTCCTCATAGTTCTTCATGTTCCCCACAATTCCGTTCTTCAAAATTTTGAAGCACTCCCATTTGATCCTTGTTACTTGTTGCACTTCCTTATTCCACCATAATGTGTCCTTTGGTGGCAAGTGAGTCTCTCACTTTTCCACCCCAAGGTTTATTAAGGTCAAACTTCTATGTCTGTGCAAAATCCAAGATATCCTTTCTTGCTTCATTTCTAGTGCCAACATGACCTCCATGCAAACTCAAAATCCATGGGGCACTTGTTGCACCACCTCATCTAGGTCATCTCAAAAATGTTGAGCTGAAGAGGCATCTAACCCAACTTATGGCAACGAGGCACTAGTTATTGTTACTCTCTCATTTCTTTTCACCAATTTAATTCTCATAATCTAGTCATTCCTCCTGAGCACTTCCACTAAATTATTATATAGTCTAGCATGCTCTTGAACATCACCCTTAATCTTAAATAAGGGCATATAAGTACTCTTTTGCAACTTATTAGCATATTGTTGTTTCTTCAAACCCTGTTAAAGAAAACCACTAGCCAGTTGAGCCCTCACTCCCTTAAGCTCTTCAAAACTTCAATTGGTGAGTTATCTAGTATACTGCTTTCTTCTATTTTATCTTTCTCAAGGCCTTTTTTCCCTGTTTCATGGTCACGTTTCCTTGAGCTTCCCTTACCGTGCTCTTCACTTCTCTTTCAGCCTCCTTATTCCACCATAATGTGTCTGTTGATGGGAAGCTAATTTTACTCACTCCAAACACCAATTTTGCCACTTTATTGATGGGCTAGCTCCATTGATGACCACACAGAGATTCCACACCAACATTTTATTTCTTGATATCTCAAACATATTCCACTATCATCTTATGCATAGAGTTTTGTTGGTTCTCTTCTTGGAGTGCCCAACACTTTATTTTTGTGTGGTCTAACTTGTCATGTACACCTTTTCCATCTATAAAGAAGCACCAACACCCTATGCTGAGTGGCTACTCACTCACCTAGGATAACCATATAGTTGCTATAGATAAGTCTCTAGGTAGTTCTAACTAAAATGTAGTCTAGTTGAGTGCTCTTAGCTCCAATTCTGTAAGTAACCAAGTGAGTCTCACTTTTCCAACCAGGTGTTTATAAAGGCCAAACTCTAATGCCAGTGCAAAAACCAAGATGCCTTTTTTTCGCTTCATTTCTAGTGCCAACACCATGTCCTCCATGCACACTCATAATCCATGATGCCCTATCTTTCGTATCCCTAGGCACCCATTGCACCACTTCTTCTAGGTCATCTAAAAATGTTGAGTTTAGGATGCATCTAATCCAGCATATGGCACATACACTAGTTATTGTTACAGTCTCATTTCCTTTCATCAATTTAATGCTTGTAAACTGATTGTTACTCCTAACCACTTGCACTAGGTCATTAATATACTCTTCCTAGAACTATACTTCGGATTCCAACAAAAGAAACCCATCAAAATGACACAAGATTGAGCAACTTAAATTCAACAAATATGCATTTAATATTTCATTTAACAAGGAACACAATAAATTAAAAAATGATAGATCATAGAAACCTGGAAGGTTACTACTGTTCTTGTTGTCTCTCTAGCAGATCGTCACTCTGAAAAAATCAAAACAAGAAACTTATAAGCTTCAGTTTATAGAAATAGGCAATGAACATCAAAAGGAGGAAGCAAGATTCTTGTAATGCATCATAGTCTTTTGATGATACTTTTCATAATTATATCAAATGCATGTAGCTTATCAAGATACAATAATATTATTTTTGGCATGTATGTCTTTTACACAAAGCAATTAAATCAATACAGAAGTTGCAAGAAGTCTGTTCAAATGAGGGATGGAGAGGAGTGCACTGGCAACATTTTGTCATTAACGGCAAGGATTGTCAGCTAATATAACAATATTTTCCAAATAAAGGACACAATTTTGTCCATAGTTTGTCAAAAGTGAAAGGAACTTGCAATCAATCTAGAACAAACAAACAATTGATAGCCCGATAACAATCTAGGGCTGTTACATCTTGAAGCATCATGTTTTATAATTCTCATATTATACCTTATCCTGCAAATATATAGCATAATTCGTTGATGATATGACTGAGTGATATTCAGCCAAAAGAGTAACATATACAGCCAACCAACCAACTTAACTGTTGGGATAAGTTGTGAAGTTTGGTTTATCTTTCAAAACCACAATATATTTAAACAACTAATTAGCTCCAAAAAAACAAAAGCAATGTACACAAAATTCACTACACCCAAGGTATATTATGAAAGTAGCGCAAAGTCTAAGGTTACCTGAATGGATGGAAAATAGATATCCTTTGGGATGACAAAATTTGTGAGACACTCGGGTCTGTGAGACATTCAAATGTGCGGGGATAATTGGATTTTGGGGATGATTTGAGTCCATGATACTTGGACTTTAGGGTATTTGAGACTTTTGAGGTTTTTGAAGTTCGGAATTATGAATTGGATTGGATTGAAAAAGGATTGGAATTGAAGTTGAAATTGAATTGGAATCGAAAATTGGAATTGGAATTGATTTAGAATTGAATTGGAGTTGAATTTGAATTGGAATTGAATGAATTTTGATTTGAATTGGAATTGAATTGAAATTGAGATTGAATTTGAAAGAATTTAAAATTGAATTGAATTTGAATGAATTTGGGCTGAATTTGGATTGAATTGAATTGATTTTTGAATTTGAATGAATTCGGAATTGAATTGAATTGTATTGAAACTGAATTGAATTTGGGTTGAAATTGAATGAGATTGACTTGATTTTTGGACTAATTTTGAAGTGGAATTGATTTTATTTTGGGCTAATTTATGAATTGAATTATGGGCTGAAACGGGACTGGGTCGGGGTTAAAATTGGGCCAAATTTGAGCTCTTGGGCCAGGATTGGGCCTTCAAATTTGGGTCGAAATAGGCCTTGAAAAAGTGGGCTGAAATGGACTTTGAAATTTGGGCCAAATTGGGCCTTGAAATGGGTTTTATTTTTGGGCTGATCTGGGCCTTATAAATGTGCTTTAGGTTTGGGCAGATTTTTGGCCTGAAATGAGAACTGATTTTTGGGTCTCAATTTGGACAAATTTTTGGGCTGAAATTAGGCATGATTTTGGGCCTCTGAGTTGGGCCTGGTTTTGAAGTAGAGTTTTTGGAATTTCAATTAATTATGAATTTTATTCTTATGATTATGGATGGTTTGGAATGTTTTTTTTAACTAGGAGAGACATTGCCCACAAACAGGTACTACAACCCTCGGGTACTACAACCTTAATGTGAGCAACATCTGTGAATAAGTCCTAGGGCTTTTCTAATGAGACCCACAGAAAATTGTGGGCCTGAACCGATAAATCTATCGTCAACATGCGGGTAACCTATGAGCTTCTAGGGTCACCTGTCCTAACCCATAAGACAAAGGGTTGGGCCTGAGTTGTAACGAAACAGACAAGCCCTAGTCCAAAATTTTCAAGACAAATAATATACAAGGATGTGAATTAGCACGTGAATGTCAAGGAGATAAATATGGAGGGCACACAAAAAGGTGATCGAACTCGGATCAAACAAACATATTAAATGCTGAAGTCACAGTAAAAAAAAAATTTGAGCCAAGACTAAGCGTTGAGATATTATTTGCTCCTATTAGTACGACTAGAATTCAAGACCGAACAAACTATACAAATTAAAGGTCGATGGGCTAGAACAAGTCTTTCGAGGTGGTGGTTAAACTAACATTCAGCACTATTACTTAAGTACACCAATTGGGTAAGTATAACCTAGCTCTGAGATTACTAATCAACTTTTATTTCCGTTTCTTTTTTTTTTGTTAACATCTAAGACTGTAATCAGGTGGAGGTATCATAAAACAAAAACAAACTAAGGTAATTAAACCAAAGGTTATCCTTGGGGTAGGAACTCACATCACGTAAAATTTAGTCAAGTCTTACACAAGGGATTTAATTAACCAGCTCCTCTTTCAAAGAGAAGCAGAGGCCTGATGCTACAACCAAGTTATAAGCGCATGAGCAGAGGGAGCACAGAGAACCATAATCCTGATTGTGTAAATGAAACCGGGTATAGGGACATATGTTTAGCAGAGAAACAAAACTAGCTTACATCAACGGAGAAAGTGCCAAGCTAATTCGAGGGATATACAAGTTTACGGCAATCTGGAATAACGAGTATAAATGTTAAATGGTATACACTTCAAACAGAGCCACCAAGACATGCTACAGATCAGTAAAAAAAAGATTCAGAAGCCAAATGAAACGAAGGAACAAGTACCAACTGCTACGACACGCTCAACTACGCAGAAAAAATTACAGAAAACCTGTACATATATCGACCATAACTACAACAAACTTGTGATCAATATTGATCGCAACAGAAATACTTCGATCTCATTTATCATCTCTTATGTTTTCCAGAAGGAAAAGAAAAAAAAATCAAACGCAGAAGCAATTGGACAATAGTCACACAAAAGTTTGGAACCAGAACTGATTTGCAAAAGTTTTGGTTTCTTCGATTTCACTAACCAAGGACAGACTTGGGCTCAAATTAAATTTGGAAGCATACCCTGGTCTTGAGAAGTAGAAAAATCAAGAGATCATAGAAATAGGGTCCGGGTGGACTGGGTTGTGCGCGAGAGGCTTCTTCTTCGCCTAGGTCTGGTTCGATCCTCTGAGTGAAAGTGAATCAAAGAGTTCAGCAACTCTTAAGCAAAATGCACCAGTTCATAATTTGAAGAAGATGAAACTCGAAAATGAAGGAAAATCAAAATAGAGGACACTACAGAAGAGTGTAAGTAATAGAGAAATTCAAGAAGGAATGTGAACTTAAGTTCAGGCGGTGGGTTTCATTTTGACTGAGGAGAAAAATCTCGATGGAAGATGGTGTATAACCAGCGTTGGACCGCGAGAGACGAGACAATAGTTGCGCTTCAGCCTTCGGTTTCGGTCATAGACGGTGGCAATCGGGAGATGGAAGTCATTTCGATTTCTTTCGTCGGTTCACAGGTGCCGGAAAAGCGAATGAAAGTGACCGGAAGCTAAGGCTAGATTCGTCTTGTTTCTTTTCAGTTTCAAGGAGAACGAAGGAAAGAGGCAAGGTATGTTCCTCGTTCGCCAATTTGGTTGCAAAATTACCGGCGATGAAGAGCATGAAGGGTGAAGCCATTTAGGATTTTGCGAAATCAATGTGAGTGCACAGACTGAAGGTGACGATTGGGTAGTTATCTTATATGAGTTGCTGAACGTACTACATTCAAGAACAAGTCATCGCCACCACTATCAACAAATCATCAATTGAGACATAGGGAAACCGAGACTAACTCACAGTTTGACTGAGGAGATAGCACTTAGACGGCTCCAAATTCTTGAATGTAGTACGTTCAGCAACCCTCCATTCTTTAACAAGGCAAACAACTTTCCAGCGGCAGAACATCTTCTTCCTCCTTCTCATCGTCGCGGGCCCGAGCCGACTCTTCTCTGAAGCGGAGTCAAACTTCACCTTCACTCTGTCCAGCACATTAGACACCGACATGTCTCTGGGAAGATTGTGAACGTTCAACCAAGTGCCGCTCCATCTGATCAGACGAGGTTGAAGTTCTACATCTTGTCGACCCAGCCACCTTCGCTTCTTTCACGGACGGAGCTTGGTCCTACCCCGGCGGCAGTTATTCACTCGGTGTGGCGTCTCTTCGCCTTCATCGCCACGGGGAAACTAAAGCAGAGGGCGATCAGAGAGGGAAAATTTTGGAGGAGATAGATCTAAATGAATGATCGGGAGTGCAAAGAGACGGTAATGGACGCAGAAGTGAGAAAAATTTTTAAGGTATATGAGATTCTAGTTTCGCTTTCTCGGATGTGTTTTGAGTACGAAAGGAAATTTTGTGAAAGGAAAGGATCGCTCCAAGTGTGCTAGTAGTACTATCGGGTGTTTTTTCCCGTTAGAGACCGGCGAGATAAAAGGTAATTTTGGGCCCAGTTACCTTTTTGTTATTATCGACAGTCGGTCCGATCCATGTGTGGATTTAGTTTGTTAGTGAGCATTGATGTACTGGTAGTGTGAACCGGCTAGTGCGCTGCAATGTGAAAGATGCAAGAGTGCTGCAACCGCTAAATGATTGAATTTGTATTCTTTATATGACGTAATCATGTGTATACTAGTTTACGTTTCCTCTCTTGGGTACAATTTTTAAATATAAAAGCTATCATCCTACTTCTTTAAATATGTGTGGATTTAGTTTGTTTTTGTTACTTGCAGCTTAATTTTTTAATCGTAATTGTTCTTAGTTTTCCTTTGTTTCCATATTATTAGATAATTTTGAAATAATTGTATATATAAATAAAGTGATAGCATGATTTTGAACATATTTTTAAGTTGTAAAAAAATGATTATAAAAAAAGCATATTTGTTTTTTAGTCATATTTTTAGTTGACGCAATCATTAAAAAGATACGCAGTTAATTTTTTTAAAATACACAGTCAATAAAAAATATTTATTGAATATTTTAATTAATAAAAATTGTTATTATGAAGAAAATAAAAGTTATAGATAGTCGTTTATAATAGAAGGAATATTTTTTATTCTAACTTGATTAATTTACATTATAGTATGATTATGAAGGGTTTAAGGAATGATTTAGATCAAACAAATTGAATTTGGATTTAAAAGGGGAAAAATGGTCACAGGTGACTCTCTATTTGTCCAAAACATACATTAAAAAATGCTCCAGCCACGACCATTTTGCACCCATCCAGAATGAACCCAAAAAAAAAAATGAATGGCTATGAAGTCCTATCCCGTGCGGATGAAAAGAAGTGGACGCTCCAACCGAGTTATTAATTCGAATAGTTTAAAACTTTAAATTTGTATAACATTTTCAAGAAAGAAACATATATTAATGAAAGATGAAAAAACCAAAGTAGTTCATAAAGACTCTAAACCATAATTTCAATAATAAAGACATAATGAATAATGGTAAATCATGATTTAGCATTCTTATTTTAGGGTTTATCCCATCATTTTGTGGTTCGTTTTACACCCTTCTGGCATTTCTATTGTCCCGGTAAGTTTTTAGGGCTCTAAACCTTAGACTACAAACCCTAAACTAAGCCTTCAATGTTTTAAACTAGGGTGAGTTTTAGGGTTGTGGTGTAGGGTCTTTTTTAACTCGATTTATACTTTATAATGTTGCCTCTGACTTGACGGATTTTTAGGGTCGTTAGACCCTAATTCCTCCACTACAAACCTTAAAATAAGCCTTCAACGTTTTTAACTTTCCTATAATGGTTTTAGGGTTATGGTGTAGGATAATCTCTTTTAAATCGTTCTATACTTTATAATGTCCCCACTAACTCAGCAATAAGCCTTCGACGTTTTAACTCTCTTAGGGTGGTTTTTAGGGTTTGTGATGTAGGGTAATCTTTTTAACTCGTTCTATACTTTATAATGTTGCCACTGACTTGGCAGATTTTTAGGGTTTAGGGTTTGTGGTTTAGGGTCGTTAGACCCTAATCCATTCACTACAAACCCTATAATAAGCCCTCGATGTTTTTAGCTTTCCTAGGGTTGTTTTTTGGGTTTGTGGTGTAGGGTAGTATTTTTTAACTCGTTAAATACTTTAAATGTCGCCACTGACTTGGCAATAAGCCTTCAACGTTTTTAACTTTCCTATGGTGGTTTTTAGGGTTTGTGGTGTAGGTGAATCTTTTTTAGCTCGTTTCATACTTTATAATGTCATCACTGACTCGACAAATTTTTAGAGTTTATAGTTTAGGGTTTAGGGCCGTTGAACCCTAATCCCACCACTACAAACCCTAAAATAAACCTTCAATGTTTTTAACTTTACTATGGTGGTTTTGGGGGTTTGTGATGTGAGGTAGTCTTTATTAACTCGTTATATACTTTATAATGTCTTCATTGACTCGGAAATAAGCCCTCGACGTTTTTAACTCATATGATGGTTTTTAGGGCTTGGGTGTAGGGTATCTTTTGTAACTCGTTCTATAATATAATGTCACAATTGACTCAACACACTCAAAATAAAACCAAATTAGGACCGCCTAGAGGCTGACCCTGAATAGAGTTGTCTGGTGGTTGTAGGGGATCTGGTCATTAGTCGGCTATGGGTGTTCTGGCCGCCCAGCGGCTGGGGGGCTTGTAGGCTACTGCCGGTGGCTGTCTCCTATGCATGAAAAGTGTCTGCGTGAAGTACTTTTGTGACTGCAGATAACACTTCTTTTTATTTCATTTTTGTGTTTGTACTCACTTCATTTCTGAAAGTAAGTATATAAAATGGCTTAGTGTACTTTTTTTAACTAAGACTTATATATCTTTCTACTTTTAGAGTGATGTAATTGAAGTAGATATAAAAGATTACAAACAACCCTAATCCTTATACTAAAAACCCTAGATTATAAACTTTAATGATTTTTAAATCACAACAAATCAAAATAACAAAGATTCATATAGATGCACAACAAGTATTTGTTTTTTATAATATAAGTAGTTGAAGTTTTGTTTCTTACCAACTACTATAGCAGTAATAATGTTCTCCCTGATTCAGCTACAACCTGGTTAATAGTCAAAATAAGTCAAGCTCACCGCCAATAACAACTCCAAATGACTGGTTAACAAAATACAAGTGATAGGTTAACAAAATACATGTGACAGATTAACAAAATACAAGTGATGGGTTAACATAATACAAGTGACGAGTTTACGTAATACAAGTGAAAGGCTAACGAAATACAAGTATCGGGTTAACGAAATACAATTGACAGATTAACAAAATACAAGTACACAAAACAATGAAATAAATATTAAGACAATCGTTTGATCATTAAAATATGTTAATTCATAAGAAGTGTGCATTGGTGTACTCATCCATAACTCTAACTTGCTTTACAAAAACAACACCTACAAAGTCGTCCCTATCTCACTGCATTTGTCAAGTTCATTGTTGATCTATATCCATCATTGACTAAACGAAAGGAGATAACTCAAGCACTTGCTACCATCTTAGAAGAGAAGTGCTCAAACATACTGACATCCATGGTAGAGGAACTGTATATAGAAACGCTAATCTATCAAGTATCATAATGAAAAATATAAGGAATTTTTAATAGGTATAAGCAACTCCATGGAGCATCTTCTAGAAATAAGATCCACAAAGTAATAAGAGCTAAGGCTTGTGTATTATAAGCTCAAAGTCAAAAGACACTTTATCAAACAATTCTGCTTGTAGTGGAAGAATACAACCATTGTAACAAAGCCGACTGTGACATTTTTAATATTCTAAATGTTCAAAACCGGGAAGAGAATTAAATATAGAGAAAAGACAACTTGATTACCTTATTTCCAAATGTTAAAGTGCATTATTCATATTATCGCTTGAATTGAATAGCAACAACTTTATAATGTTTAAGAGCCAAAACTAAGTTGTGGATGTGTCGATTAGCAAGTTGACACTAAAATCTAATGACAAAAAGGATTTGGTGTGAAAATATTAAACACGATGAAATAGATAAGTAATTGGGTTGAGTGCACTCAAAAAAAGTGAGGAACAATAAATTTATACATTTTCCTTTGTTTCTTGTAGATAAACAAATTTGTTTAGTCATATGACATCACTCTTTTTTAATGTTGTATATCTTTGTTTCAAAACTATTAATTCAGTTAATGATTTACTTTCAAGAAAGTAAATTATATGAATTAAATGTTACAAATATAATTTTATGATTATTCTGTTACATGATATTGTAACAAAGAGTATTACTTGAAACATTAATGGTAACTAAAATTCTATTTATTCAGTTGTTCATAATTTATAATCATACGTTATTAAAAATCATGTAAAATTAAAGCTAGTCTTAGATTTTTTTAAAAATAAGGTGTATGATTATAGAAACATAATCATTTACAAGTATATAAACTTATTTTAAATTTATCTCATATTTCTATTATAAAATATAGCATCAGTATATCACTATTAGAAAAAAGTGGTTTACCTACAGATGATTTCGTAGGTAATCCACAAGTAAATAGGTTTACTGACGGATTTACAACCAAATTTTCCCACTAAATTTCTTTCAGAAATAAATTGTCGATAAATTATTTACCGACGAAAATGAATTCACGACGACAGTTACCTACGGATTACCTACGAATTGTTCCGTAGGTACGGAAATTTCATCGGAACATTGGTGCCACGTCGTCGGTTCCATCCTAAACACATATCCGTATCCGTAGGCAATCCGTAGGTATTTTAAATTAAATTTTATTTCATATTATTCAGGTCATATTTATTTGATATTATGATTTGTTTTCTATGTTTTGAATTTTAATTATCAAACTATACAATTTGAAATTAAAATATACTATTATTTATTTTCTATTTTTCAGAATTTAAATTATTAAACTATAAAATTTAAAATATTTAATAGACATGAAATTACATTACAAATCAAAGACCAACATTTAAATAATTCAATTTCATAGAATTAAAATACTTAATACATATTATATATTTGGCAACTAATATTCGACAACTTAGACTTGCTTGTCTCTTTCTTTGCTTTATTAACTTCCTTCAAGTATGAAAATATGTGCTACTATAGATGTTCTTTTTCTAAGCTACATTTTTTTTTGCCGCAAGAGATCGTTACATATGTCCTATGTATAGACATTCTCACAATTAGGATCCAGATTGTCAGTATCCCAATTCTTCTAGAATTATGTTTGTTTGTAGTCACTTATTCTTGGTGATATGTTGCGTCTGCATATACGAGACCTTCTTCTGTAAGGGTTGTAGCCCCTGCATGTAACGCGATAATTACCCCAAAAGGAGTTTCAAAGCATCCCATGAGTTACATCAGTAAGTATGGAGTTGTAATCACATCATCAAGCAACAACAAAATAAAAAGGAAGTGTCATGTCATTATAGTAGAAAAAACAAAGCATAATATTGCACTAAGGGAACATAGAAGTACCTTCAAGATTAGAATTCTAGCTTCTAGATATCAGCAGGTTTCCAGGGAGAACAATTTGTCATCAAACCCATCATGCATATTTAGTAGTTCACGAAGCAGTCTTCCTTATCAAATGAGATGATATGTCAGCCCTTGAAAATCGCTCAGGAAGGATACAATCAAGCAGAATATCCAAAGAAAAAACTAGAATACAAGGTTTGTACATTCGAAATTGCAGTAATTCTAAACATACGTACCTCATCCAACTCAATTTAACACTGAATCTTAAATGGGGATTGGTTTTATCTTATGTGAAGAAGTCAAGTATGACTTATAGAAACAAGTAGCGTTTTCGAGGAACCAACAAACTTTTACAAGTGCAAACAGGAGTACAAGTATATCACCTATATGAATGATTTCGATATTAGATACATAGCGTCACCTTGTAACTTTATTGCACAAGACTACTAGTTTTTGTAGTAGGATTATTCGTCAAAACTTATGAAACATGCATACCTCAACTCTTCTGTATAAGAAGTATTGTAGTTTTCTAATCGCATCTTTTTCCACTTGAAAACAAAACAAAGCATGTCTGGAATTTTTTTATTTGATGTAGAACTAAAGTAGACAAATAGGTATGAACAATATTACTGATCCAAATCTTAGAATTTTATGTCCAACATTTCCAACAACTCTAACTCGCATGAGATGATCAATAACTATTAGTTCTTCTAAGAAAATAACACCATCGAGAAGGGCCCATATTATGAACACATTTCTACCAGCAAAAGTCAATCAAACTCAACGATCAATTTGGTTTTTACAAAAAGTAAAAAAGGATAGTCAAGAGAATGAGACTGACATCAGGCCGAGCAAGATCAAGTCGGTTCCATATGACCATGATCCTCCATTGATATGGTTCAGACCATCAGCAATTTCTTCTTCATCTAGTGAGAAAAAAGTAGTAATGAGTTTTACTAACCAACTGTAGGAAAAGCTCTTAGTAGCTAGATGTTGCTCCGACAATGCAGAGGACGGAGTTGCCTCCATATCTTATTTGAATGGTACTACTATTGGTGAGCGGGCATAAATGTGGGTATAACATTAACAAAACAAGTTTCCAATGGTTATTCTAATATTTTGTGTGATTATTTGAGATCTTGAGTCAGTTAAGTATAGGATTTAAACTAAAGTATATGTTCATTATTTTTGTGTGCATTAATTCAATTGGTGAACACCTTTCCCACTAGCTATGAATTTGATCCTCTCATGGTGCAAGAATTTAAGTGAGCCACCGTTGTCAACTCCATTATGATGAAGAAACAACATGATGTAAATATTGTAGCATAATCATACTGTGTTGAACATTTCTTACAACAGTTAGCAGGTAAGATTTTCAACCCTGATCCTATATTAGGGAACTAAATAAGGTACCTTTCATATTAGAAACATCATGAATTTTACATTTAATCAGATATAGACTTTTTGTCTTCTAATAATGTTAGACAAAGTGTGTGTTTGCCTAACATTTTGTGAAAAAAAAGGTCTAGTTATCTGATACAAAGTGAAAGAGAAAAGAAAAGAAAAGAAATGACTACTGCTTGGTTAAAATTATAATTTCATGCGCTATTTGCTAGTGTACTAAAGGTATGGATTGTTGCCTTTTTTTTTACTACATATATTTATTGACATTCTATAATAAATGATATTCTCTCTATTGTTGAGTATAGAAATACTCCGTGGGATCTGATTTCCTCGTTCTATTCTTTAGATAGGTGACAAGGTGAACAAATAAGAATCAGAAAAGCAAAGAAAGGGCTTGTGGTGCGCGATTCCAACCGGAAATCTAGAACTAGGACCCGGCTAATCGAGGACTTGACTCTAACGCAGCGGCATTCTTCTGGTGGGGACGAGGCGGGTGGGGGACGACGATAGTTGTTGAATAATCGACTACTGCTGAAGCCTTTTTCGTTCTGTATCTCACTGTTCTGTCTCACCTCCCTCTGGTTTGTCTTGTCTAGGTTAGGAGTAAGATCGACAATCTGTGAGATCGTCTTTCTGACGCTCGATTCAATCAGCAAATCGAGCTAAACCTTTCTGATGGGGCGGGGGAGTTTCCGTTTTGCCGTGCTGTCGCTATGCTTCATATCGATCCTGTCTCATTCTCCGGGGCCGATTTCCGGCGATGCACCTAGTCTTCTCAACCGCTACTCCCGCCAGAAACCGATGATGGTCCTACCTCTCGTCTTCTCTCCTCTGAATTCTTCTAGAGTCCCCAGCCGCAAGTTTCCACAACGTCAACTCCATGGATCAGAGCCCCCAGTTTCCAATGCACATATGAGGCTCTACGATGATCTACTATCAAATGGGTAACCAGTTATGCTTCATTTGACCCGTATCCATTATATATTAGTACGATTTTGCCAATCGATTGTCCAAGTTCCTGGTGATGACTTCCAATTTTTTCTCCTTTTTTGTGCATTTTGTGCTGCGTGCCTTTGGGGTATTTCTAATTGAAGATACTACACGACACGGATTTGGATCGGGACACCACCCCAGGAGTTTGCGCTGATTGTGGACAGTGGAAGTACCGTCACTTATGTGCCTTGCTCCACTTGCGAGCAGTGTGGTAACCACCAGGTAAAACTTATCCTTTTTTACTTCTCTTCTTGTTCAAAATGTGCTCTTTATGTTTTTTTTATGCACATGCGTTTGAAAATGGAGAAAGTCTTTTGACCTGATGAGATTGAAATACTTTGCGTGCCATTTGGATATTTGATATGATCTGATCTGCTCTGCTCTGGCTTATGCAACGATCTTCTAGGAAAAATGTTTATCCTCTCATTATAGACGAATCTCTTACTCAGCTTGTTATAACCCTTTTTTTCTTTGATTGTAGAAAGATATTTTGACGTGAGTGGTGCTCGAACTGGGTGAAACTTTTAAATTTTCAATCTTGAGTATTCTTATACCACTCTATTCTAGTACCTGAATTGGTTATTGGTTTAGTTTACTTACTTTGTAGAGTTGAATGTTTATCTAGTTTCTTGTAGAATCTTGCTGCTAGTTGTCGTCTGTATCAACTATTGATTACATATGGACTTGGTGCTTTCCAATGAACTGGTGAGAATCATCATAGGTTTGGATGATCTATCAACGTGGTTAGACTTTTGGGTCATTTTCTGGCTACATATATTCTTCGAAGTCTGATGATTGTTTTTTATTTCTCGTACTTGATTTCTACTATCATTTTTACTATTGTGACATGTATTATCTAGGATCCGAAGTTCCAGCCAGAACTATCGAGCACCTATGAGCCTGAAAAGTGTCATCCAGATTGCACTTGTGATAATGACCATAAACTATGTATATATGAGAGACAGTATGCGGAAATGAGTTCTAGCAGTGGTGTACTTGGTAGGGATGTCATATCATTTGGCAATGAGAGTGCTTTGGCTCCTCAACGAGCCCTTTTTGGTTGTGAGAATGCAGAAACAGGTGATCTTTACAGTCAACATGCAGATGGCATTATGGGCTTAGGTAGAGGAGATTTGAGCATTGTGGACCAACTTGTTGATGATCATGTCATAAGTGACTCTTTTTCCATGTGTTATGGAGGTATGGATGTGGGTGGGGGTGCAATGGTTCTTGGTGAAGTATCTGCCCCATCTGATATGGTCTTCAGTAAATCAGATCCTGATCGCAGGTACGAATTGGAGAGATTCCAGACTCGGTTTAATCTGAATCTAAAGTCTAATAAATACATTTGATACATCTGACGCATTTACTCTAGTTTCGGGATGGCAACAGTCCATATTATAACATTGAGTTGAAGGAAATAAATGTTGCTGGGAAGCCGTTGCATGTGGACCCTAAGGTTTTTGATGGAAAGCATGGAACAGTCTTGGACAGTGGGACTACATATGCTTATCTACCAGAGCCCGCTTTTTTAGCTTTCAAACGAGCTGTAAGATCATTCTCTTAGTATTGTACTCACTGTATATTCGTGTTTTTAATTGCAATGTATGTTCTTTATCCGGCTTCATTGTGTGGTGCCTGCTGAGTTTTTTTAATTTCTTTTCAGCCTCTTAAACCTGTAAATTTGATATATCTTGGGCCTATATTGCTTGGGATTAAAAAATTAACAAGCTTTCTGATTTTGTGTACCACTATGCAGATCTTCAATGAAGTTCTCCACCTCCGACGAATTCATGGTCCTGATCCAAATTATAATGATATTTGCTTCTCTGGGGCTGGAAGGTGAACTTTTGAATCTCTATATTTGCTTTCCGTCCCTTGAGCTATTACAATTACATAAATTTCTTGTTGTTTCAGTGATGTTTCAGAGCTTTCAAAATCATTTCCATCAGTGGCCATGGTTTTTAGCAATGGCCAGAATATTTCTTTGACACCAGAGAACTATTTGTTCCGGGTAACTATGATCTTTCTGAAAGCTCATCAGTTTGTTTTCAGAGTCATTTTCTTTTTGTGCAGGCGCATTCACCTCTTTGCTTTTTACACTTGCTAAACTTATTTTTTATCAAAGCATTCAAAGGTGCGAGGTGCGTATTGTCTAGGAATCTTCCAGAACGGGAAGGACCCAACAACTCTTCTAGGAGGTAATATTTCTATCGCTCGTTGTCCTGAAATTTATCCCTTTTCAACATTGAATCATGCTTTCATGCTCAGATTTTGTTGCTTTGCATCTATATTCTTTTTTTTTTCTATCACAGGAATAGTTGTTCGAAACACTCTCGTAACTTATGATCGTGAACATAAACAAATTGGCTTTTGGAAGACAAATTGTTCCGAGTTATGGAAACGTCTCAACATATCCAACACTCCATTACCATCACCTCCTGCTGATGAGGTTCCTACTTCAGGAAAGGCACCTGCAGCAGCACCTAATGGATCACCAGAGTCTTTTGTCCCAGGTATGTTTATTGATGAAAAAAACAAGGCTGTTTGTTAAGTAATAATCTCAAGAGTAATACTGTCATGAAACGTGGTCTACCAAGCTGGGATTGATATATATGGGGATGATGCTTAGTTGGTTCAGTTCTAAGGGAGGTGCTTCAAGCTCCCTTCTTAAACTTTGTGTCTATGTGTGCATCCTGTGAAAAAGTCAAACTGAGTAGTTTCCCTTGGCATTCCTTATCTAATAGCTTTGTGGATGTTCAGGGGAAAGAATTGGAGTTATTACTTTCAGCATGAAGGTGAATATGAAATATTCAGACCTGAAACCTCTTGTGCCTGAATTATATGGGTCGTTTGCTCATGAACTGGGAGTCCGTACCTCACAGGTAAGTGAAATGGTGTATCAGTTATCAACCTCGCACTCAGCGACACTGTTGGAACCATTAGAACCTTTCATCTTATTGTTGTGAGTGTTCACTGTAACTTATTTTCAGGTGCGTTTATTGAATTTGACGTCTGAAGGTAACAGTACCTTGATAAAATGGGCAGTATATCCTGAAGGAGCGTCTACTTATTTCTCAAATGAAACTGTAGCGGTGAGTTGAAATCTTTTATGTAGCAATTATGTAGGAGACGATCAAGCAGTACAGTGTGTTTCTGAGCTGTTCTACCTTGTGTGCAGAATATTGTTGCACATCTAGAGAACCATGATATCCAACTCCCCAAGGATTTTGGTAGCTACGAATTGGGTGAATGGAGTACCGAGTCCGCTGCAGATAGGTAGGGTATCATTTCTGGTGTTGGAGTTGAAGATCTGTGATGGTTGTAATTTCAAAATCTAGCGTCTTGTTTAAGAACGAGACAGTTATGAGGAGTGAAATGAATGTCTCATGGTTATACTAATATGACCCTGACTGGTTCAATGTCTTACTAAAGAAGTTTTAACTTAGCTTCTGTGATGTTTATGCAGGACGTGGTGGCACCAACACTATTTATTAGTTGTTATGGCCTGTATCTTCATAATGATTCTGGGATTATCGGTTTATGGAGTATGGTTCGTTTGGAAATGGAGGCAACAAGCAAATATACCTTATAAGCCTGTTGATAATGCTGTTCCTGAGCAAGAACTTCAGCCTCTTAATTAGTAGAGCAAGCAATATATGCCCCCTGCTCCTGATCTGTCCATGCTTTGTTTCACATACAGAAATACTCATCGAGTTGAAAGGGATTAGGTAATCTGAGCAAGAAATTTGTTTAACTGATAGGTAGAATTATGAGTTGACACACACACGCCTACATGTGGGCCTTACTTCACTGTCCCTTCTTGTAATATACTTGTTTTGAGTTTTTGATATATAGCTGCTGCTTTGTGAACTAGACGTGGCACTTTCTAAAGGATTCACTATGACAAGTATATGAGGTTCAATATATATTTGGTTGAATTTATAGTGCACCAACTTTATATCTTTTGATAAGAAGACGACCCTTTCAAAGCGTATTAGCTTGAAATGTTCGCCTGGTGTGATTCATCATAGGAAGAACGAGTCAAGTGAATGTCAGCAAAGTTTGAGGTGCTCGGTCTTGTAACGTCTATCAAAAGTCCTTTACCGCTTATCAGAGGTCCTCTTTGACAAGTTTAACCGTTTCTGGATACACCATATTATCTTTCATCCGATGATTGTAAATAAGTACAATATCGGTTTTATACCTTTGGCTATGGCGCAAGAGCTGGGCGCGTTTTGGTGTATATTGGGACCACATCCAGCTTTGTGCTCGGTTATTACGTGGTAGGTGCATTTTGGGACTAACACCAGTTTGTGTTGTGTTCAGTTACTGCATTTGATGTGAGTTGTATATTACCATTATGTATCAGAAAGGGGAGCAAAATAACCATGCGTGATCGAAGTTAGCAATGCTAGCGCGAAGTACTTGAAAGTTAGAAGCATCGGAAAGGCAGCCATGAAAGTTTTGGCATTCTTCCCATTGATGTTAATTAGGTTTCTACGGTAAAAGTCAAATTAAAAAGGAGAAATTTGTTGGAGAGACGGGATGAATAGACAGGATAGGCTGAAAAGGCTTTGAATCTTTGACTGTAGCATATTATTGCGGATTCTTCTTTGGAATGGGCATGGGCGGCGAGTTAGACGGTATAGTTAGATTCTCGAGCCTTCAACATGTAATGGTAGCCTTGATGATTTTGTGAATACACCTACCTAAGTTTCATAATTTGTGATTACTTGATTTCAAAACTCGTTTTTCATATGTGATGAAAAAGTTTTATAATTCGCGACACTTGTATTCTGTGAAATTGCTTTGAGTAATGCCTATTTTATTTTTGATATTGTATTTTTTTTGATATATGGGCCTCATTAAAATCTTCCTAGGTAAAACCCTGTGGGAAAAAACCTAGGAAGGAAAAAGAGTACCCCCACATCCAATTACAAACCTAATAACATACTAGTAAAATGTTGATAAGCAAAGGAATTCACAGCAAGTTTAAGCAAATGTAAACATTGGTTACATAACCCCCTCGCAAACCACCTGCTACAATAAGTCTTTTAAGGAACGCATCTATAAATGAAGCACAAGAAAGAGGGAAGTCTTTCCACCTAACTCTCGTCCATCTCCAGACCTCGAGCTTTATTTGTGTCACAATACATTCGAAATTTTGGGTCTCACTCCGAAAGATGACATCATTTCGGTGCATCCACATGTAGTAGATGCCATAGCACAATGTAGACCTCCACACTCGCTGAGGCTTCTTAGGTAACGTAATTGCAAACCAATCCATGTAAACCTCCGCTGCTGTGGGTTTAAATAAGAAAGCTATATTCCACCACCTCAGAATCAAATTCCACAATACCCTTATGGACGGACAAAGGAAAAGGACATGTTCGAGGGACTCCATTGCTCTTTTACACCACGAGCATAAACTTTGACCCAAAAGGATAAGACTCCTTTCAAAAAGAAAATCTTTTGTGACCAGCCCTCTTGTAATTGTAAACCAAAGAGTAATTTCAACCTGCGGTTCACACAAACCTTTCCACAACAACTTAAAGTCAACACCATTTAGATCACTTGGGGGAGAAAAGCTTTGATCATTCAGAGCCATACTAATATCTTTTGATATTGAAAGTGTACCTGATTTTGTCCAACAACACTCGTCGGATGTCACCGGGCAGACAGGTGCAACGTCCAGCTTCTCCAGGAGATGTGCTACCAACCTTTCCTCATATACGAACAGTACTCGCCTCCATTGTAAATTCCACGCCCACTTGCCATTGCTCCAATCTCCCACCTCAGCATTCGAATGGTACTACTGAGTGCTTATTTGAAACATGCGCGAGAATACTTCCTTCAACACTCCAGCCCAACACCAAACATCATGCCAAAATAATGTATCTCGGCCATTCCCAAGTTGGATCATAATCCGATCATCAATAATATTTTTGACGTGCATGTTACCGGAAGTAGCTTTCACGATTGAAGACCAAATCCCACGGTGCCTATGGTCCTCGCCATTTATCTCCACTAGGTGAATGCCTCTACGAATATTGTATATCGATTGGACAACCCTTTTCCACAGCAGGGTATGATTACGGGCGAAGCTATACCTCCATTTTGTTAGGAAAGCCAAGTTTTTGAGTTGTAAATCACCAAAGCCGAGACCACCTTTCTCCTTTGGTCGGGCCATCTTTGCCCAAGCAACCGGGGTGAGAAACTTACGCCCATGCTTGCCCTAAAAACATTGTCTTTGTAGGGTGATAAGTCTCTTTCTTACCTTCATCGGGATTACAAAGAGGCTTGCATAGTAGAGAGGGACAACCTCAAGCACGGAACGAATGAGAACCGCACGACCCGCTTTCGAAAGACATGAAGCTTTCCACATTGCTAGCCTTGATTCTACTTTTTGGATCACTATTTCCCATGTGGATTCCCTTCTCGGGTTAGCTCCTAGGGGGCAGCCCAAGTACGTCGTTGGGAGGGAGCCCACCCTACAGCTAAATACATCTTCAATTATGCGTTTTTCCTCATTAGCTGTATTGATACAAAAAGCCACTGATTTTTCCAAATTCAATCGTAGCCCCGTCATCATGGTGAATAAGACAAGTACTATATGTAGCTGGACAAGCTCATCTTTCTTAACTTCACTAAACAACATCACATCATCCGTAAACTGTAAATGTGAGACTCTTACCTGCCTTGACCCAATCCTTAACCCCGGGAATCTACCTTTTTCAATCGCAACCTGGATCATCCAACTCAAAACTTCAGCAATAATCACAAATAAGGAAGGGGATAAAGGGTCACCTTGTCGAAGTTCTCGACTAGGAGAGAAAGGCTTTGTAGGTGAGCCATTTACTAGGAGTGAGATCCTAGATGTCGTAACACATTCTCTCACCCAAGATCTCCAGGTAGGACCGAACCTCATATGCTCTAGCATAAAGTCTAGAAATTCCCAAGAAACACAATCATAAGTTTCTTCAAATCAATCTTCAACATCACTCCCTTTTTTTATGTTCTTTCTTAACCATGAAATGGTTTCATTTGCAATAAACGGCCCTTCAAGGATGTTTCTTCCAATCACAAACCCTGACTGTGTTTCACCAATGAGCTTTGGTAATAGATCGAGGTCTAAGGCGGGTGCAAAGCACTTTTGCAATGACCTTATATACACAACCTACCATGCTAATTGGGTGGAAGTCATGAATATGAGTTGCCTCCACTTTCTTTGGAACGAGCGCTATCCATGTAGTATTTGCACCTCGCTCCAATTTTTGAAGTGGTGAAGAATCTTCTGACGTCGCTCCCAAACTTGGCCCCAATTACATGCCACATTCTTTTAATGAATTTCATATTGTAGTTGTCGAACCCAGGGGCTTTAGAGCCATCACATTGGTCAACTGCTTGCTTGATCTCTGCCATAGATGGGATAACCTCTAGCTGCAAGGCCTCGGTATCCGACAGACTAGGATGGTGGCACACCGGCGGTCGGGTTCTGGGCAAATGCACAGCTTGGAACAAATTCTTATAGTAATCCACCACATGCCCCCTAATTGCCGACGGACTATCAATGACCCCTTCATCAGATATTAGACATGAAATAAGCTTCTTTTTTCGGTTAAGTGTGGCTCTTCGATGAAAGTATTTTGTGTTACTATCCGCCTCCTTCACCCACTACTCTCTCGACATTTGTCTCCAATAAATAGCATTTTCCCTTTCCGCCTTTTCCAACTTATTCATGGCATGTATTCTTCTTGCTTCACCCTGGGGAGACACTCCATCTTCTTCAATTTGTTTCTCCACATCTCTTAGTTCAATCCAGAGATTCTGAATCTTTTTACCCATTTCTCCAAAGACATCTTTGTTCCACTTCTTCAAAGCTACTTTTAGTTGCTTGAGTTTCTTCATAGTAGAGCCATACCTCAAATTCCCCCATTCCAGCCTGGCAAAGTTCTCAAATCCTAGATGTTCAAGCCATGAGTCCATCGACCTGAATGGTTTAGGACCCCAGTTGACTTTCCCCATTCTGACCACAATAAGCCTGTGGTCCAAAATTGTCCACTCATTTGATCTGACACTTACATCTGAATATTGTGCCAACCATTCATGCGAGGAAAATACCCTATCAATTCTACTTAGTGAACCACCTCCTCTCAAGGTAAACAAAGCATCCTGTAAATGTACTTCTATTAGTTGCATATGATTTACCCAAGCTTGGAATTCTTTCATACCTCGGGTATAGTGGACTGAATTCGCAGGTTTCCTCTGGGTCGGGGCTAGCACTTCATTAAAGTCTCCCATAATCATCACCTCCGCTGGCCAATTATCTCTGTCTTGGATCATTTCGTCAAACATACTCTTTCTTGCTCTGACATCGCATGGAGCATAGACCATCACAACTGAGCAAGTTATCCCATCCTCTCTGAATTTTGTATCAATTTTCAACCATCGATCGTTTTTCTATGTCCCCAATACCTCAATGTCTTCCTCATCCCACAGTATTATTATTCCCCCGGAACGTCCCTGACTCGGCACTTCATCCCATGCTAGGCTTGATTTTTTTCTTCCCCAAAAGCTTACGATTTTTTGCGCTGTTTCCCCTCTCGATTGAGTCTCCACAAGGCCTAGCATTGTAATCTTCAAATTCCTTACCAGCTCCCGGATTTTCCTTTGCTTATCTTTCGACCCCAACCCCCTTATATTTTGGGCTCCAATTACCACCATCTCGTGTTTCTTAGATGGTAGTAAATTCTTGAAGCTGTGACACGATGCTCGCCTTTGTTTGATCAGGATGTGTAACTTGATAACCCAACTCCACTAGTAAATCCATGCACTCATCCATTTCCTTCTTCAGATTTATGATTTTGCCTGTTTCGTTGCGTGCTGGGGTTGACCCTTTTGTCCTGTTTGCTGGTGGGGTATTATGAAATAACTCGACGAACAACCCTATTCCTTGTTTTGATGTAGCCGATTTGGGCGTTTGTGTCTGCATGGGAATTGTAGGAGTAGAGTTACCCGTTGTCGTGCCCTCTACCCGTTGTTTATAAGTTCCGCTCGACTAATTATTCTCGGGATTGACGACATCAGAGAATTGCACAGCCATCTCATGAGTGGAGTGAGCCTCGGGACTTGGACTTCTGTTATTCTCCCTATTTGTCGTTTGTATATCTGTAGCCGTCTCGGGATTCGTTTCCCCTTCCTCTCCCAAATTCTTCAATTCCTTTTCCTTTCTACTCATTACCGCTTAAGAAATAGGAACAATATGCCCATTATCTCCAACTGCTTTTTCCTCAATTAAATAATGCTCCCCAATTAAATAATGCTCCTCATGATTATTTGCATCGGGAATTAAGTTATCCCCTACCGAACAGTCGGCTCATCTTCTCTCCTGGGGTCTGGGGCTTTGGGCGTGTGAATTTACATTGGGATTATCCTCTTGACATAATAATTGTGTCTCCTTCACCTTGTCGACTTATGGCGCTTCATTCACAATTTTTTCTTGCGACATACGTTGCTGCGCTTCATCGGTATTCTCGGCACTTGCTTGTGATTCCTGTTCATCTTGACCACGACCATCGTCTTCAGGCACTTGGTCAACATTTTTATTCTGTTGACTTTGACCTTTCTCTGCTGAGTAATCTACGGTTTGAACGATACTCTTGGAGAGATCCGCGGCTATCCCTTTAATCAATTGGCTATGTTTTTCCACGATACTTACCGAAAATTTTAAGCCGTCGACATCAACCGTAATTTTCCAATTGATCAATTGAAGGGTGGTTGTTTCAATTTTGATTCGGATTTGTGCATTTTCCACAAAGCAGTTTTCATCCTCTTCGATCTGGATAACATCCCCGATAGTTTGTGTAATCTTTCACACGTTCACCTTATTCCAAGCGTGTAATGGAATTCCTCGTATGACGATCCAAGTTTTTGGTTTTCCCACTTGGTCATCCACACTCCAGCATCAGATTTTTTTATCTTTGAATTCTTCATTATTTGCTTGATCTGCTACTTCTTGGGCCTCTCGACTAGTATTAAAAACCATAAGAATTTTTCTCCTTGAAAACGCCAATAATCCCATTATATTTCTCCATCGGTTGTGTAGAAAATCCATAGCTTCTTTCGCAGATTTCTCTTCTTGAAGCGTAATGACTGCGCATTTGTTTAAAGACACTTTCATTCCTTCACCCGACTTGATATTGAGGAATATCCTGGATGTGGCATGACTATTGCTTTTACGGGACCATATCTTCGGTTGCTTGGTGGTGTTCTTTCGGTACGAACCTTTCTTCTTCCCCCCGTGTCTAGGCGTTTGGGCAGCAGCTTTAACCTTCTTATCCTTTGTTCCTTGGAACTCCATCCTAGCCCATAGCCTACTTCCATTGATGTACCACCCATTGATGCCTTCTATAATGTGCTTTGCATCTTCTATACCTTTTACGTCAACAAAGGCGTAGGCGTTCTGATTTCTTTTCCTTGCCTTTTGCAAATGTAGATAGTTCATGTAGCAAACCGCCATATTATCTTGCCCAGCTGGTATTCTGACACCTCCTTGCTTATATTGTCGATGAAGATTGTGGCTTTATGTCGTCTGGTGTCGGCCTTCCACTGTCCTTCTCCCTTATAACTTTGGTTGTGATGTGTGTGATTGGGAGTACTGGTATGCGCCTGCTTCCGATACCTTCTTGGTCTTGTATCATAGCTCTCTCTCCTTTTGGATCTGGTATTCGGTCTATCATCTTTCCATTTGCTTTGACGTCTGAACTCTCTCCTCATTTGGATATGGTAGTATAGCTAGAGGGGTCTCAGTTGGATGGGGATCTGTGTTTGGAGTTTGTGGAGCTTGCGAGGTGGTTGGTGTGGGGATGTGGTAGTTCTGACTGGGATGTGGTGCGGCCGTTTGTGACTGAGGGGCGCGGCAGTTTGTGACGAAGGGGTTTGTGGACTGGGTGGGGGGAAGACGGTGGAAGGGGGAGGGGCGGTGGTTGGGGGCTAGTTAGGGGTGGACGGGGTGGGAGTTAGTGGGGAAGTGGGTGAGGGGGAGGAGAGAGCATAGCAATTAAAACTCTTCATAATCTATTTTTTTATTTTTGATATTGTATATCATGTTTCAACTTCATAATATGCCACATTTTTTATTCCAGGGCATTTCATGGAATTTTTGAAAAAATAATAATTAAATCTTTAAAAAAAATTACAAAAAAGTGTTTAAAATAGTAATAACGATACAAATTAGAGGATTGAGATAGGAAGAGGGAACTATTTGAACTAATGTTACAGAAACAACAGTTCAAACTCACATTGTTAGCTGCCGGGTATGGAGGAATAGCAGCCAAGCTCCGAGAGCAGATCAAGTCGTGACAGAGAATGAAGAGACAGAGAGGAAGAAGACCATGAATTTCATCTATGTATTCTCATACTATAAAACTAGTAGTTATAGGAGTAGAGTTTACAGTTTATTGTAACAGACTACAACTGATTGTAATAGATTCTAGAATGTAACAAAAATCAATTAATGAGACAATCATATTATAAAGTTGTGTCACTGTTACATTGAAATGCTTATTCCTGTAACAGATCTCCCCCTTAAAGAGAACCTTGTCCTCAAGGTTGAAAATTTGGGAAGTGTCGCACCAGGTCATGAAAATACTCCCAAGTTGATTCTTCTGTAGATAGGTCTGTGATAAGTGTGAAATCAACATGATTTTATTGGTGCTAAATTCTTATTTTATGCAACCTTTTGGGCGTTTTTTCACACTTATCCTATGCTTTTCCTGATTCTTACTTTAGGCAAGAACTGATTCCAATTTATATGTTAAAAGCAGGAAATGATGGTGAAAATGCATAGTTCTCCTCAAGAGCTTTCCAACACCACAAACGGGGAACAAATCGGAGCTCAAACGAAGAATCTGGACCATGTCGAAGTTTGCGGAGAAAAGGAACACAAATATACACATGTCCGGATCTACGTCTGACCCTATGGTCCGGACGGGTGGTCCGGAAACCTCAAAATTGAATTTTTTACACACGTCCGGATCTCTGTCCGGCTAAGTGACATGGACGTGTTGTTCCTGTCCGGATAACTGATCCGGACAGAGACCCGGACGCACCTAGAATGCTGCCTTTCGAATCTATCACGTGTCCGGATGATGTCTCCAACCTTGTGACCCGGACGTGCTCAGAAGGACGGCAATATTTACGACCACGAGTGCTGCGCCACAGATTTCTATTATATTTCTGTCCAGCCCAGCTGTCCGGCTAACTGACCCGGACAAGTGGTCCGGACATCACACGAAGCGAAAAATCTCGCCTGACGTGTTGTGTCTTGTCCAACTAACTGATCCGAACAGCTCACCCGGACGTGTGTATTTTGTTTGCAAAAGTTCTATTTTGAGGAGCATTCGCGAGGGCAGGAAAATCATTCAGAACACAACTCATTCTGAACAGAACTCAACGCCGCACCTAGGCCTGTCAAACGGGTTATCCTTTCGGGTTTTGGGTCATATCTTTTCGGGTCAATATCCGTTCGGGTCATTAAACTTTCGGGTCATTTCGGGTTCGGGTCATTCGGGTTCGGATCATTTTGGGTTCGGGTTGTAATAATGTCAGATAGAATCGGGTTTCGGTTATTTCGGGTCATAGTTAATATTTTTTGAAAAATTATAATATAAATATATACCTAATTTCTATAAGAATATACAACTTATAGATTACAGAACTTTCAATACAATGCCTATTCTAAATTTCATTATGATATACTAAGTTTAAATCAAGTTTTTTGTCATATTTATTTAGGTCATTCAGGTTTGGGACAACTTATGGTCACTATTATGTCATGTTATTCGAGTTTGGCTAATTTTTAATTACTATTATTTCGGGTCATTTCGGGTTCGGGTCAGTTTCAGGTTTTAAATTTTTCGGGTCATTTCGGGTTTTACCCAATCGGGTTTCGGGATTATAATATTTAAACATTTTTGGGTTTCGGTTGGGTTTCGGGTTCGGATAAAACAGATGGGTTTTCGGGTTGGGTCAAACTTTTACAGCTCTAGCCGCACCTCTCTCATTCTTTTTGCCTGTCGTGACCTTACACCGGAGGAGAAGATTTCTGCTCCGAACTCGTTCATCTGCTCAACCTTCCATCTGGCAAATTTCAGAACTAATATCAAGATGATTTCTACTCTCTCTTCTTGTATTTGTTCTTCGATTATGCTAGGCTAGGAGAATTAAACTCCGGGGATGGTTATCTGACTGTTTTGATTCTGTAATTTCTGCTACTCATTGGTTTGAGATTCTTGTCGATTGTTGTAGGTTAAGTTATCTTCTGCGTTTTCAAAAAAAGTAGCTAATTTGTTGATTGCTTTACGAATTCCGTTTTGGCAAGATTTGTGATAAATGGAATGGTCGATTAACCTGTAAACTTGTGGAAAATTACACCGGATAGGTTAGATTTTCCTTCAAGTGCAAGAAAATAATTCCTTGTGCTCATTCTGCCTATTCGTGTTGTGCTCAATCTGGATTAGATTTAGTGCGTCCTGCTAGGCGAGTTCTTGAGGCTAGGATTTAGTCTTAGGAAAAGTTTTAGGAATTTTGCCAATCGACATCTCGAACTAACTAGCAGTAATTGTATAATCTGACAGTCGAGAAAGATAACCTGACCTGGAGTTCCATTTCACACATAGTTTCCATCGAATTTATTTGCTCATTTATTTACTAGTTTTCTCGTTGTTTTAATTCACGAAACCAAAACAACCGACAAACCTTCCATTTTGCTATTTTCCTAGGATTATATTTAATCACAAAGTCCCCGTGGATTCGACCTCGGTAACTTGCTTAATTTATTATTGCGGCCGAGTATTTTGCAACCCGTAGGGATTTAATTTATTCTTTCTAGGCTTTTTTCTAGCTTTTAGGTTGAATTCCCGATTGCGTCTGCCACTTCACAAATCCTTTGTCCGCCTTGCCTGATGGTTTACCATGCGTCTTTCCAAGATTGTTTCTGGTTCATGTAACAGAACATTAGAAGTAGAATCTAGTAGTTGGGATGAGTAAGTATAATGGCCAATGTGGTGTTTCAGCTGAGAAACATGAAAAACAGGATGAACTGAAGATGAGTTTGGTAATTGCAGCTTATAAGCCCGGTTCCCACACTAATCAATCACAGGAAAGGGACCAAAATACTTGGGTGATAATTTTTGATGTGATCGAGATACCACTGATTGTTGACGATAAGAGTGTAGCTTTACAAATACCATATCACCAATTTCAAAAGATCTCTCAGAATGATGCTTATTAGCTTGCTATTCCATCTGATGTTGTGCTCGAAACAGATGGAACTTTAAAACCTGTAGCATATTTTTGTGATCTTGCAAACATTTAGCTACCATAGCCACTTTAGATTCTCCTGGAAGATAAGGTAGGTGTTGAGGAGGAGTTTGACCATATACTACCTCATATGGAGTGAGTTGTGTTGCAGTATGAAATGTTGTGTTATATCTGAAATGGTATTGAGGATGCTCCATCCGACTCCATCTCCACACCAAGATGTATAGTGGTTCGGCCAATAATGCGGCCTACGTCCACTTCTAGACATAACTATTATTCATTCTTTGGTTTACAACACTAGAGAGCTTTTGGGATGAGTTCTCCCTTTTCTAACTTGTGTCCCCTTACAAATGAGCCCCCATGCCCCTATTTATAGACTTTTGGTAGTAAAACTGTTATGCAACCTGCTTGCCTACGTGGCATAAGATTGGATTGTTGCTTCAGGTAGCAAGCCTTCAGGTACAATTCTACCGGTAGAGATCATTCAGGTGGCAAGTCTTCAGGTAGTAGTCTACCGGTAGCAATCCTTTCAGTGGACCCTTTTAGGTAGATCCTTCCGGTAGATCCTTCTGGTAGCCACCGTAGCCCGTTTAGCCATGGTATATTTTATACCATTACATCAGTCCCACAAGTTCCACTTTTTAGCACTAAAAAGTGGAACTTACAAAAAGAAGATAAAATTTACACTTTGTACTCTTTTCCTTTCTACTATATATCTCCTAGTCCCACAAGTTCTTTTTCTTTTGCCTAAAAAGGAAATGAACTTACAAACTTTAGCCTACATAAGAGCTTGTCTTCTGGTTAGAAATAAGTCCCACGGGTTCCGGGGGTGATGAAGTCCCACTTGTACTCCCGAGAAAAGGTCTCCGTTCCTCGACCATGCTATAATAAGAAATCCAAAGATCTGGGATCCCGAAGGACCGTAATAATTCCAGAAGACCATAATAACTTCAAGAAGACCGAGATAATAATAATGGGGCTACCCGGAGCGACCAGGTTTCCCAAAAGTGCTTACTGATAATATCACATACTTTCGTAACACACTCTACCATTATACGGATGGTGAGATCGTCGATTTATCACCCTACCGTCTTTAAGACAGTGAGATCGTCGATTATACACCCAACTGCCATACTAACAGCGGATCGTCGAATACAAACACCCTTACCGCCATACTAACGGTGGGATCATCGAATATACACCCTACCATCGCAGATGGTGGGATCGTCGATTACATTCTTTGTCTTGCTTTTATCTTCTTAGGGCCCTTTGGCCATTGATTTTGAGTAAACCAGAAAATGATTTTACAATATTTCTATTTTTGTTTGAAAACTAGAGGGTGATCAATCCTCTACGAAAAATTTCATAAACTTCCAGTGGCAAAAGAATATTTACAATGAAATATCAAAAAGGTTGGTACCTCTTTTCTACCGGTGGGATAATATTACCCGTGGAATGATATTACCGGTAGGACTTCAATTTGTTACCGGTAGAGATTCTACTGGTGAAGGTGGCCCATTGCCCGGTAGGACGAGCTACTACTGGTGGAAGCGTAATGTTTCTACCGGTGAACATGTTAAGTTACTATCGGTAGGGACTCTAAGCTGTTGCTTGTAGGGATTTCCAACTTTGCTTCCGGTGGTGGTAGGACAATTTGGACCAGAATTAAACTAATATTTCCCATCTGCCCGGAAAGCTCCCTCCAATATGTCTCGGTAACTTTGGTATACTTTCGACGGTCAAAAACTTCTACCAAGATACTTATGAAACCAATAATTTTTATGGATTTGGGTAGATACCAGCGTAGACGTTGACTGAAGTCACCAACTGCCACCGGTGAAGGTAACATCTTGTTACCGGTAGAAGTAACCACTTGTTACCGGTAGAGATGGTTTTCTACTTTGACATCTCTACCGGTCAAGACAGCAGAAGAAATTGTTACCGGAGAAGATATATACTCCTACCGGTGAAGATTTTATTTTGCCACCGGTGGATATTCTAACTTGGTACCGGTGGAGGAGAGAAACTGTTCATCGGTAGAAAAGATAAGCTGCTATCGGTAGAGCTATTTGACCAGACGTTTGCGCGCGATATCAATATTCTTGTTGATGGCATGGTGCGCCGACTGAGCCTGGTGGCAACGTCCTATTCCCGGGTTTCTGATCTTAATCGTTGTAATCCCTCACCCTCTGGTGACTTGTGAGTCAAGATTTCTCTGTTCTACCGTCCGACAAAGCTCTCGAAAAGCCTTTTGTCATCTACTTCCGGAAGCAGGTTTTCTACCGGTAGAGGAGGGAAGTGGCTACCGGTGAGGATGGGCAATTGTTACCGGAGAAGAAATCAAATGGCTACTGGTGCGGACATCGAACTGCTACTGGTGAAGACTTATCGGTAAAAACATCAAATTGCTACCGGTGAAGATATCTCCAGTGAACTTCTGTTCACTTTTATTTCTCTTTGTCTACTGCCTCCGCGCAGTCCACCACTAGGGAATACGCTTCTGCTGTTTTTTGTTGACGGAGATAGTTACCGGTCGTGGTTTGTCTTTGAAAGCAAAAAATTCTCGGGAGCTTGTTTATTTGGACTATTCTTTTCCCTTCGAAGTACTATCTTCCGGAACCCAGGCGCCGCTCTTCCCATTGTTAATGTCTCCCGAGAGATACTCCTGATGAGGCTCTGGCCAGAAGGATTCCGCATCGGTTGATGACATGGTCGGGCTTTATTTTTGGTGGCGCCCGGTACTTGGTTAAGGAGGTTACCGGTAGGAAATTGCAATTTGTCAGCTTCGATTAGTCTTGCGTCCTCTGTGTAGTTGTTGTCAATACCTATGAAACAATCCATGATGTGGTTTGAAAAGGAGCCACCACGACTATCTGATTTCTTGAAAACGTGAATGTTTGATGTGAATCTGAATTTTCTGGAATGTGCAACCTTGTCCTCTTGCTTGTAAACTGTTAGTCGTTCTTTTTTGTGAGATTGCAGACTCGAATCTGTCGTGGCCATAATAAATATTATCTGTTTGTCGATGGTTACGCTCGTATTTACCCATATTGGAAATGAGCTTGCACGCTGGTCCCTTCCCTCCTACTGCTTATGGTCTTCTACTTCCTGTTGCTCTGGTTACTTTCATAGCAGCAACAAAGAGCATACATTTCATTCGTTCACCACCCGCCTTTTAACAAGAATTGTAAAAACAGATGTTAAAACCCATGATATACACAACAAACGCTTATTTTCAGTAGCAAATCTCTCAATTCGTAACAGGGGCAGGACTCAAACGATAATGAAGTAAGGGGAACTACGGTGGTAGATTTATTATCATCAGCCAAAATATACTTCAGTTTATAAGCAAATACTAACACAATATTGGAAAGCTGAACAAAGAATGCAGTAAAGCCTGTTCTCAAAAAACCTGAATTTAAAAATCTGTTTTAAACTACGGTTTATAATCACAACCATGTATTTAAAAGATAGCCTAATTTTTTCCACCGGGAGCTCGTAACTCAATTTTCCTACCGGGAGACCATGGTCTAATATTTCTACCGGGAGTTAGATCGACCGAGAACAGAAAACTACACGAAGTTTTCAGTATAGCCTAGTGCTTTTCGAAATAAGGAAGAGACTAGTACATTGACAAATTGCAAGTTATGCACAGAATTTAGAAGATTCAGACTTATCTGTTTTTCAGATTGCACTGATTGGCTGAATTAAGATCTCCCCCATGTTTCACCGGTAGAACGGTGTTCCTCTGGTAAAAATTCTTCTGATAAAGTAAAGAGGAATGTTTTGTGTGCTCTCTAGGTAATAAATACCTAAGCTAAAATGACAAAGTCTCACTAAGATCTCTCGAAAATGATCTCTCTCTCAATATGACTCTCTCTTTCTCGAAAATGTGGAAGTGAAAGTTCCAACGATTACAAATGACTTCTAGGTGCTTAAATACTAATAATACCCGAAGTTTCTGCTTCCATAGCGTGTAAGCTGATGTTTCCACGACGTCCCACGTCTTCCCACTACGCATTGGGTGGGAAATATCTCAACTGCTCTGCAGAGGGACTCATTCTGGCGCTCTTTAAGCTTGACCGCCTTGATTTTCGGGCCTGGTCATAAGTGAACGTGTGTGACAGTTATTTCCTTAAATTTCTCCATTTTTTAATAGTATAGGTTCGCCTCATAGCTTCTAGAACTTTCCAGGAGAACGTTATGTCGTAGAATGACTCCTTCTGCAGTCAGACTCCTTCGTCGCCCGGACTTACTCTGATGCTATTATCAGTGATACTTCTTCTGTCCCCAGACTTACTCTGTTGCCATTATCAGCAAAACCTTGGGTTTGAACAGGAATTATGAGCGACTCCCTTCACACTATCCAAAATGTTACAAGTTGAAAAGGACAAGATAAAGATGAAGATGCATCGACACAAAGAAAAAGAGAACCAGCAAGGAACGAGGAGAGGAAAATCATAAATGTAGAATCAGAAGCAGAGGAGTGCATTGATTTACTACTGCAGTTGGGGTGCCAAGTTCCAAATCCAAGTCTCACCAAGGCAAACATCATTGATCAAATCCAATCTCAAGCGAGTAATTGAGTAGAGGTACACGGGGTCAATAGGGGTTCAAATCATAAGAGGAACTGGCTCCAGGGTTATACAAAGGTAGATGAGGGAAGAAGTGCAAAATTGAAGGCTATCCATACTAGGATTGGTGGGACGCATAACAATGGGACTGCAACACAAATATCCCATGCTTGTGGGGGAAAAAGAAGACGTGGTAAGGTATTGCTCAAAGATATGGGGGATTTTTGGTTATTTTGGTAAAAGGGTTATTAGAAGTGTATGTATGATTAGGAGTATTGTGTGTGTCTGACATAGTCCATATGCGAGTAGGGTGATGCATATTGGTGTAAAGTGTAATGTCTAGAGCCTGGATGCTGGATTTGTAACATTGAATGCCAAACGATGTGAACATGGGGGTTGGGTTGGGTACTCTTTTTCCTCCTTGGGCTTTTTCCCACTGGGTTTTGCCTAAGGAAGTTTTAATGAGGCCTGTTTTTAACTCACCCAACTGACATTTGTCAGGTTACGTTTAAATTTAATAAAAGGCAAATGCCTAATTATTAAAAAAAACATACCAGGATAAGTAGTGTGATCATATTTGCATCTTTGACAATGATCACATTCTCTAAAGAAGGCCTGAATATCTTTACTCATTCCCTTCCAATAAAAAAAAGTTCCATCCCTGCATGAATGTCCCCCAATTGCAGAAGAATGTAGCCACTGGAGTATAGTATCCCTAATGTTATTATGATTAGGAATCACTAGCTTGCTTTTTCTGCGAAGCAAATCAGAACTCCAAGTATAGTGCTTGTGGTTGGTCTTATCCGACTTAAGATCTTCAATAATAGTAGTGATATTAGGATCAAGGACATAAGCTTCCTGAATCTGTTGTAACAGATCAGAAACTGTGACAGATAGTGACATGTTCAATACTTCGCTTCCATCCATTCTTGAAAGAGCATCAGCTACCAAGTTCTCTTTACCCTTCTTGTATTGAATCTCATAATCGAATTCAATTAGTTTAGACAGCCACTGCTATTGAATTGGAGTATTGAGTCTCTACTCCAACAAGTATTTGAGGCTTCTTTGATTTGTTCGAATGGTGAAGTGAGCTAATAAAGATAGTGTCACCATTTTTGAACTACAAAGACTACAACCAATAACTTTTTTTCATAAATTGACAATAGTAATTGCTTTCCTTGCAAATGTCGGCTGATATATGCTAAGGGGTGGCCCTCTTGCATAAGGACTGCGCCAATTCTATGTCCACAAGCATCTGTCTCCACAACAAAAGGTTTGTTGAACTGAGGTAATGCTAGGACTGGTGCTTCACATAATGCAGTTTTAAGCTTGTGGAAAGCCTCTTCTGCTTCAGTACACCAATTGAAGGAATCCTTTTTGGTGAGTAATATTAAAGGTTGGGCAATGGCGCCAAAATTCTTAACAAACCGATGATAATAACCAGCTAACCCCAAGAATCCACGTAACTGCTTAACATATTTTGGAATTGGCCAGTCAGCTACTGCTTATATCTTTTTAGGATCAGTGGATATGCCTTCAGCAGAGATGAAATTTCCTAAATACTCAACTTTATCTTGAGCAAAGGAGCACTTATTCATCTTAGCAAATAACTTGTTCAAGCGCAGCAGCTGAAACACTTGTTGAAGATTTAAAACATGTTACTCCAAGGTTTTACTATAAATGAGGATGTCGTCAAAGAAAGTGAGCACAAACTTCCTCAAAAACTCACCGAAAACTGAGTTCATAAGCCCTTGAAATGTTGTAGGCGCATTTTTCAAGCCAAAAAGCATGACAAAATATTCATAATGCGCTTAGTGCATTTTGAAAACCGTTTTATGAATATCTTCATGTTCCATGCGCACTTGGTGATATCCAGCTCTAAGATTGATCTTAGAGTAATATTTTGATCCACCCATTTCATCAATCAGGTCTTCAATCAATGTTATGGGAAAACGATCCTTCACCGTGAGATTATTGAGGCTTCTGTAATCAATACAGAGCTGCCATGTTCCATCTTTTTTCTTAACCAACACCACTGGTGAAGCAAAAGGGCTCGAGTTGGGTTGGATAGTACCTTGATTAAGCATTTCCTGGACAATATTGTCTATTTCATTCTTCTGTTGAACTGCATAGTGATAGGGTCTAAGGTTAACTGGATTTGCTCCGGAGATTAAAGGAATCTTGTGGTTGTGAGTAGCCCGAAATGGAAGTAATTCCACAGGTGGTTGAAAAATATCATCGAAGTTTTGCAACAACTCTCTTGTTACAGGTAGATTCACTGGCTGTTCGGAAGATACCCCCAGGGAAGTGACTGAACCAACATCCTTTTCCCCTTTTTCCTGAACACAAATCATGTACAACTGTGTTCTTTCTTCAACCGCAAGGCTTAAGGTCTTAGCCTTAATATCCCTAACAGACCCATTTCTTAATCCATTAAGAACTAGTTTCCTTGAACCCATTTTGAACTTCATAGTGAGAATTTTAAAATTCCACTTGATAGGTCCATGCTGTTATAACCACTGAATTCCTAGAAATGCATTGTATCCTCCAATAGGAATTACCAGAAAATCTTCCCCAAATTCCAATCCTTGAAAACTACATTTGAAACCTTCAACCTTTCCTGTTACAGACAAGTAACTACCATCCGCAACAAAGACTTTCGTGTTGCACAACGATTGTATCTTGCACCCCAATTTCTCATCCTTAGCTTTATCCAGAAAGTTGTGAGTGCTACCAGAGTCAATGAGAAGAAAAATTGGTTTCCTATCATGGAAACCTTTGATTCTCATAGTACGATAATTTGTAGTCCCTGCTAAAGCACTTACAGAAATTTGAAGTTCCTCCTCCTGAATTGAACAACTTGAGCTATTGCTTCTTCAAACTCTTCTTCACAATCCAACGTATAGAGTTGTGTCTTTTTGTGCTTCAAGAAATGTCCAGGAGTGAAAGGTTCATCGCAGTAATAACACAAGCCCTTGGCCCGTCTATCACTCATCTGTTCCGCAGTTAAAAATTTGCACGAAATCAGCTCTAGATTTCTCACTTGCGGGCTGCATATCTCCAACCTTAGGGCTTGGGAGGAGTCCTTTTGCAGAGTTAGCCATCCCGACATTCTTCGCTGTAGACCATGTCGAATTGTTCCAGTTCTTGCGAGGGTGAGCTTCTCGTAGAGGCGACCCAACAAAAGGCATTGACGAATTGACTTAAGCTGGAACACACGGATGTGCATCTGAGTATCGGTGCGAAGTCCAGCCAAATATGCGCTCACCAAGTATTCTCCTGAGAGGGATACTCTTGTACGTATCAACTCGAACTGATTGTGATACTCCGTAATGCCTTCTGTTTCTTGAAGATTTTTTAGTTCAACAATAGGATCGTCTGGGACATCTTTAAATCTTTCCTTGAGTATAGCTTTGTACGCGTTCCAAACAGAAAGAATTAGTGGACCGATTTCTGATTGTGCAATCGATTGATGCCAAGCTGTTGCCTGCGCATCAAAATGAATTGATGCCAGACCAACCTTCGATTTTATCTGGAGTGTGATCTATTGCGAAAAACTGTTCCACCTTGAAGATTCACTTCTTGACTCTGTCGCCATTGAACCGGGGAAAGTCCAGCTTCGCCAACCTTGTTACTCCCGAATATAATTCCGGCGACTGGAGGTCTCCAGCGAACTCTTGTTGGAAGAGTTGTCTGTTGACGCAAGGGTATGTAATCGCAAGGGTTCAAAAATGTCGACGATGCTCTTGTACAGTTTGGTGTTTTGCTCGAGAATCATGGCTTGAAGTTGAGGCTGTAAGGTCGCTTCTGTTTCTTTTACTGCCTCACATATTAGTTGACTATTTCTTGTTTCAGCCATGGAAGCTCACCCGGTTCGTTCTATTATTTTTACTACTTTATGGCTCTTCGTGCTATTTTCGACTGTCTGTTTCACATGTATACGTGTTGAGGTAAATCAAACCCATTGCGGGTTTCGACACTCACAGAGCTATGCACATTTCGATTATATAGTTGTTGTTGTTGTTTGCTCATGTTGTCTGTGTTTTTAATGGGATCTCTAGTTTTCGACAAAACTCCCTATCCCTTCCTCCGTGTGTTATTTGATTTGGATCAAATCATGCTGAAGGCTTGTCTCTTAACTCCTTGAGGTCAACCTGAGCGTTGTTCGTATTGTGTACAGTCGATTGTTGTGCCGAACCTCATGTAATAGTGAAGAGTTCCTGTACCTCCCATCCGAAGAGTGAACTATTTGAACTAACAGTTCAAGCTCACATTGTTAGCTGCCAGGTATGGAGGAATAGCAGCCAAGCTCTGAGAGCAGATCAAGCCGTGACAGAGAATGAAGAGACAGAGAGGAAGAAGACCATGAAAATCATCTGTGTATTCTCATACTGTAAAACTAGTAGTTATAGGAGTATAGTTTACAGTTTGCTGTCTTATTGTTGTAACACACCACAACTGATTGTAACAGATTCTAGAATGTAACAGAAATCAATCAATGAGACAATCATATTATAAAGATGTGTCACTGTTACATTGAAATGCTTATTCCTTTAACAACTTTGAATCTTTGACTGTAGCATATTATTACGGATTCTTCTTTGGACTCTCGAGCCTTCAACATGTAATGGTAGCCTTGATTATTTTGTGAATACGCCTACCTAAGTTTCATAATTTGTGATTACCTAATTTCAAAACTCGTTTTTCATATGTGAATAAGTTTTATAATTCGCGATACTTGTATTATGTAAAATTGCTTTGAGTAATGACTATTTTATTTTTGATATTGTATATCATGTTTCAACTTCATAATATGCCACATTTTTTATTCCTGTGCATTTCATGAAATTTTTGAAAAAATAATAATTAAATCTTTAAAAAATAACTAATTACAAAAAAGTGTTTAAAATAGTAATAAAATTTTAAAAACAACTTTTAAATATAAAATTTAAATACAATAAATCATTCCTAAATAATAAACGTGCTCAAAGTTCAAACAAATTATTATTCTCTATTTTTTGTTTAAATTTTTCGACTAATTATCATTTTTTGCCTCCATTAAAATATTTACAATTATGGTTAGATAATGAATAAATATTATAAATAAGAATATATATCAATTTATAAACAAAATTAATTCAAGAGAGATTTCACGAGATGTCGCCGATGATTGAACGAATTTTACGAGATACCAATGAAAATGATTTCCTTTATGATACCCCTTTGTTCAAATTCTGATAGTATTCTATTATCATATTCCCTTATTCTACCTTCGCACCAATGGACCGCAATAAGCTTAGGAGTTTATGATCATTTAAAAAAAATATATAAAAAAATACACCAAAAATAATTAAAGATCATGTAAAATTTGAATTCAATTTTAAAAAATGAACAAAATAATAATAACAAAAAAAATTAAAATCATAATTTTTTTAAAAATAAACAAAAAGTATTAAACAATAAAAATAATTTAAAAACTATTATATCGGTAAATTAAAATTGTAAAAAGCTATAACAATTACATTAAATATAGAAATTATTGAATAATTTTATAAATTACAAAAATATATTAGCAAATATATTATTTGATATCAACCATTACAAGAAAAATGATCATATTTTATGGTTTTATACTTCATATTTCTAATTTTAAATAATGAGTTTTCCTATGTATTATATGATATTGTTACTTTTAATATTCTTCATATTATTATTATAACTTTTTTTTATGATTTCAAGTAATTGTTATGTAACACTTTAATAATTTATGTTTATTTAAAAAAAAACAAATTTCTATTATTTTGTCATTTCTGTTTTTTTATTTAATTTCATTCATTTTTTATGATTTATTTAAAATTTTATATGATCTTTATTGTTTTGTATATTTTATCAAAGTTCTCAATTAAAAAAACATTGACCATATATCCGTGAGGTTATTGGTGAGACATATGGTGCGAGGGTAAAATTGGGATATGAAAAATATAATATATCGGAATTTGAACGAAGGGACATCTCGTAATAAATTGAAACCTTAGGGGTATCTTGTAATGAAAATGAAACCTCAAGGGAATGAAATCTCATAGAGAATTTCTAAAATCCACTCAAACCTCAGGGTATATCATGAAAATTCCATTAATTCAATATAAGATGAACTAGTTGTATATATTTATAATTAGAAAATTATACCCACCATGCTACGCATTAATTTCTCTTTACTACACCAATTAGCACTTTTTTTATTTCTTATTTAATTGGTTATAATAGTAAAAAAATTCTTATCATTTTTTGTTCCCCATGAAAATTAGAATCTCTTTATTTAGCTATAATCATAAATATCTTACTATCTCCTATTTTTCAATGTAAATATGATTCTGGATTATTTTTCAGTCTAGGATTATAGGAGGGAGTATCAATGTGTTGGGTGACTTTAGTTGTACGTAATTATAGCTAAATAGTAGTATGATTATAATTTTATAGGGAGCAACAAACTAGTATAATTTTATTTCTTGTACTATTATATACCATAGTAACAAAATATATAAAAACTTAATGTATTAAGGAGAAATTAATGTGTTGCATGGTAGGTTGAATTTTCTATTTAAAATATATACAACACCTCATCTTCTATTGGATTTCATATATATTCTTATTTACAACATCTAATCATTATCTAAAATAATTGCAAATATTGAATGAAAGAAGAAGCATGATAATTAGGATACAAAAATAAAAAGAAAAAAGTAGAAAAAAATAAATTTTTGAAGCCTTGTGTATGTTTCATATTTTAGGTATTATTAAATTTATTTTAAATTTTTATAATGTTTTTTGTTTTTTATTATCTTATTAATGTTTTAATTATTCTTTATAATTCTTTATATTTTGTTGCATTTTTTGGAAAATTTCATGAAATGCCCCCAAATTAAAATGTGACATCATGTGAACTTGAAACATAATCTACAATATCAGATGTAAAATAGTCATTATTCAAGATCATATAACGGAATAGGGGTATATAACAAATTATGAAACTTTTTGTTGTCGTATGAAAAACAAGCTTGAAATCGGGGTACTTTGTGAATAATGAAACTTTTTTGTGGCATCTTGTGAATTATTCATAGTTTTAAACATAATACGGTGAAATCCTTTTCTACGTGGCCCTATTCTTTTGCGGATGTATGAAATCGAGTTTATTTGATAGAACTAAATTTTTATACTTTCACACGTGTCCTATGAATGTTTTATTTTTCTCCTATATATTTTTTTTCTAACTTCAATCAGCTAGTAGAATGAGACTATAGACTTGCTTCCACCAACTTCTTAACTTTTTAATGTTTAAGTTGGAATTAAATTTTCTAGTTTATTTAATATTTTTTCTTTACTTTTGTTAATTTAAAGTTTAACTCTCCTATGTATTGTGTCCATTTTTTATTCAATATTGTTTAGTTCTTTAATTATTTGGTTCTTTATGTTGTAAATAACTCTCGAATTGTATTTATTATTGAGTCTTGGCTTTTACAAGGAAATGTTAGTATGATTAATTTTACATATTTTGCATAATTAAGAAATGATTCTAAATAAATTACTATTCTTATCACATGTTATTACCGGCTGAATAATCATTTAAATTGATACTAATATTGAAAATGAGCGTAATTATTAACCATTTTCACTTTTTTTTATAAGTCATTGTTTGTTAACCTATCAGACAAGTTGTTGTTGTATTCCTAGACTTTTTTTTTTGTTCCTAAAAATTAATATTAAGGCTCGACTCTTGTAATACCTAACCAATCACTACAACATTATTGGTCTATCAGGGCAATCCGTATCTATCAAAGAGGGCAACATTATATTGCCCTGAAAGATGAAATCTGTAACACCCCATCCAACATTTACATACTTACAACAAACTGCAGCGGAAGAACAACCTCATCACATTACTTAACTTGTTGGTGTTACACGCCGTTAGCCACCCACGTGGCTAACAAGGCTAATACATACACAATGTATCGGTCTGATGGGCTAAATTCCCGAGCGACTATACATTGTTATTCCTTTACACTAACAACAACAATAACGACATACACCTTGTTAACTATACCGAGTATTATAAACTGGTGCCGACAACATTATCGGTCTTACTACGCCTACTGTATATGTATATACACACTTAAATAATACCCATTACAATGACTACCCGTCCTACTCTCGAACGGCTTCCAGCACTTCGTACCTGAAATAGGAAAAGAAGAGAAAGGGGTGGCCCCAAGGGGCTCAGCACCTTTGCTGGTATGGTAATCCCGCAGCCCACAAGCTATCGGGCCACGCACAACTACTTGTCGTCTTAGCATGCGGTGATTATATTGAATCATACATGTAACAACGACACACATCACATAACCGACACACACTTAACATTTCGCCTCAATGGGCTCAACAATCGGATAATACATCCTACTTAATGAGTCACTCATGGTAATCATCATCCCTAGAGTGTTTCTCCTCCAACGGAGCTACTTCTTTAATAGGCGACACATACCTTAAATCGGGTTATCCTTAAACGCCTTTTTATCACCAACTGGGAACCATATCCATGATCCACACACTTCACATTTTACAACATATAACTACACTACTAACAAAACTTAACAACACTTTGCACGTTCCATGTGCACAACATAACCCGCAATAAATATTGCATCACACAAAACCACAACACAACGGAATGGTTCTCATAGGACCGACCCAAACATCACCAATACACTGTTGAGCCTAGAGATTGTTGCCAGTCTCATGATAGCTCGTTACATAACTCGTTACCGTTTCGTTAAATGAACGGTTAACTTAACACAAGGTGCCCCGGATATAGTGATCCAACACACCGAAACAAACATAACAATAGTATGCCCTGTTGGCCCGACGTGAGTCAGTAATAGCCTTGGTTAAGTAAAGGGTAGGTTGGGAACCACAATTGGAAAACAACCAATACATACAGAGAGGATCGAACCTGCTATGACAACGACCCCCATACTCACACGCGTGGCCGGAACAGACCGGACTCCTCACTCCCCCCGTTAGCACTTATTAGTATTCAACTTTGAACTTTATCAAACAAATCACAACATTGAGTTAAGTCTTGTCAGACATACACAAGGGAAAGAGAGTCATACATTCACATACAAACATCACACACAAACATCACATAACCAACTCACGCATAGCCGTGGTTAGAACGTTCCTTAAGTCGGAAACGTTGTTACCGGATACCGTTCTCTTACGTTTACCTAATAGTGGTTAACTAGCCCTTCAAGCGCATTAGAGGTTACCGGTATCGGCACGTAAACATACAATAACAATAATGACTGTAAACTCGTTTCATGGTTTATATCATAACGTGGCAAACATACAGAAAACACTTGGCATACAAGCCGGTGTAATCCGTTAGGACACAGGTTGCAAGAAAACCATACCTGTCACCGGAGTCCACTTATCCTGTCCATATATGTTCCTCGAGCAATTCTCGAACAACTGTTAACATCACATGTGTTTTCATTAACATCGGGGTTTGCTTGATCATTTAATGTCAATGCTTAATTTTTTCCCCGTTAACTTAGTTACATAACTTAACATTTTTAACTTGTTTTACTCTCACATTTTTAATACAACTTTTAACCCATTTAGGTGTCATTTAAACTCACCTAACATGTCCTCAACATTCTTATAACATCTTTACCTACCAATCCCCATCATCACATATCATTTCACAACCTTAATCAACATCTTTGGTCCGACCGACCCACCGACCGACCCACAACTGGGTCGGTCCATTACAGACCCCCTTTTACTTCCTTACAAACATGACCGTCCGACCCACGTCCGACCCACCATTCTGGGTCGGTCCATGTGCGAACATTTTCCCTCCTTTGAAACTTGACCGACCGACCCATGTCCGACCCACCCTTTTGGGTCGGACCATTACCGAACACATTTCTAACATTTTACAGAGGCTCGACCGACCCACAAACTGGGTCGGCCCCTGGGTCGGTCGCCTCCTAAACTTACCAAAACTTTGCCAAACCTTCACCAAACTTCTCCTAAGGCCTCTTAATGTGTTCTAACATCATTTGGCACTTCAAACACTCCCTTAAGATATTCTTAAACACTCACAAAACTATTTTTCCTAATTCCTTAAACTTTTACTTATATCTCCTCAAAATTCCTAACACTTACAACGTTTTCTCCTTATGATTTCTAGGTGGCATTTCACCTATAATGACCAAAATACCAAGGTGTATGCTCTACACCTTATCATCATCTCTCAAATTTCCTTTCTTACTAGCTAAATCTCCTTTTTCACATCATACCTAAACATCACTTATTCCTTGAACATCAACATTACCTAACCTTAAACAAACTTCTCCAAGACTTTCACACATCCACTAAACACACATTGAATTCCTAGAATTTCAAGGACAACACCTAAATCCTTGCATCAATCTAAATCACCTTAATACATGTTTTCTTCTCAAGTAAACATTCATTCACCTTTAACACTTCCTAGTTCACCAAAACTCACTTAAAACACTTAGAACTTCTTACACATTTTCCCAAATTTGGCCATAGCTTCTCTTGCATTTACTCACATCCAACACTTAGGTTTTACCTTATTTCATTCAAAACACCTAAAATCCATCAAACACACTTTATACACAAACTTCACACATTAAGCACTACATCACAATATAGTGCATAACTTAAATTGCTTGGCTCTTAGGCCCTTAATTGCATAACCTTAAACACTGAATTTCCCACATAATAAAGCCTTTGACCTGCAAATACATACACCAAAACATATGTTCTTTTACTAGTCTCCTTGAGAACATTTTGCTAGGTCACTCACCATTGGCTCCTTAGGTATTTTATCAAGCAAATCAAGCTCATTTTCCTAAGGCATTTAAACTACATTGAGATAGTTTGTTTACCTCTTTTCCTCACAAATTTCTTTCTTGTTCCTTGTAAACCGGTGGGGTACTTGATCCCTTTTCAACTATTAAACATTATACAAACAATAGAATGAGTATTCAAGCATTATGCTTCTCCTCATTGTAAACCCTAGTTACACATATTGTTTTAACACATTAAGGTAATTGTTTTACCTTGGAATTGGAAGAGAACTTGAATAAGTATCAAGAGAGGACTCCTCCTAGCCCTTGGAAGATTCAAATGAAGCTAACACAAGATAAATACACCATTGTGAGGTGAATTTTCGGACAACATGTAAACATGGAGGAAACTTGATTTTTCTTTGAGTTTCCTTACCTTGAAGCAAAGGAGAACAAGAATATGTGAAAAGGTGAGCTCAAGCTCCTCCCATGGTGGTTTCTCTTGGCACCGAAATGGAGGTTTTGAAGCTTTGAAGAGACAAGATTGTAGAGCTTGGCTTAACTAAGAGAATGGTGGTGTTTGTTTTTGATTTGGTTAAGTGAGCTAGATTTTACATGTGGTCAAAGGTGGACTTCCATGGTGGTAGTGTTTACCGAGAGAGAACAAGAAGAGAGGAAGAAGAGAGTGTGGAACCGTGTGAAATGAAGGAGGAAGGAAGAATGAAGATAGAATTTGCTTTTAAGATATTTAAGTCTTAAAGCAAATAGTAACTATGAGTCACATTTATTTACTTAACAAGTTAACATGCTTGGTGACTCCTCTCTACAAAAACCGGCCACCATTATGCCTAGGAGGGTGTTTTGGTCTTTGTTGACCAATTTAATCACTTATAACATTATATGTTACAAACTAGTTATAAAAGTCACTATTCACCTATAACAAGGCACATAGAAGTGAAATTTTTGATTTCCCACTAATATGGCCACCCAAATGTGATACTATATAGTACACATGTTAATTAAAGAGTAATGATGGACATTTAGCCATTCAAAACTCATTTACAAGACAATTTTTCAAAAACGTGCTTTAAGACTCCTTAAAGCACATTTTGTGTTTTAACTTGTTTTCAAGCTTTGTTTTCTTTAGTAATTGATTTAATATGTTCATTAACATATAAATAAGGTATAGGTATGACCATTAGGTCTTTTACACATTTATCCCAAGCTTAGAGCACATTTTTGCTCATATTGACTTTAAGGTATTACCTTGTGTTTTGTTTGGTTTCATTGTCTACCAAAGTTTCCTAAGGACTTGTTTAGCCTTATTAAATCATAATTAAATGTTATCAAGTCTTGGTAGGCTCTTTGGGTCCTAACCAAGTTCACTCATAGCTTAGAGCATGTTTTTGCTCAAACTGTGTCTTAGTGCTTTATTGCACTTTACTATGTTTTAAATTGTCCACTGATGTTTCTAAGGCACTTTTTAGCCTTTACATACCATAATTTGATATTTAAACCACATATCAAGGTTTGGGGTATTTCAATCTACCCCCCTTAAGAGAACTTCGTCCTCGAAGTTCACACTTTCCCACACATCATTAAATCAGAATACGGGGATTACTTGGAAATAAACTTCCTTAACCAAACACACTTTACATCACAACCTCGGACTTAATGGTCCGGGTATCTTAACAACACTTACACATACATAACAACATTTGGACACGTAGGTCCCGATAACATAACAGTCTTTAGACACGTAGGTCTATTTAACACCACACATTTAGACTCATAGGCCTTGATAGTATACACTTTAGGAAATCCAAGTCAAACAACATTCATTACACATACCACACAACATGTCAGAGCATGTATAGCAATCAAAAATATCCTTGATATACACTGTGATCCCGTAGAACACGGTCGCGATGGACACCTTCCGTCCCCGTGCCTTTAAGAGATTAAAATAATCACATAAGTTTAAAAATTTCCTTGTGAGGTTAAGTAAGAGAACTTTAATTACGTAAAGTATCCATCAACGTTTTATAAATACCAATTTAAAATCCTTTTGAAAACACACACAACTCCAAGTCCAACTTAAGCTCTTTGCTTCATTTCTTAGCGTGGTTATTTGTGACCACTTATAGGGAGTTTCAAGAGTCATCCAACCCTGATGTGATCAGCATCAGTGTTGAACTATCCTTCCACCCCAATTTGTGTTCGGCTTCCCTTGATCACATGCAAATCAAGTTCCACCTCCCACTTCATTTTCAAGCATCAATTAAATCACTCATTTCCAATTTTCTATCTTTCGAATCATTCTAGTCATGATCACAACATCTCCAAAGGATAGGACTCCGCCTATCAGTTACCTCCATTCACTTTTAATCCTGTTGCCTAGGGAATCTTATTCCCACTAGGTTCTATGTCGGTATCGTGCCCTTTCTTGAATCACTATATAGTATATATATACACATATATTTTATCAAAATACGATACATGGTTTTACATTTATACACTGTCGGGGCTTTTGTTTCCCCCCCCCGGGAGTTTATCTACTCCCCACACTTATACAATCACACACAACTGTTAACAAACACACACACTTATCACGCATCATCTGTGCGCAATTACCACAATTACACCATGAATGATTGTGTATGTTTACGTAACACACACACCAATCATCAAAACAAACAATAATTTTGTGCTATGCACAATATAAATCACATAAACTACGTACACTTGTACGGTAATATACACCAAGTGGTTTTGCGCTCTACCCCCCTTAAAAGGGATTACGCCCACGTAATCAATCACTAAACATTAGCTTAAAATGTTTTGCCGTCGTGAAGTATCTTAACTTCCACGCGGTCTATTACACAATGGATTCTGATTAGAGGATCTTAACCATATTGGCGGTTTAGTCCCTAAACCAAGAATTCGCATTGGAGTTATAACTCATAACCGGTTTCGGTCCTGGCCTGTGAGGCTTTTAGGCATTAATAATTAGCCATCCACTCATGTTCACCGTTGTACATTGAATCACTGGTTACTAGTTTCTGCTGCGAAACTCTAATAACTGTAGAGCTTAATTGCTCCCTTTTTATTCTTACTGTATTGTATATCCCCAATTGTCACCTTCATCTTGGTAACAATGGTTTCTCAACCGTCGCGTATCTTTACCGTTAGCGAATTCGGTGAGTTTCACAATTTCCATCCACTTCCATAACAATTTACTGTGTATACAACTATGTATTTACAATGATTGACTTGTTCCCTTCCGACTTACTGTCGGTTGAGATTGAGCTACTACCTAGTGTGTAGTGCTCTCTCAGCTATTTCCAACATTTGGGGTATATCCATACCGATATTTGACAGTTAGTGCTACTGTAGTCACTTACTGTTAATCATGTTCACATTCGGTTTTGTACAAGCTCTTTATTGGTGCGGCCTTGCATTTCCTATGCATCGGCCATTATAACATTATCTCCACAATCAACATGTTTCCAATTCCTAGCTATCTCATTCGTTCATTACTGCGCAAGTGCAATACCAAAACACTCAGTCATACAGAGTGCAGAGGCGTAAACTCTCGACAGTAAATCCCTTATGCGATTCGCCATGGAATTCACACTGAGTTCCTCATCACACAATACCTACCACTGGCTTATTGCTCAGTTTGTTAACATCACTTATCTTGCATCTCCACTGAGTTTAACTCTTAACTGGTTTTATCTGTTACATTATCGTTGACAACATTTATACAACGGTCGCTTGTTGCGCACCGTACTTATTGTATAATACTAACTCACATCGTATTTACTGTCACATTAGCTTCCACACATAAATTTACATTTCGTATTATGGTTCATCCCTCATTTGGATGACCACTAAATGCTCCTTGAGCATCGATCATTCGAGTCACAAGCCGGCGTTATTCAGCTCGGTGTTTCACTTTATACACACTTGCTATCAAGCTAATGCTCTTTCAATAATAACGTGTCATCCTTAACATATTTCTTGAACTTGATCACATAACTACCGCTCCTGCGGTGTCACAATGTCGAGAGGTATCCCCACTCTTAATGCAGTGGTTCGTTTACCACTCTATTCGCTTATACAACCTAAACTTCTACCATCATCGAATTTATGTAACATGCTTTTGGATTATAAGCCTTATTTGCCTTGAGCTGGGCTCATTATAGGCTGTCCACACACATGTACTTCTCTGTACAATATTACAAGGTCGTTGCATCACGTTTCCTTTCATGGGATGCCCCTTAGGTTTGTCAGTCCGTCTCCTGACAATTTATGTCTAAACTGTGTGTTAGTTTCAACCCTTGTGCTTCTGTCGTGCATTTCATTCAACAATTGTTGATGTGAACACCCTTCAAGGATTGCTCCTGGGTGTTGTTAAGTTATGCCTTTACATTTGGCTCACACTTATTGGTACATTCCATTGGCTACGCCTTTCGCGTTTTTACTGGTTACTATCTTCTTCTGTGAAGATTAACATTTGTTGATAGTGTAGGTACTTATTCTGGGAGTTTCATCCCGTTTGTTGCACATTAATGTGTCCACATTAGGCATCTGCTTTGCCATGTACAGGCTGGGTCACCATTCCAGCTATAATGTTTATCCCTAAGGATCCTTAAGACATATGTGGTGTCTTTCATAATAGTCCGTGCTCTTCGCACTCCTTGACTTTTTACATTCCCTTGAAATAAACTCACTAGTTCCTTTAGTCCTTTTTAACTTAACTGGGTTCCTTAACTTCAACTATTCCTGGTAATCCTTAGCTCTTGTTCGTTTTACTGCTGACCGTAGACGGAGTCGACTACTTCCCGTGTTTCGGACTCTACTCGTATACATATATGGGGTATCTTACTGATACATTGCTACTTACCCAACTAACCCATGAGTAGGTCTGTCAGGCCCACATGCTCCTATCGGAGTGCGGTCGTCCCACAACACAGTTGGTACACTTGTAGTGTCCGTTACGCGCCTAGGTGAAGTATTCTGTTGTCAACTCCCTTATATTGTCCTGTGACAATATTCATTCCTTGTCAGTTGCTCTTGGTTTCACTGGTTTGGTTTAAAAGAAGGTTGGAAAGAAGTGTTGGTTTGAAAGAAAGTCTGGTTTTGAAAAGAAAAGGGTTTGAATAAATCTGGGTGGAAAGAAAAATTTTCATGGTCTCACAACATCTTCTTACCTTAACCAAGTCTAGCTTCTTGCTGACTGGTGTACTTACAATTACAGAGGTCAGGCTGTCAAGCCCTTCTATGGTTATAATGTTCACATTTAACTTCGTGGTACTTTACTAAGTACTTTATAGTGGTTATAAATTTCCCGAACAGCCCTGTTATAGCAGCACTTGCTATGGCAAGTGCGCCATGCTAACTGGCTATCAGTTTAACACATACCGGTTGTGGTATTGTTTTTACCCATATTGTCATCAGTGGCCTTGTTGGCCCTCACTGATCCTACTGTCTTCATATGACGGTCATCAACTAGGGTGTTTCCCATTCTGGGGACCCCTTTATCTTAGTATTGTATTCTCTTTATAGCCCGTTCCACGCACTTGTCGTGGTTACTGAGACTTGTCTCTTGTTTGGGCACTACGTTGTAGTTCCCTTGTCGGTTGGTATACCGTTGGTGTATTATTCATCATTTGCGGTCCCGTAGACACTTGTCTCGGGTTTCTTTAATCCATTTCTTGCCTGTTGCACGGTAGGTGCGTTGCAAGCTGGTTATCCTCGACTGCTCGGCATGTCGACCCAGGTTGCTGGAAATTCTATTCTCCAATACACAAAATCCTTCATTCGTCGCTATGGAATGCGGTTAACATTATTCAGATGGAGACCGTCTCCGGGATTCCCAGTTTTCGGGATCTACCGTGTGACAGGTTCTCCGTACCCTAAAGGTATTTAATAACAGCCAGATCGGGTATCCCCGAGTAAGAGAGGACTTCCATCTCCCTGGCGTTGTTTCCCCAAGTTATATACAGGGATTGTGGAGGGTGGGATGGATATTGTAGGTTTCCAGTAGCCACTGGTAGTTCCTAACTAGCGTATCTCTCACGCTATCACTCAACCCTTAACCCAAAGTACTTAAATCCTAACTCGGTACTTCCTAAGCTCGGTAACTCAGTCATCAGAGCGATACTTCGCTCTGATACCACTTTTTGTAACACCCCATCCAACATTAACATACTTACAACAAACTGCAGCGGAAGAACATCCTCATCACATTACTTAACTTGTTGGTGTTACACGCCGTTAGCCACCCACGTGGCTAACAAGGCTAATACATACACAATGTACCGGTCTGATGGGCTAAATTCCCGAGCAACTATACATCAGTATCCCTTTCCATTAACAATAACAACAACATACACCTTAACAACTATACCGAGTATTTGTAAACTGGTGCCGACAACAACATCGGTCTTACTACACCTACTGTATACATACACTTAATTGTTTACCCACGTACAATGACTACCCGTCCTACTCTCGAACGGCTTCCAGCACTTCGTACCTGAAATAGGAAAAGAAGAGAAAGGGGTGGCCCCAAGGGGCTCAGCACCTTTGCTGGTATGGTAATCCCGCAGCCCACATGCTATCGGGCCACGCACAACTACTTGTCGTCTTAACATGCAGTTGATTATATTTAAATCATACATGTAACAACAAACACACAACATTAAACATTTCGCCTCAATGGGCTCAACAATCGGATAATACATCCTACTTAATAAATCACCCATGGTATTCATCATCCCTAGAGTGTTTCTCCTCCAACGGAGCTACTTCCTTAATAGACGACACATACCCTTAAATCGGGTTATCCTCAAATGTCTCTTATCACAACTTGGAATCATTTCCATGATCCACACACTTCACATTTTACATCATTAACATACACTACGTAACAACACTTAACAACACTTGCACGTTTCCATGTGCACACATAACACCGCAATAATATTGCATCACAACAAAACACACAACACAACGGGAATGGTTCTCATAGGAACCGACCCAAACATCACCAACACACTGTTGAGCCTAGAGATTGTTGCCAGTCTCATGATAAGCTCGTTACATAACTCGTTACCGTTTCGTTAAATGAACGGTTAACTTAACACAAGGTGCCCCGGATATAGTGATCCAAGCACACCGAAACAAACATAACAATAGTATGCCCCTGTGGCCCGACGTGAGTCAGTAATAGCCTTGGTTAAGCTAAAGGGTAGGTTGGGAACCAAATTGGAAAACAACCAATACATACAGAGAGGATCGAACCTGCTATGACAACGACCCCCATACTCACACGCGTGGCCGGAACAGACCGGACTCCTCATTCCCCCCGTTAGCACTTATTAGAGTTCATCTTTGAACTTTATTAAACATCACAACATTGAGTTAAGTCTTGTCAGACATACACAAGGGAAAGAGAGTCATACATTCACATACAAACACCACGCACAAACATTACATATCCAACTCACGCATAGCCGTGGTTAGAACGTTCCTTAGTCGGAAACGTTATTACCGGATACCGTTCTCTTACGTTTACCTAATAGTGGTTAACTAGCCCTTCAAGCGCATTAGAGGTTACCGGTATCGGCACGTAAACATACAATAACAATAATGACTGTAAACTCGTTTCATGATTTATATCATAACGTGGCAAACATACAGAAAAACACTTGGCATACAAGCCGGTGTAATCCGTTAGGACACAGGTTGCAAGAAAACCATACCTGTCACCGGAGTCCACTTATCCTGTCCATATATGTTCCTCGAGCAATTCTCGAACAACTGTTAACATCACATGTGTTTTCATTAACATCGGGGTTTGCTTGATCATTTAATGTCAATGCTTAATTTTTTCCCCGTTAACTTAGTTACATAACTTAACATTTTTAACTTGTTTTACTCTCACATTTTTAATACAACTTTTAACCCATTTAGGTGTCATTTAAACTCACCTAACATGTCCTCAACATTCTTATAACATCTTTACCTACCAATCCCCATCATCACATATCATTTCACAACCTTAATCAACATCTTTGGTCCGACCGACCCACCGACCGACCCACAACTGGGTCGGTCCATTACAGACCCCCTTTTACTTCCTTACAAACATGACCGTCCGACCCACGTCCGACCCACCATTCTGGGTCGGTCCATGTGCGAACATTTTCCCTCCTTTGAAACTTGACCGACCGACCCATGTCCGACCCACCCTTTTGGGTCGGACCATTACCGAACACATTTCTAACATTTTACAGAGGCTCGACCGACCCACAAACTGGGTCGGCCCCTGGGTCGGTCGCCTCCTAAACTTACCAAAACTTTGCCAAACCTTCACCAAACTTCTCCTAAGGCCTCTTAATGTGTTCTAACATCATTTGGCACTTCAAACACTCCCTTAAGATATTCTTAAACACTCACAAAACTATTTTTCCTAATTCCTTAAACTTTTACTTATATCTCCTCAAAATTCCTAACACTTACAACGTTTTCTCCTTATGATTTCTAGGTGGCATTTCACCTATAATGACCAAAATACCAAGGTGTATGCTCTACACCTTATCATCATCTCTCAAATTTCCTTTCTTACTAGCTAAATCTCCTTTTTCACATCATACCTAAACATCACTTATTCCTTGAACATCAACATTACCTAACCTTAAACTTCTCCAAGACTTTCACACATCCACTAAACACACATTGAATTCCTAGAATTTCAAGGACAACACCTAAATCCTTGCATCAATCTAAATCACCTTAATACATGTTTTCTTCTCAAGTAAACATTCATTCACCTTTAACACTTCCTAGTTCACCAAAACTCACTTAAAACACTTAGAACTTCTTACACATTTTCCCAAATTTGGCCATAGCTTCTCTTGCATTTACTCACATCCAACACTTAGGTTTTACCTTATTTCATTCAAAACACCTAAAATCCATCAAACACACTTTATACACAAACTTCACACATTAAGCACTACATCACAATATAGTGCATAACTTAAATTGCTTGGCACTTAGGCCCTTAAATGCATAAACCTTAAACACTGAATTTCCCACATAATAAAGCCTTTGACCTGCAAATACATACACCAAAACATATGTTCTTTTACTAGTCTCCTTGAGAACATTTTGCTAGGTCACTCACCATTGGCTCCTTAGGTATTTATCAAGCAAATCAAGCTCATTTTCCTAAGGCATTTAAACTACATTGAGATAGTTTGTTTACCTCTTTTCCTCACAAATTTCTTTCTTGTTCCTTGTAAAACCGGTGGGGTACTTGATCCCTTTTCAACTATTAAACATTATACAAACAATAGAATGAGTATTCAAGCATTATGCTTCTCCTCATTGTAAACCCTAGTTACACATATTGTTTTAACACATTAAGGTAATTGTTTTACCTTGGAATTGGAAGAGAACTTGAATAAGTATCAAGGGAGGGCTCCTCCTAGCCCTTGGAAGATTCAAATGAAGCTAACACAAGCAAGATAAATACACCATTGTGAGGTGAATTTTCGGACAACATGTAAACATGGAGGAAACTTGATTTTTCTTTGAGTTTCCTTACCTTGAAGCAAAGGAGAACAAGAATATGTGAAAAGGTGAGCTCAAGCTCCTCCCATGGTGGTTTCTCTTGGCACCGAAATGGAGGTTTTGAAGCTTTGAAGAGACAAGATTGTAGAGCTTGGCTTAACTAAGAGAATGGTGGTGTTTGTTTTTGATTTGGTTAAGTGAGCTAGATTTTACATGTGGTCAAAGGTGGAACTTCCATGGTGGTAGTAGCTTTACCGAGAGAGAACAAGAAGAAGAGAGGAAGAAGAGAGTGTGGAACCGTGTGAAATGAAGGAGGAAGGAAGAATGAAGATAGAATTTGCTTTTAAGATATTTAAGTCTTAAAGCAAATAGTAACTATGAGTCACATTTATTTACTTAACAAGTTAACATGCTTGGTGACTCCTCTCTACAAAAACCGGCCACCATTATGCCTAGGAGGGTGTTTTGGTCTTTGTTGACCAATTTAATCACTTATAACATTATATGTTACAAACTAGTTATAAAAGTCACTATTCACCTATAACAAGGCACATAGAAGTGAAATTTTTGATTTCCCACTAATATGGCCACCCAAATGTGATACTATATAGTACACATGTTAATTAAAGAGTAATGATGGACATTTAGCCATTCAAAACTCATTTACAAGACAATTTTTCAAAAACGTGCTTTAAGACTCCTTAAAGCACATTTTGTGTTTTAACTTGTTTTCAAGCTTTGTTTTCTTTAGTAATTGATTTAATATGTTCATTAACATATAAATAAGGTATAGGTATGACCATTAGGTCTTTTACACATTTATCCCAAGCTTAGAGCACATTTTTGCTCATATTGACTTTAAGGTATTACCTTGTGTTTTGTTTGGTTTCATTGTCTACCAAAGTTTCCTAAGGACTTGTTTAGCCTTATTAAATCATAATTAAATGTTATCAAGTCTTGGTAGGCTCTTTGGGTCCTAACCAAGTTCACTCATAGCTTAGAGCATGTTTTTGCTCAAACTGTGTCTTAGTGCTTTATTGCACTTTACTATGTTTTAAATTGTCCACTGATGTTTCTAAGGCACTTTTTAGCCTTTACATACCATAATTTGATATTTAAACCACATATCAAGGTTTGGGGTATTTCACTTGGCAAATACCTGGGTTAATTCTGAGGGTTCAGGAAGATTGCATGATAACATACTCAGTAGCTGGGCTGACCCCTCCAGCAATGTTTTTTTTCAGGTGTGTAGATTGACAACTCCATGACGAAGAGCGGGCCGGGGTAGACTGATGTTTGGGTTTCTGGTAAAACTTGGGCTAAGCCCTGGGTTGTATAGTTGCTCACAGTTATAGTTTAAATTTGAAGTAGGCTGTTACATGGTAAGCTATCTCTGTCATCACAGCGTTGTTGGGTCGGTTGTTGGTTTGGGTTTTTGGAGGCCTTGTCATGTGCGTTGGGCACGTGATGGCGGTAGCATCTCTTTAGGTTTAATACATGGTTTGTAGACTTCCGTTGTATTTATCGAATGTATGTATATACTATATGGTGTGTAGATGTTAATCGGGTTTATGGAAAAGGGATGTTACAAGAGAAAAGAAGAAGAAAGGAAAACTAGAAGAAGAACAAGGTAAATTATGCTCTCTTGTGTAGTTTTGTAAATACTTGTGTAACAGATTTTAGGAGTTAAAATGGGTATTGTAAAATGGTAATGAGTAGTAGTGTAATGTGTAGGAAGAACTAAACTATTTTGAAGCTTGAAAGATAATTAAAAACTGTCAAAACATAGTTGGGAATTTGATGTAGTGTGTAGGAATTTTAGGAGTGTTTAATGCTTAGTATATGTGTGTGAGAGCCTTGTATGTTGATGATATTGAAAACAGGTGAATTGGGTAGCAATGTGTGAGTAAATGATGTGGTGAGAATGTAAGAATTTAGGGGAGGTTGTGTCAAAATTTACCTAGAACTAGAACACTTAAAAGCTAGAAAACTAGGTAAAAATGTACCTTTGTAATAGATTTTAATTTGAGCTGTTTAGTGGGTAGGTTAGGAGAGGTAGTTAATACATTGTAAGCTTTAGAATTGACATTAGAATAGGGAGCAAAAGATGAAGAAGGTGAGAGTTAAAATCTGTAGCATAATACAACTAAAGGAAGAAAATGTAAGCGCTGAAATGAGAACCTAGAAAATATGTGAGTGAATTAGTATAAAAGGTGTAATAGGTTAGTAAAGGAATTAAACATGTTTAGGAGCTTAATTAGGTGCTAAAATATGTGGGATTAAGTGTGGAAACAATAGGGGATTAATTAGACAAAGTTTGATTTGCAACAGATTAAGAAAATGTCAAAATTGCAAAATTCTGTAGCAGGTCCGGGACTTAGTCCTCGGACAAAGACCCGGACCATGCTGCAATTTGTATCCGAGAGTTAGAGAAAGGAGTGGTCCGGGACTTAAGTCCAGCGCAAGGACCCGGACCACCCCTGCAAAACACACCGAGAATCTTTCAATGGTAAGGGCTGGGACTTACCTCTTGTAAGAGGACCCGGACCATGGTGAGAATTCATGTCGAGAGTTTCCAAAGCTTGGGTCCGGGACTTACCTTAAGTATAAGGTCTCGGACCATAATTGAAATAAGGCCGAGAGTTGAGACCATGTGTTGGTCCGGGACTTAAGACCCGGACAAGGTCCCGGGCCAACCCAAAATTGTAAAATTAAGTGCATTAAATGGGTATTAAGGTAAGGAAGTGAATGGTAATGATAGTATAAGATAATTAAGACTTAATTAAGGATGTTTAAAGGTCATTAAGAATATAAACAAGTTTTAAAACTAATAAAGAGTAAGTAAACCATGTGTAAGTATAAGAATTGTAAAGATGTAGTAAGTATGAGTTAGGAAACGTAAGAGTAATCGAGTTAAGTAATGATTGTTAGATTGATCACTCGATTGTATGTATGTCATAGGACTTGGATTGTGAACACCAGAGGGAAGTTGGGATACAAGTACAACGGTGAACGGTATGAATTCCTCATGCCCCGTATGCTACCTTGGTTACTCTGATTTGTGTGTTGTGTGCTAATTGATCACCAAATAAGATAAACGCACAAATCGGATATATTATGCTTACTTGTGATTATCATGAGATTGTTCCTTGTTTGGATATTTCCTTAAATCATAGTTTGTATAATTCATGAAATGTATGGATGGATATGAGTATGTGTATGTATGATATATTGTATTGTGACCGAATGTGATTGTGATTGGACTTCTAACTGATTCCTAACAAGCTAACCAATCTAACTTAAATTGGAATGAGTAGAAGTCCGATATAGTTTCGGCCACACGTGAGGATGCGGAGTCACAAGAGGTTGGCTCCAACTCCTGACTCTTTAACTGGTCCACGGGCCAAACCCCTTAAATGGGTAGCAGCCTGGATTAGTGAGTCAAGTAAATCCCGGTGGTGGGACAGCGTAGTCCCCGGGCCGGAGGTCATACCGACTTAACACGAGTAAAAGTAAGTAAGTAAGAATGAGTAAACAAGTATGGTAAAGTAAGTAAGTAAAGTAAGAGTAAGTAATGTGTAATGAGTAAAAGAGTAAATTGCATTCCGATTAACCTGGATGCGTAATTTGGCTAACCCTTGTGAAGGTAAGTAATGTGTATGCTATTGTCTTGCTGTTTGGACTGTGTATTGTATTATGCATGAATGTATGTTGTATGTAGAGCATGTATGTGTGAAAATAATGAACCGCATGTACAGTCGACCTTAAATAGTCGGCGTACCCTAGTTAGCACGCGGTATATGCGGAGTTTATGCACAGCTTTTGCTGAGCCCCTTGAGGCGATGTTTTTACTACACGTAGGTCCTCGAGACGGGTGAAGATGATGAAGAGATTTAGCTTAATTTCTTTTTGTCTGTAACTGATGAATTGTGAAAGGTGTACTATGTTGTACACGGCTGTAGGTTTTTGTTAGCCGGTGTACCATAGGGTACACCCCTTTGGGATATTGAAAGGATGGTGATTGGGTATAGATGAGTAGCTTGTAGAAACTCATTCATTTTGGGTAGACTTGAAATGGATGTAAT